>LLKO01000002.1:62360-290627 GCA_001513895.1 Graphilbum fragrans
TCTCTCTCTCTCTCTCTTTCTGTCTGGCACAAGCTCTCCCTCTCCCCCCTATTCCCTCCCCCCCCCCTCTTCTTCCCTCATCCTCCTGCACCATGTTCCGGTCTCTCATCGACGGCGCCAAGAAGCTGGCCATCAATGGTCCCGGTTCTGAGCCAGCGTCCATTACCAGTCTCTTCACCAAAACCGATCCAGCGGTTGACGGCGAGGACTGTTTGCACGATTGCGAGTCCTGCACCGTCCACTATCCCCGCAGCTTCAAGATTGAGCAGTCCGACCACCTGTATGGCCTGGTCCGTGGCTGGGGCACCCATCTTCTGGTAGCGACCGGCAAGACCGATTGGGTGCGCGATGTGGCCGACGAGAAGGGTAGCGTAATGCAGGCCGTCGACCACGGCCCTGCTCCCTCCAATGGCGTATGTTTCTAGATTCCCAAGCTCTGGCCGTTCCCTGTTGTCGTATGTGCCAGGGCAAAAATGGCTAACCGAGGCCAGAGACTCATTCTCTCAGCGTCCAACATCCCGACGCCGAGCCACTCCTCTGACTACGCGGACCCCACGCGCGTTCTTCTGCTACCGGCCTTTACCATCATTGACAATGTCACTCCGGCGTCTGTTCCGACCATGATGGAGCAGTTTGTCAACAATGCGCCGACGCCCTCCACACCTCTTCTGCCAGTCACCTGGCCAGCACAGTCGTCAGCAGCGGTCGCATCGTCGACAGGGAACACCACAGAATGCGACGCTAGCCACAATAATAGCAGCTCTTCCCCGAACCCTTTGCCGCCGCTCAAAGCACATCCGTGTCCACACAGCGTACTCGTGCTCCTGTGCTCCCAAAAGACACGCGATGCCCGCTGTGGCCAGTCCGCGCCACTCATCCGCAAAGAGCTCGAACGCCACCTGCGCCCCCTCGGCCTCTACCGCGACCTTGACGACGAGCGGCCCGGCGGCGTCGGCATCTACTTCATCTCCCACGTCGGCGGCCACAAGTACAGCGCCAACGTCATGATTTACAGAAGGCCAGACGCTTTTGGCATCGACCACGTCCAGCGCGCGAAGCTTTCGGCCGCCGAGGCAGACACCCTGCTAGATCGCATCCGCTCGGCAGTCCCTGCCGTGCTCCGGAAACCGGAGTCCATGGTGATCGATGAGAAGAAGAAGAGGGAGACAGAAGAGGACGCCAATCGCGGGGCGGAGGACCACGTGGGTGCATCGCAGTGCATTTGGCTAGGCCGCGTGTTGCCCGAAGACTGCGAAAACCTCGTCAAGTACACCATTCTGCAGGGCAAAGTGGTCAAGCCAGAAACCCAGCTGCGCGGCGGATTTGACCGTGAGAAGGGCTTGCTGAGCTGGTAGGTGGAAGGGCCTTAGTACTTTGTTTTAATGCTTGTGTTTAGATTTGGATTAGGAGCTTGCATTGTGGATTTTCACCGGAGGCTGTACCACAGGCCGGATTGTGTTTATGAGTACGAGTACGAGTATACGTAATGGCGGATGCATAAGCTGTCCCTTCATACATAGATACCTGTTGTGCTTTATTAACAACGCCCGGTATTGAGGGACAAACCAATTGAAACCTATTGTTTTTTAGCAGGCCGACAAAACGGCAGCTACAAAATTCAAAAATTTCGTTTATATCTATGCCCACGTACAATCAGATCAACGGAAGCGAGCAAAATGATACTTAACTACTCAACATCCTACACACGAGCACAAGGTAGCACCTGGGTGCGTGGTGCAAATAAAATAACTCGTCAACCTGTGGATGCTCTTACCGAGTTGCTATGTTGTCGCTCATGCAGGTTGTCCCTTTGCCCCACCACAATGCAGAGTTGGTGGTGGTATCAGCCCGTAGTTGCCTAGACAACCAACAGCAACCGCAGTTGTGTTTACGCTCACCACTGCAACAGAGGAACTAGACTGCGGCTTTTCTTGCATAAACGTCGACACGACAATTGTTGAAATCCCGGAACTTGCAATCCGTCGACAGTTCAGCAGCAACGTTCATTGTCGGGCGTGGAGGAAATGCTGGCGAATTCGTGTGCTTAGTCGTGTTCGCTCGCGCTTCTAAAGAAACGTTGGATAACCGCATTCCAGGCCGCCTTGTACGTGCATTTTCCTTGTGCTTCTATTACCGCCTTTTTCTATGGGCGCTAACTGTGATGACTGCTTTCGAAGACAGGGCATTACGAGACTACGAAGCAACCACCTCGAATATCAAATATTGACGCAGCTTCAACATAGTCGCCGGTGAGCAGGGATCGCCAAACCTACAGCCAACCCCTCCCCTCGCCCACTCGTATGCCCTCAGAACCGCTGAGCTCCCGAGGCTTGGCTCCTCTTGGGGAGATGTCCTACAACCGAGGACCACCAGATCACGGCAGACAGGCTCATATTCCGACTAGCAAGCGAGTTCTGGCAGATGGCTCAAAGGCCGGCGGAATTCCCCAGTTCCGATCTGCGTGGGCGCCTAGAAACGGTCCAATCGCCGGCGACGCGGGATATGCTACGCCAGGAACCCGTGCAACTTCGACATCGCCAACAAAGAAAGCTCGCACCCGCACAACAACAAACATAGTCGGTCTCCTGTCGCGGCCCAAGTCTCTCATTAACTTGCAGAAGATCTCGGACAAGGACAGACCCGAAGACGAACTTGTGGAGGAGAGAGGGAGGGCAAGAGCTGGGAGAAGCAAGTCCCCAACGAAAGACAAGGAAAACCGGTCACCGGCTGAACAGACTGGAAGCACTGCCGTGGCCACTCCAGTCAGCCTGCCCCCCATCTACATGCAGTTCTCCAAGGAAGGCCAAGAAAGCCGCACAGAAGCTGGAGAGCACAGCTTGACACCCTCAGCCGCGGTTGCGGGCCAGGCAGGAGGAGCGCAGGCACGCATCAGCCACGATAAATACGCAGCTATTGGCTGCAACACAGCCAGTGTCTCCAAGCTCACAGGCGGGGCCAGAAAGCAATGGGTCGGGCAGCCAGACTCTGCATCCTCGAACGAGATGGACTCTGCGACCATTGCTGCCCACCTCGAAGCACTGCTTGACCGACGCAATATTCCTGAACATCAGAGGTACAAAATGAGAAACTTGGCCAGCACGATCAAACTCGAGTTCATTCGGCAGGATTGGGCAGAGGGAAGAGCCAAACAGCAGGCTCTTTTGGGAAGTCCTCACACAAGTGAGGCTGCAGGCTCGGACGGCAGCTCTTCATCGCTCCATCTTGCGACTGCCACGCCGCCTCCGACAACACCTAGTGTGCCATCATCCAACGCCGACACCAATGGCAAGACACCGAAGTCCAAGCATTCCCGCGTCAAGAGCCTCACGCTGTCGAGAGTCACCCGTGGTCGAAGTCGGGACCGCGGAGCCATTGCTGCCATGGCCGGCGGCTCCAGCAGCATCGATAAGGGGAGCACCAGAGATGACAAGCCCCCGATGTCTCCGGTGAAGAAGACAGTTGGTTCTCTTGGCCGCCACTTGCGATCCAAATCGACAGAGAGCCTAGTGGGCAGTCGGAGAGGCCACAATAGCAAGACAGACCCTCTTCCCGTGACGGGAGATGCCACAACGAGCAGCGGCATCGGCGGGCTGTTTTCAAAGGCCAAGGCGTCGCTGCAGAACAGGCCCAGCGATTTTGTGACGTACTTGCGTACAACGCAGAAGCCGGAACTGGTGGAAGTCGGGAGACTCCATAAACTGCGGCTTCTCCTGCGAAACGAAACAGTCGCCTGGACGGAGGAATTCATCCGCCAAGGAGGCATGGAAGAAACAGTCGGCCTACTGTATCGCATCATCGCCATTGAGTGGAGGTGAGTCGTGTTGGTGCTTCGTAGGCTATGTGGTTGGGGATTATTACATGGCTAACAGCTTAAAGGGAGGAACACGAGGACGCACTGATGCATGAAAATTTGCTGTGTCTGAAAGCACTGTGTACGACCGCTCTCGCCCTCGAGTATCTGCACTCTGTGCACTCGACGCTGCTGCCGGCTCTGGTCCACCTGATCTTCGACCCGGAGAAAAAGGGTCCCAGCGAGTTCACGACACGCAACATCATCACTTCGGTCCTCTTCACCTACATCCAAAGCGCGCCGCTCCACGACCGCACAAGCCGCGCCACCACGGTGCTGGGCTATCTGCGAGATCCCGTGGCCGTAGAGGATGCGCGACCGGTCAGTTTTGTGCTCGATATGCGCAAGGAGCGCCCGTACCGCGTGTGGTGCAAAGAGGTGACAAACGTGACCAAAGAGGTCTTTTGGATCTTCCTGCACCAGCTCAATGTCATTTCACTGCCTGCAGCCTCCAAACTGCGCATTGGCACAGAAGCAGAGGCGACACACACGGCAGCCATGGCCGAAAATCCCATGCCCTCGGCCGAGTATGCAAGCTGCCACTTTCCGCGTGAACGCCCTCCTGTTCCGGCCGCTCCATATGTCGGCGGCGTCGAGTGGGAAGCTACTAACTATCTGGCCTCGCACCTCGACCTGCTCAACGCCATTTTGGCCTGCACTCCGACGCTCGAGGGCCGCAACACCTTGCGCTCACAGCTGCGCGTTTCCGGCTGGGAACGCTGCATGGGCGGCAGTCTTCGGCTGTGCAAGGAAAAGTTCTACGGCGCTGTCCACGACGGCCTGCGCACGTGGGTTGCGGCTGCTCATGACGACGGCTGGGATGTGCGTGATGTGCGCTACGGACCGTCGTCATCATCGCCGTCGTCGTCGGCCACAAGCGGCGCAGAAGGTCGGCCGGTGGCTCAGAAGAGTGCACCAGCCGCGGGCGGTCTCCAATCCCACGAGGCTGCACCCAAGATTGACATTCCGAAACTCGACGTCGTTCTTTCCGGCGACTACATGTGAGGCAACACGACCGGGCCACAGAACAGAGGGGGCAGACGCAACCACCGGAGGAGCCACATTGATGAGAAGATTGACAAGATCTATGGAAGATCTATTTCTGCGGACGAGAACTTTGGGTTTATCTTTTGGGGTCTCTCTTGTTCCGCTACTGCACTCGTTTTACTGCTGCATTTTCCTTGAGCTGCATTCTGGCATCCGGGCACATGTTGCCATGGCTTCGCCTATTAATGAGACATACGATATAAATGAGAATTTAGTTTCATGGCATTCGGTATTTGGAGCGAATGTTGCGGCCTCCTCTGCCGTTAGCTGTACGTTGATCACTGGAAATATGCAGTGCCACTGCGGCGCTGCTGACAGTGCGCCGTGGCCTAACCGCTAGGTTCTCGGCCCAGCATACGAATTACGGCCACGAGCCGAGCAACGACTCGTAGCTTCTTTATATTTCGCAGAAATTTCGGGGTCGGCCTGGTTGGCACCACTGCTTCTTCCTTCTTTCATCCTGTCACATTCCCTTGATCTTCCCTTGATCGCTCCTCAGTTGTATGCGCCTTTGCCTCCCATCTCGACTCCACCCCACTTTCAAGCAGCCCAAGCCACAGCGCAGGCAACAACTGTAAGTGCGAATGGGGTCCGCCTCCTTGCTCCCCTCTTGCCCCTCATCAGCCTCTCGCTTTCCATTTCCGTCACCTGCCCTCTCCTCGTCCTTTGATCACGGCGTCTTCGTCCGCCGATCACAAGCCCTGCTCGTACTGCGTATTCCTTGCATACACACCTTATGCTTGCGCCACGGCCTTCGGCTACCGCTCAGATCGCTTCCTGCCTCCCCTGCCTTTTTGTGAGCCCTTTCCGTACGATACTTGTAATTGAGCTGCTGATATCTTATGGCCACTCTAGTTAGTGCATTTTCTGACAGGTCTCAACAGCTAATGCGAGGAAATGCACTAAGACACCCGCCAAGTCACGCACACTGTTTCTACGCTCTTTGCAGCAGCCTATCTCTGATCGCTGTCGATTTCCCCCTCCCCCACCTTGACCTTTCGTTTTTCTTCGGAATCTGTTGCTTGCTTCTCCGGGCAACGCATGTCCTCGTCCGTCTTGACTTTCATCTCACGGCCCTCTCCTCTTCCAACGCCCCCCCTGTTGTTGTTTCGACCACTCCCATCTCCTAGAACTAGCATATCTAGCTGTCCATCCAGCCACATCATTTCGGCCACTCTTTGCGACTCCCACAGCTGACCCACACCTGCCGCTCTGCCCCGGCTACCTCCAGACCGTCTTCTCCGTCTGCCTTCCTCTGCCCTTTCGCTGCGTTTGCTCCTCATCCTGCCTCGGACGGACTTCACTGTGGCCCCACTACGCCTCTCCTGCACACCCTTGTGCCGATTGGCCTAAGATATCGCCGCGCGAGCTGCACTTCTGCAGCACCAACCTCTAGTACCTCCAAGTACCTCCAGTACTTCCAAGCATCCTCACAGCTCGCCATTATCCATCCCCTAGTTCTACTCCTCAGTAGGCCCAGGCCTAGTCCCGAACAGCAGCACTGCTAGTTGAATTACGAGGCCGTCAGCTTAAAAAATAAGTCAACGCTACCAAAATGTCCATCAAGTAAGTCCACCACGAGCACACATAGCCGTCCTCCCCCCCCCCTCTTCCATCTGAGACAGTCCGTTAGCACGTATCTGCATACATGGTGGACTCATCGAAGCTCGGCTTCTCAATGCACCCTACTATGTTGTGTTATTGATCCGATTCTTGGCCCCCTATTCCTACATTATCTTCCTAAAGGCGTTCTGTACTCCGTACCTACATCCCCTCCCTCATGATATTGCTTTCCCGACCATCTGCCCTCGGCTCAGCCCAGCTCCTCTGCACCCATGGATTTCTACCAGGAGCAGCACAGCTACACGCTTGCCCGAAATGCATATGTCGACAGTGACTCTGACGAAGAGAATAGTTGGGTTATGCTCAATCAGGATGGCGAGATCGTCAAGCTGCCCGGGGAAAAAATCTACTACAAAGTGAGGTCTCGTATCAGCCTCGACATTGTCGTCCCCAAGTCGATGCCGAATCCTAGTGCCTTTTCTGTCAAAAGCGACAGTGGCACCGTCTATATTACAAATAACAGGGTGAGTCCTCCCATGTCTTCTTCGTGTCTCCTCCTTGTCTCCTCTCTATCTTTTTTTTCGGGGTTGTATTCCGATAACCCCCCATCAACTTACCCAACCCCCATTCTATCCTGCCTGCTGTGTTACTTACTAACGTCGACGCTGCACTAGATCATTTACCTAGCTTTCCGCCCAACAGAAGAATTCAAGTCTTTCTCCTCGCCTATTTTGGATGTTAAGGACAGCCGGGTTGCCTCTAGCTTTCTCGGGCCGTGGTCTTGGAACGCCATTGTCAAGCCCACCGCCGGCGGAGGTATTCCAGCTGACGTCCCACGCCTAGAGATTAAGTTGACGTTCAGGGAAGGCGGTCATGATGCGTTCCAGACCAAGTTTGAGGTCATGAAAGAACGGCTGAACTATGCGCGGACGCTCCAGCAAGAGACCGGCCAGATTATCCCCACAGGCGAAGATCTCCCGCAATACGAGGCGACTGCGTCCAATGCTCGTCCCGTTTTACCCGTGCCCTCTAGTGCGGGAGCCAATACCGTTACCGGGTCGTCCGCAGACACCACAACAGGAGCCCAGCAAATACCGCAACAAGCAGCTCCAGATGCTCAAGGCGGCCAACAGTCTTCGCAGGCCACTACGAGTACAACTGCTCAGCAAGCTGCCGTCCAAAGACTTTTGTCGCAGCCCGTTGTCGCCGGTGACCAGTTCCGGGGCAGCACACCCAACGAACCACCCCCGGATTACGAAGAGGCACAGGCCCAGGCTATTGGGATGCGGCTTGAGGAGCATGTCCGCAGCACAGCTGAGGATCGTTGATACGACTACCCACGCCGGTCAGAGTGCCCTTTTGTCATTTCCCATTTCCCCCAATCCGCGCGTTTCTCATGTTTCCTATTCAAGTACTCCCACGGCGGGCATTTTGAAACTGTGTTTATTCGAGGCTGCACTTCGCTTGGTTTACTGTTTTAATACTCGACATGCGCTATTGCGTTGTACTTCATATGTTTGCCTTGTATAGTTTTGTGTTGTAACTATATGTTGTCAGCATAGAAGCCAGCGAGTCTAGTTTGGTCCTTGGTTTAACTGCATCTAGCCAGCGTATATATGTTAGAATCCATATCACTAATTGCTTATTGCTTGTGTAGTGGCCGTTCTTCTTGCACTTAGTTGTGGTTCGAGGATAGCAGGCACAAAGCGCTAGAAGCATGTCTCGTTTTCGATAATAGCCCGGATGAGCGGATCACGTGAGTCGGATACGGCCGGCGTTAGGGACCGACACTGCCCAATCAAAATCGCGCAATTTCCATACGATTTAGCTCAGCTGGTTTTCGTACGGGATCCTCGTGGGATGTAATTTTCTCAGGCCAGTTAATCGTCAAGCCACAAACCATACCCGACCATTGATCTCACCCTGCCCCCCCGGCACAGGCACGCACCCGCACCCAATCTTTTTTTGGACTGGCCGTGCATTTCAAATTGAAGCACCGAGTTTTCATCACGGTACCAAACAGCAGTGAATCACAATGGCTATCTGGGACACGATCACCGACCTTCTTGAGGCCGCCGCGCCGTGGAGCGTAGCTCAGGCCGAGGCTGTGGCGGACGAGCCGGAGGAGGCATCCACTGAGGATAGCAAGGAGGAGGAGGAAACTGAGGAGGGCGGTGACGACGAGGAGGAAGAGGAGGAGGAGGAGGAGCTTGTCGACCCTAAGGATGTTCTCGAGGAGGGTATGTTGTTTCTCCCGCCCATGATCGTTTCGGAACAGCCCTAAGCGCTGCGCGGAACAATGCCGGAGCTTGTTTAGCTAACCCGTTTCTTTCAGAGTGCAGAAACTCGAAGCAGTGCGCCCCCGCCAAGCACCACTTTGAGGAATGTGTTGAGCGCGTCGAGAACGGCAGCAAGGAGGACTGCGTGGAAGAGTGTATGTGACTGTGTTCCCTTGTTTCCTTCGTGCCCTTTCATATGGTCTTGTGCCATAATCAGGACGCAAAGCTAACTTACCAGTCTTCCACCTGACACACTGCGCGACCCAGTGTGCGGCTCCCAAGCTCTGGGCAAAACTCAAGTAAGGCAAACGCAGCCGCCCCATTCCACGACACCTACCCTGTCGACAAAGATCCTTCTGCTCTCAGAATACGCGCGGTGACCTCCGTGTTGTCGCGTAACCTCCGACCAACATTCAATCCACCAACAGACAAAAGGGACTGCAAAAGGAATCGGAAACGGCATGCAGCAACTCGCCTACCAATTGGTTTGCTCTTGTCGTTAGTGGGGAAATATGAAAATATTGGCCGCGGTTTCGATTGCTGCGTGTCACGGGTGTGCTTTTCGCCGGGTGGAATAGATGAGTTAGACGAGGGGGATAGAGGGGAATGGAAACCGTTATGCCATTGTCATTTTTAAAAATACAAAAGACCATTTTAAACTGAGAGGCGTATCGTCCAAAATGGGCGGTATCCGTGCGGAATCTGTGCCAGTACGGCTTCCAAAGCCAGCAAAGCCTTTACAGAACCATAGTCTTTATCACCGCTCCTAGTAGAAGTAATATGTGAGCCTAGTGTATATGCACGTACATGTACTCTGTACACCGAGCTAGGTTTCCTCTAGACATGGCAGTACACACTGCCTCGCGGTTGATAGGCACGTTTGGGCTGGTAGTAGGAGGCGTCCGTATGGAAGACGCAAATGCCAATTTGGTATTCCACATCTGATTTAGCGAGCTCCGGGAACGAAAATTTAGTTATGAGCAAGGATACTTTGTCCGGGCAACCAGTATTACGGCGTAAATACAAAGGAAGCACTGTTTATTATGGCTTGTGTGTACTCTGTCTATTTCGTATGTAATGCCTACGACGTACGGATACAGCACCCCTCCTTTGCAGAGTTATTACTCCGTACAGGCCATCAATTATCATCTCAAAACTCGTATTTGGAGGCCACAAAGGTTACACAGTAATGTGGGTGATCAGCTACTGGATTAGCCCGTAAACAGCCCGAAGCGATAAGCGGCGGCTAGGCGGCACCAGACCTGGCCGCCTGAACAGCGGTTTGGCGAGCAAACCGGAGCAATCATGATTCTCGTACATGTGCCAATCCGTCGAGTGTGCTTCCAGCGCGCAAGAGCTAGTCCAACCTAAGAAGCTTAGTTTCCCCCTCTTTTCCAAACAGCGGAGTAGGGTGCCTGTGATTTGCTAGCGGTAAGATAAGTATCGCCTTTCCAGAGATATTGTACTGGTACTACAACAGCGGTTCGACGTACAGCACGCTATGCCGCGTATGTAGTTGCTCCGTTCGTATCTGTCGCTAATGTATCTTGTTGATTTCGCATGGCTGCCCCCCCTGCTGTGTACTCGTATTGATGGCATGGGATATAATCACAAGCAATGATTAACTGGTGCAGTGCGCGGGAATTGAGCGCTGGCCAAATGGGAGCCGAGGCACCAAGCAACTCTGTTACTCCTTCCCTGAGTTGAGGTCGCACCAAAAAGAGGTTATCGCGTGCCCACAGCGGAGAAGAAGACGGGCGGGCCTACACTTATTTAGGAGATTAGACAATGGAAGGATAAATGGCCGCCTGTATTTCGTCCCTCCCTTGCGCCCGTCGTACAAGGAAACATCTCTTTGTTGGTTTGAGTACTCACACGAGGCACACGTGGACACATTTAATCTGTGCTCGACACCGATTCTCAACGGTTTGTCGCATCATTTTGCCGCCATTGCTTTTCGTTTGCGCTCCTTTGCGATTTGACGATCGAATCGGCCGGAACTCCTACAGGAATAGGAAGAGGAAGAGGAAGAGGATCCTGGCGCCTCCCGTCTGACGTCGTTTGCGTTCTTACAGCAGAATCGCCGTAAGCCCCAGCGCTCACGCAAGGCGCTGGTCGCGCAACTCGGCGGCACTGTCAGCCACTAGAAACGGCAGCCACTGAGACGCTGTGCTTTTCTTGTTCCGGCTTCCTACAGCCATGGGCGGGCCCGAAGCCTGGACGGAAGACGTCAAGGGCGGCGGTGACAGCAGCAAGGTGCTCCCCTGTCGGTCTCAGAGTACCCATTCCAAAGAGGAAGTAGAGGCGTCTCACCAGACGCAGCGGCTGGGAGCAGGCGATGAAAATGGCGACGAGAAGGGCGGCTGCTTCGGCGGCACCGATCTGGCGGCACGAGCGCATCGCGGAGATGCAGCAACGACGAGTGGAAGGAGTGGCGACGGCCATGGCGGCCAGGCCGTCGCAGACGAGCCAAGAACCGAGTACAAGGTCTACAAGCGACGGTGGTTTGGCCTGGTCCAGTTGACGCTGCTGAATATCATCGTGAGCTGGGATGTAAGTCGTTTTCTTCCGTCTCGACTCTTTTCTTCTCCTCTCCTCCCCTAACAAACACACCAGTGGCTCACTTACTCGCCCGTCGCATCCGATGCCGCCACCTTCTTCAACACCACGGAGAGCGTCATCAACTGGCTCAGCACGGCCTTTCTGTTTGCTTTTTGTTTTATGACGCCGGCCGTCATCTACACCCTCCATTTTGGCCCGAGGCCGTCCATCATGGTCGCTGCCGTGCTGATTTTCCTTGGCAACTGGGTCCGTTATGCTGGCACACGCACTGGCATCTCGGCCGACGGCAGCAATGGTGGCCATTTTGGCGTCGTCATGTTCGGCCAGATCCTCACCGGCCTTGCCCAGCCGTTTGTGTTGGCGGCCCCCGCCCGCTACTCGGATCTCTGGTTCACCAACCGCGGCCGCGTGGCTGCTACTGCTGTTATGAGCCTTGCCAACCCATTTGGTGCTGCTCTGGGCCAGCTTATCGTTCCCTTTTGGGTCAATACACCCAACGACATCCCTAACATGGTGCTCTATGTCTCGATCATTGTAAGAGCCTGTTCCACCTGTCCCACCTGCTTTAGTGCATGCATTGCTGCTTCCTGCTCACGCTGCTAATCCTCCTTCTGCTTTTCGCTTTCAGTCCACTGTGTGCTCTGTGCCATCGTTTTTCGTCTATGCGAAACCTCCGACACCAGCAGCTCCGTCGGGAGAGACGCCCAAGGCGAGCTTATTGGAGTCTATTCGTCTCCTTTCGCGCTCTGTCGAGTTCTGGCTGCTCTACATTCCCTTTGTTATCTACGTCGGCTTTTTCAATTCCATCTCGACCTTGCTCAACCAGATTATGGGCCCGTATGGCTACTCTGACGACGATTCTGGCATTGCCGGCGCCTTGCTGATTGTCGTTGGGCTGGTGTCAGCTGCCATCACATCGCCCATCCTCGACCGCACCAAAAATTTCATTCTCACTATCAAGGTGTGCGTGCCCATCATCGGCATCTGCTACCTTATTTTCATTTGGATGCCGGGCACCCGGGATAGCGGCGGCCTCGCTGGACCCTACGTTGTGGCGTCCATCCTCGGTGCTGCCTCGTTTACCTTGGTCCCTGTGGCTGTTGAGCTGCTGGTGGAGCTGACGCACCCGGTCAGCCCTGAGGTCACGTCGACGCTCGCCTGGAGCGGTGGGCAGCTGCTTGGTGGCTGCTTTATCGTCATTTCCGATGCGCTGCGCAGTGGAGACGATGCTAGCCCGCCACAGAACATGAAGCGCGCCCTCATTTTCACAGCTGTTGTCGCCTTGGCGGCTGTGCCGGTTCCTCTTTGCCTGGGCTTGTTTGGCCGCAAAGATCATGTCAGGCTACGACGCGTCAGATCGGACGAAGAATATGCCGGCCGGCCCGACGTGGAAGATAATCCAGAGGCCACCTCATGATCTCACGCTGTTAATATTTTAATATGTTTCTTTTTTGTTTAGTCTATTTAGTCCTGGTGGGCTGTAATGAGCATCCGCGTTTCATGAAAGCTCGTGTTGGCGTTCAAAGGCGTTGCAGATATCAAATGGCCCAATTAGCTTTTGTTGTAGTCGCTTAATTAAATCATTCCGATGAATCTTGTATTACCACCTGGCTTGTTGCGTGTTCGCATCATTTCATTCCGGATCCTCCACATTATCAGTCTATCCTATCCGCTTTTGTCGTATCGCACGCCCGTCTATACTATTAATTATGCCACCCCCTTCTTTCTATTCTATTATGATTTGTTTTTGGCAACTCCCTTCCTCACTACAGATATCTCAGCATCCCACTTCAGTCGTAAGCGCTCCATCTCGCGCCAACAGTCGCGGCCCAGAATCTCAAATTCTTCCAGCTGCTCTGCTGTTGTTTCTGCTGTGCCGTTCTTGCGCCCAACCGATTTGCGCAGTGTCCCTCGAGTTGTGTCATCCTCTGGCCGCTCTGGCTTGCCTTCCCACCCCCAGCCTTCCACCTCGGTCTTCTTGATCACCGACTTGCCAGATCGCTTAGTCGACGCCCCCCACTTGATACGCTGCCCATTGACCGAGTCAAGACGTGGCTGTGACTCTAGAGCCAGCCAGACCGCAGCATTAGCTCCTTTATAAGCCGTTACCGGGTGCCAAGGCGAGCCAATCCACCGTGAAATGTACATGGCCAGGTTGTAGAGATAGAATAGAATCCAGGGCAGCGGGAACAGAGTCGAGCACACGACGCCAGGGTGTGTCAAGTAGCAAGATGGGAGCTTGACGGCGTCCGCCTGCCTTGATATCTCAGCCTGTCCTGCTGCAGTAAAGAATGGCTGGGAAAACGGGCGCACGCTCGGCAGATCAGACGTCAGAGCAAGGACGTCAATGAGCCGCTTGGAGCTTTCGTAGGCAGCCTCGGTCTGCACGCCCTGGAAGTCATCTAGCGAAAGGTACTTCCAGCTGACCGACTCGACACTGCTTTCCCAGATGATCCGCCCTGGCGGCTGCGTGCTGGCAGACGGCCGCTGCAGCAAAGGCAAGAGACGGTGGGTGAGAATGTAGTGGCCAAATAGGTTGGAACAGAACACCTTTCCCATCACCATATCCTGCTTGCCCGCAGGGACGTCGCTGTGTTCAACATCCTTCCCAGTAAGAGGGTCCACCAGCAGTCCTGCAACCGAGCCTTTGCATGTCGGGTACGTCGTCGCTTGCGTGATGCCTTCCGTGAAAACTTGGGAAATCAGCGGTCCCCAGCTCAAGCCAGTCCAGCCTCCAACACCTGCGTTGAGGATGATTGCGTCGAGCCTCGGGATCCGCGCCTCGTGCCCCTCCACCTCGATTCCGGAGTACACGGGCACCGTCCCGTTTTGTAGCTTCTCCGAGGCATCATAGATATTTGGTAGGTTGCACAAGTCCACCTCGACATGGGACAAATGGATGCGGGGGGACACGGGAGACTGGGCTGTCGCGTCAAGGGAGGCGAGGTGCTGTTGAAGAATACGAATCGTCGCTTTAGACTTAGATGTGCCGCGCGTAGTTATTAGAAGCACAAGATGAGCCGACGGCGGGTGCTGCAGTAGGAAATCGTCGATGAGCCGGACACTAATACCAAGGCCAATGCCACTACGCCCGGGAGTCAGATTCAGTCTCCAGAAAAGAGTGCGTTGGGGGAAGCTGCTTGCAGAACCTTGTGTTGTCAACTTACCTGTTTGTTCCCGTTACTAAAACGAAACGCAGCTCCTCTTCGGCAATGCCGAGCCATGGCACCTTTGCTCCCATTCTTTAGTATCGTCTATACGTCTCGTTTTTGCGTACTCGCCAATTGCATCGCCGTTGCCAACACGAAAAGAACGAAAGGATAGCTATCGAGAAAAAGGGGGGCCGTTCCTGGTAACAATTCTACGTTTTAGTGGACTATTTCGGGGACCTCAACGGCGCTTTTATAGCAGCTTACGTAAAGCTCCAAGAGGCCAGCTCCAAGCACTAACTACGCATCAATCTCACCGCTCTAGGCCAGCACCAGGTTCCCTATTCTACCCAGCAGCAGCTTGTGTCTATGTGTATCTTGCCATGGGCAAGGTTCTTATATTCGCTGGTGCTCCCGAGTATACCTCGCTGACATGGCCCCCCGATGACTTGAGTGGGAATTTCAACGAAGCCATATCTCGCTTTGCAAGGTGGACGGCAACTCCGCGATTCAATGACAACGACGAAGTCTATTCTGGACAAAAAGCACATCATGAACGTCGCCAAAGTCTCCAACGATTCGATGAGCCACTATGGAGAGTGCTTCCCGAAAGCATTTATAGTATCGACAGAAATGAACGCACCTCACAGGCGCGTGCACCTCTTGGGATACCATCCGTGGACCTACTCCCAAATCGCCCAAACAGCCAGAACGAGTCTCAAGGCGGGGAGCCACCAATATCGGCCAATCTTTCATTCGATTCTAGCATGTCCCTGTCTCTTCGCCTGCCGCAGCCTCTGCTACCAGAGGCTAGGAGAGACATCTCTCCTGTACACAACACCAGTGGGCTCTCACAATTCTTAGCGCACTCTTTAGCAGCGAGAGATGAGCTCCCCTCCTCTCTTCCAGATCTTTCCGAGCTTATAGAAGAGGAGAACCGAGAGGGCCGTCTGCCGGTACTCGTAAATACTGTGGTGAAGGGACTTCCTAGTCTGCTATCAACAGACGATCTCTCCACACAAATGTCAACTCAACCTGACGGGCCTCTTCTGATTCCTGATGTGCCATTCAAATATGGCCCTCTTACCGGTCTCAGCTCTATACCGAGTGCAGACTATCTGACCAGTATATCGCCCCAAACGGCCACCGTCAACTTGGTAGTAGCTATCATCTCTATGGCTCCACGTCGGTCTGTGCATACACGATGGGGAACGTCGTCTCTAGTCGAGATGACTGTGGGTGATACGACACGCAGTGGATTCCCTATTACTTTTTGGGTCGGGACGGAAAAGCCAAAAGCAAAATCAGCAACGACTGTTCTAGCATGCCTTGGTCCGCGAGATGTAGTGCTGCTTCAGCACATAGCTCTGCACATGTTTGATAGCAAAGTCTATGGGAGCAGCCTACGACAAGATCAAACGAAGATTCGCGTACTATGTCGATTTTCAAAAGATGCTGCCACTTCTATCACGCCGATGGAGCCAGAACGGTCACTCTACAACGCCACTGATTTGGATTTAGCGGTTAGAAGACGTTATCAGCCTCAGAATGAAGGCAATGAAGCCGAGACTTTATTCTTCAATACTGCCCGTGTCAGAGACTGGGCATTGCGCTTTGTTCTTGGAAAAAACAAGCCCGGCCAGTCTCGTGGTGGAGTAACGAAAACAGCTGAGCACGCTTGGGATGTGCCGCCCTGTGATACCCAATAGCAAGAGCCTCGGGCATTTTGTCCCCCTACAAGTGGTTCATGAGAAATGATTGTATGTGTGTAATGGATTTTAGGTAGCAGTCTAGGTAATATTTTCCAAGGGGGCAAAACGGAATACAGGCGATTAGTGCGAATTGGTATCATGATGCTATTCATGTTCCTAGCTGTTAAGACATCAACTAACATAATAAGCCATATCTTCTACGCCAAAGAACTATATTAAGCAATATGTGTTCTCATGATACAACAAACATGTGAAAGTCGGATTAAACATCAAAACAATTCAATCCATCCCAGGCCGTCAAACATAAAACATATCATTCCGGATTCGTTCATGAACATTCGGCATGCTCCGCAGCCCAATGCTGCTCGATGCACCGCTCACAACGCTGGCATCATCCAAGGTTGCCTCACGGTCAAACAGATCGCTCTGGTACAGGCGAGCACGGGTGCACACGATATCGGCATAGTAAGCTGGCGGACAAATGCTGACAGCCTTAGTCGCACGGTTGAAGAGATAGCACATGTTGTGCGTGAGCTTCTCCAGCTCATTGGCCGCCTGCTTGTTGTACCGGCTAGCAAAGATCTCGTCGTAAATGACAGTATAGCGAGCAGGCCGGGCAGTGCCCTGGATGGCCGTGTGCGCCGTCAGGAAGAAGTCCCAATATCTCTGAAGAGTCACGTCTCGGTCCACAACAGTACCGCAGTCGATATTCTTGCTGCGGTTATTGGGCGTGCTGGTAGGGAAGAAGCGAACATTGTGACGCTTGACGGAGACCACGATGGTGACCTTGGGAGGCGTGCGGCATAAGCCCTCAGCTGCCTTTTTTATCATGGGCAGCTCAATATCGAGGACCTGTGTGAACTGGCCTTCGGACACACCGTCTCGATACACCACAATATTTTCCGGAGGCGCGCGGTTCTTCTCGACCCAGAGACGCAGCCGACTTGCAATAGCGTCGGCAAGTTTCTCGCTAGTCATCTCCTGGCGGCCACGCTGGCCCCAAAAGACAGCTGGCCACCGAACAAGATGCCGATCCACGCTGGCAACGAGTCCAACATGGCTCGGCAGCCCGGCATCGCTCACGCCGGCGTTGAGATTTGTCGGGTGGATAATATCGTAGCCAACCACCATGGTCTTTCCCTCAGCCACAAGGCCCAGATCGGCCGCTTCGTTTTTCAGCATATGGTTCATGCCGCCCAGCTTCAGGTTGAACTTGAGGCCGACGTTGGCGAAGTACTGGTCGTCGAAGCTGTCGCCAAATTTCTTCTTGGCAAACTTGCTGTTGATCACGCAGACGGTGTGGACGCCAAATTCGGTGTCACCAAGCAGTTTAATGACTGCATACAGAGGCTTGTCGTTGGCGGGCAGCACGAATAGCACTAATCGTGGCTCATTCGCCGTGCCTGCTCTCGGCAGGGACCGGAAGACCCGGTTGATGCCCGTCTTTTCTTGGCCGAATTGGATGGTGATGGTGTGGTCCGCAGGCATAGCTTCAGGTGCTTCACGAATGGATACCGCCATTTCATTGCGTACCACATGCACAAAGCGGCCCAGGGCCGAATTGATGGTCGGAAGCATCCGGGAATCCCGTGGAGACCGCTGGATATATACCCACGTCCATGGAATGTCTTTGGTAGGCGGTGACTCGGCCAGCTTGACATTGACCAAGTTCCAGGAGCCCAGTCGAATCTGGGCAGTCTTGCCCTGGCCATACTTGACAAAGGGGGCCTGCAAAATGCGTGCATGAACGGCTAGCAGGTGCTTGCCTACGGAGAGGCCGAACTTCTCCAAGTACTCCTGGTTGCGGTTCAAACACAGAACTTCACGCCCGATTTTAGTGATGGAGTGAGCCACGACGTCAGGCGCCTTGCAGGCAAAAGTCACCATGCTGGCTGTTTCATTGGCCGTCAATTTGCTGTTGACCGGCTGACCGGGGACGATGTGGCACCAGCTGGCAGGCATGTAGACGCCATTCTCGCGGTTGCCAATATTGATGAGGAGGTCGTTGTCGTCAACGGGATGGCCGTATTCTGTTTTGCGTGTGTTAGCAACAGAAAGATGGGGAGACGCCTTCAGCTTAATTAGGTCTGTACGTACTCTTGGACAGGTATGTGCCTACACTGTAGACATTGTTGGCTACCAATCCTGGGGTTTCCTGGGCCCCGGGCGTGTAGACAAATGTGACCTGGCTGGCCGTGGCCATGTTGTTATGAACGGTCAGCGTCCTCTCATTGTTGGCGCCGCGGTGCTTGCTTCTGTCTCGCGTCATAGCAAAGCCGATAATGGTATAGAATTTTGGCTGCGGGTAGCCTGGTAGCTGAACACTGACCCGGGTGCCGCGAAGGTCGTTGAGCAAGCCTCTGTAGTTGCCCACGGCTTCTAAAATTTCAGACAGCGGACCTGGCTTCCGGAAAGCAGCACATGTCGCGTTGACGTTGAGAAGCAGGCGTCCAGTAGCTGGCCGGACGCTTTGGAAGTAGCCGCGAATTGCCTCACGCAAATGGCCCAGCGAGAAGTTGTCAACATCTCTGGGGTTCCGCGGGTCGGCTGGGAGAATCCGGAAGTAGCGGCTGCTTCCAATAGCGGCAGTGTTGTTGCTCAGTCGCGGCACGTGTCCAATCACGATGCTAATGGCATCGACGACGTCTTGGAATTTGGGGAAAGTGGCATTAGCAACATCCCGGTCGTCCCTCATCGTGTCCAGCCAGCTCTTCAAGCCACCCAACGACAGCGTAACGGGCCCCTCAAACTTGACTTTGAAGCGGCTGTTCTCGAAAATAATGTCCAGCTCAGCAGGACCGTCAAAGTTCAGAGGGGAGCGTGTGATGATTTTGCTCTTGAGCTCCGAAGCCAGCAAAATGCCCTGGCCAGACAGCCGATCTTCCACGACAAAGCGGAGCACCTTTTTCAGGAACGAGCCCTTGACTTCTTCGAAGCCCGGTTCTCCAGAAGAACTAGAGGCAGCACTGGGTGCGTCCTTCGCCATCAAATTCTTCCGCTGGCGCTGCTTGGTCACCGCTACGACATATTGCAGCAATTCGACCTTGGGATCGACGGTCAGCTCGAAGAAATTGGCCCACACAACCACTTCTTGGCCGACGGTGCCATAAGCCGGGCGACGCGGCAGACGAGCTGGGTTCTCCAAGTGAACGAGTGCCCCAGAGGGGGTAGCAGACGGAGTCCCAACTCTGGTGGTCGACGGCACGCTACTAGAGTCGGTGCCCTGCCCTTGGCTCTGTTCAGCTTTGGCTTTTCCTTTGCCCTTGCCTTTGCCCTTGCCATTGCCCTTGCCCTTGCCTTCTGTGGAGGACGCAGCTTGGCCAATTCCGAGCTGGCTGAGATCTTGAGAAAGCCCAGAAACAGAAGCCGTCGAGTTGTCCATCAGCGAGTCTTCGAGCCCGGTTATCCAAGGATCAGGAACGCTGGCCTCTGGCTGGTCGGGGTATCTGTACGAGTTAGCTTATCTCAACCACAAAAAGAAGGACCAGGATGGAAACGCACTCAAAGAAGAGCTTTCCACTGTCTGCGCCGGACGGTTGGCCACCTCGTCCGCGTCCACCTCCCCGGCCACGGCCGTAGTCTCCACGACCGCGATCGCCACCACCACGATCACCGCGGCCGCGGTCACCCCCTCCTCGGCCACGATCACCTCCACGGCCACGGTCGCCGCCACGGCCACGATCACCGCCCCAATCACCGCCTCGACCGCGATTTCCCCCACGGCCCCGATCGCCCCCGCGGCCGCGTTCACTGCTTTCTCCACGGTCTCCTCCTCCACGGTCGCCTCCTCCTCGACCGCGATCACTTCCTCGGCCACGGTCACCACCACTACCCCGGCCTCGGCCTCCCCGACCGCCGCCTCTTCCTCTGCCCGGGTTGTCGGCCATGGTGGGAAGCCAACTCAACTCTCAGGCTAGTAGAGAGATGTCCGTGTGTTGGTATGGTGTCAATGAAGATAAAGACATACTAAAAGTGCATTGTTAGTAGGATGGCAGGCCTGTACGGAGTAGGTATTTGCGAGACGGGCTAAAAATATGGCGCGTGGGGAAGCTGAGTCGCTTGCGAGAGCTAGCAACCACTCGCCGTATACTTACAACTTGTTCAAGAAGTAAAATAGATACACGATTGCGTTGTGTTTTTGGCCAAAATGTGTAGAAAGGGACGAAGACGAGGGCATGGCTAGATACAAAGAGATGCTTAATGTGAGAGGAGACGACAGTCTACTAAAATAGTCGTAGGGGTCAACCTAGTTGGATGAGCTGTACTCCGTAGTCGTAATCGTAGTCGCACTCTGTACAAACGGTTTGCGAGCAGCTAGTCATAGCCAAAGAAGCGGTAAAGTGGCCGGCATGCAGGAAGCAGCTTCCGGGCGGCGGTCGCCTTCATTTCGCTTGGTGTTCATGTGTATCCAATCACAATAGGTGGCTCTTGGGTCTGCGTTGTTGGCGACATGGCCATACATGCTGTTTGAGCACTTCGTGTGTACAAGTAGCTAGTCATCACGACATTCTACTTTATCTCAGCTCTCGGAAATTGGGCAGCATACGGAGTACGAGTGCTCCGTACAGTCGAGCTTTCAAGGTACTCGTATCCTCCGTAGTGACGACGACAACGAGAACGACTACACGAAAGTACGGAGTACGGAGTACATAGCTGTAAGTATGACCAGGTCTGCGGTGTCTGGGTCACGGTGATGGTGGAGCCGTGGAAGTGCTGGAAGAGCGGTGTAATACGGGCAGTGAAACAATTGGTTTCCCATCTCCCACGGCCGAAATACGGGCTGGAAACCTCTACTGGGAAATGGTGCCTGTTGGCTTGCGTTATAACCACCGTGAATTAGTGGGAATCTGGGAGTACGATGTAAGATACTCGTAGACGGTATGGAGTAGCATGGCTAGACTATGGCAGCTGATGACCAAAAAAACATGAAAAAAAGATGAAAGCATCCAAGGTGCGACCACGAAGAGGTGCATCGCTCGCTGCATTCTGTTCCTAGAAGCCTTCACCGTTCCATCTTCGCACCGCTGCACCACCCGCCTTCATCCCCGCTTCATTCACCATCCCACTCCTCACATCCCCATCATCGACCGCAATCGCATCGCCCATAGCTCTCTCTGCCTCAACACCCACCTACGCCACTCCCAGCAGCACCAGATTGGCCACGTTCATAGACGCAATGATGAGCCAGATGACCACGGCCGCAACGACAACGGGCCACGAATTCGCCATCTTGACCGGCTGCAGCCCGGCATCGGCATCTAGGCGGTCTGCGTCATCCTCATCCCAGTTGGCTCCACTGCCCGCACTCTGTTGGTTCCGAGTCTGGCCATACCGCTGGCGCACAGCGTAATGCGCGCCACCTGGTTGGACCGTCATGTACTTGTTGAAACACGTAAACCAGATCAGCGGAGCCGTGACGAACGGCAACACGATGCTAAGCGCCACCTGGGTAGCATTGAGCGCCGCATCGAGGCCCGAACGGCCCACGGCACCTGCAATCACAATGCTGGGCGTGATGCTGATCGAGCGCGTCAACAGACGCCGCACCCACGGCGCCATCTTCCACTGCAGCGCGCCCTCGCACACCATCTGGCCAGCCACAGTGCACACAATGCCCGCCGACAAGCCCGAGAGCAGCAGGGCTAGTGCAAAGATAGTGCCAGCAGCGGGCGAGATGCTCCTGGCTAGCAGGCTGTGGATGGCGAAAATGTCGGCGCCTTCAGCGTCCGGGTTGTTGTAGAGCGAGGCACCCGCCACGATCAGAATCGCCGAGTTGACAAACAGCGCAAACGTAAACAGGCAGATGGCCAGCTCGGCGATGGAGTACTTCATCGAGTGGCGGATGGCCGTGAGCGACGGAATGTAGGTGTAGGCCTCGCTCTTGTCGTCCGTGAAAACAGAGGCCGTCGACAGGCGATTCAAGGCCCACAGGCGGAAAAAGCGATTGCGTCTTGGTCCGGCGGCTACGGCCGGTGCCTCGTGGTCTAACGCCCCGTCTTCCGCGGCCACCGCGGCCCCTTGGGCACTAGGCAGCAGTCCCATTCGGATGTCAAAGTCCCGAAGGCGTGCCTGGACGATGCCGGATCCCAAGTAAATGCTGTGCGGCATGACCGTCGCCCCGAGAATGCCACAGGCCTGGTAGATGCCCTTCTGCTGCACGAGCGCGTTGGATGGCAGGTAGCCCTTGAACACTTGGCCGACAGTGGCTGATGCGCGCACATACGACAGCTGGATGCAGAAGCAGACGACGACGCCAATTACCAGCGGCGCCACGAGCCACTCAAAAGTCCGGACGCTGCGCATAGTGTCGCTGTCGGGACGGCAGAACGCCAGAATGACCAGCACATCGAGGATCGAAATGGCACAGCCCGCCACCAAGGGGATCTTGGACGACAGCAGGTTCAGCGCAATGGCCGTACCGATGACCTCGGCAATGTCCGTGGCAATGATAGCCACCTCGGCCAGGAAGTACAGCGAGTAGTTGAGCCAGCGCGGCAGAAAGGCACGGCAAGCTTCGGCGAGGTTGCGGCCGCTGACGGTGCCCAGCTTGATGGCGAGGCTCTGCAGGAAGATGGCAAAGATGTTGCTCACCAGAACAACAAATAGCAGCCGGAAACGATAGGTCGATCCGGCCGCGATATCGGTAGCATAATTGCCAGGATCAACTGGGAGGTTGTGTGTTAGCGAAAGAGCCCAGGAAACAGAGATCAATCAGCCCCCAGAGATCTGTCTCACTCACTATATGCTACCGAAATGATAAATCCCGGTCCAATGAACCAGTAAAAGGTCGACAGCGCCACAAGAGCACGGCGCAGTCGCTGGCGCCAACCGCTCCCACCGATGCGGTTGGCACCATTGTCCTGGGGGCTCGCGTTGCCTCCGAGGCTGGCATGTCCTCCCTGTCCCAACGGCAATCCTCTACCTGGAGCCGCTGCCGACAGAGAGGCGACAGTAACCGCCTGGGTGGGCGACGCGAGGGCAGGAGGAGCCAGGGCCGCAGCCCGGCCCTCAGCCGGAGCCACAGCCACGTGGCTTCCCACCTTCTCGGCGCCCGTGCCGGGACCGTTGCCCGCTTCCGATATAGCTCCGTCCGAGGTCGTAGCATCGGCTCCGGCACTCTCCAGCGCCGGCGACGTCGTGCGCCGCAGCCGGCGCGCATTGGCCATGCCATTGAGGTCTTGGTTGGTGGTTAGGTCGTTGGACAGGTCATTAGGGCTCTGGTTATGGCCGTCGCTGCGCGGCAGCTCGTCCGTGCGAGAAGGGCAGTTCATGGTGTTGTCTCTTTTTGGTTCTTTTGGTATGACGCCCAATGCCGCTGTTCTGCTCGACTCGATAGGCCGTGAGACTGGCTCAGGTCACTACAGAGAGTCACTAGAGAGTCACTTGCAGTTGTTGTTGTGTGTGTCGTGCAGGTTGGGTACGTGTTCCATGTGTGGGTGCACAGAAAATGCTAGTCGCATAAAATTCCAATCGTTGATGATGCTTTTCGTTCCCTTTGTCAAGCGGCTACAGCGTGACACTTATACAGACAGTAGCGCCTTCCACGCCGTATCGCCCCTACCATTTTAGGCTCTGTTAATAAGGTACCTGTTTGACCAAGCTGTTAATTGCGTGACGGCAAGGTGTACGCCGTAATTACTCGTAAGTTACAGGCTTCTTCTAGGTACCCTCGCTCTGTAATTAATTACTACGCCAAGACATCATGCGCAACTCTCCCTTCTCCCTGCATCTGCAGCGCCCTTATTCCCTCCATCCATAACCCGATGCCCTGCGACTCGGTCAACATAATTATCGCCCGAGATAAAAAATAGCCCGATATCATCCGCTTTGAGCTAGCCCAGGCCCTTCTGGAGCTCGAACCCGTTCAGATCCCAAAAAGAAACCGGGCAACCGCCTGGGGGAATGGAGGAAATGGGGAAGAGACTCCGCCACTTTTAGCTCGGCTAGGTAATGATCCTCTGAGCTATCCGGGGACTGGTCGTGTGTGCTCGGTTATGCGCGTCCGCTCGGCGATGTACTCCGACTGCCACCTCACGGACAGCTGCTGTGCCCAAATAAATGCGCCGGATTGGTTGACCTGCCCTTGTCCGAGGTCAATGCGCTCGACAAAGATGTCTACATACACTTCCACATAGCTCTCGGGGTTGCAACCCATCTGCTTATTGGGCACAGGTGGTACGTCACTCACAAACCGGCAACGGAGCGCTTATGACGCATGGCTCAAACCTATCTCTTGCGTAGTTTTGGTTATGTATTTACAAAGTGGGGGAGAGTTGCCGTTGTTAGGCAACAACACCCAAAGAATCTAAAGAATCAACAAGTCTGTATGCTTCCAGTCCCTCATGGTTGCCAGTTTTGTACGCCCCTGCCGCTGTCAGTGACGCAGTGGCCCTTGTGCTTGTTGAAATATGCACCGAACTCCGTGCTCCCCGTGTATTCCAGTCGTTAATACCCGTGTATAGTTGAATATTTTGTGCCTCCTTCGGATCCATTTTGTCACCTTTCAGATCTTCTTAACCTCCCGTTCCGGCTCTCCCCAAGCCTCTATCTTCGAGCCTCCTCTTTCGTCCCTATACCCCCCCTTCTAATCCTCTCTCCCCTCTCTCCATTTCTCTTTCTTACTGCCCCATTTAACGCTGCTTCTTGCCCTCGGCCTTGGCCGCTGCCGCCCGCTCCCGGTCTCTCTTCGCATAGATCCCCGCCGTGAAGGGGTTTTCGAGCCGCAGTGCCACCAAGTACACTACAAGCACCTCAGCCGTCAGCAAGATGCCCGCAGGCTTGCTATACACGAGCGCTGATCCCAGGAAGCTCAATGTGCTTCCATAGTACATTGGCGCGTCAGTCACATTGAACGGGAACCCCGTCACCATGTGGTCCATCAGAATACCAAAGTAGTCGCCAAGAAATGTCCCCGTAATGCCCAGCTGCCACGTGGACGAAATCACCAGCACGTTGCCGGCCAAGAGCAGAGCGAAGCCGGTGTACGTAGCGATATCGGTCTCCAGCAGCGGGTGCGACGGCTGGTGACGCAGCGCACGTTCGTACAGAAGATCGCGCACGACGCCAATCGAGAAGATAGTTGCCGCCAGGAAGTAGCACGCCGCCTGCGCACGGCCTCGGAACAGGCGCGTGAGAACTTTGTTGTGGTATTCTATTCGGAATCAGCAAAACGGATGAGGAAGAAACACCAATACGGGGCTTCGGCAGCATCAAGTCGTACCCTGTCTGGCAACAATGCTATACAAAAAGAGTGGTTAGCATCCGAAAGATGTACCATTGATCCAAGACAGCCAGGGAGAGAGAGATATACTTCCAAAACGTCGGGTTGAAGGCAATCGAGCACGCCGAAACTAGGATGTCTGTTAGCACACGCAAGCTGGTTTCCGCTCCGATTTATCATCACTCTCTATAAGCACTCACCCAGCAGGCTCGTCTGGTTAAAGTCAACCAGCTTGGTCAGATCTCCGATGAATGCCATTGTTTTCAGAGGTGCTGTAGAAGCAGAAAAAGCTGGCGAAGGACAGACGAAAAGGACACAGATGGGCGGGAGAAAGAAAAGGTGTGCGAAAGGAAGCTCAACAAATTGAGGTAGACCCTCACCCGCTGCCCAATGGACAGCCGGAAGTCATGACGCTACAGGTCCCCCCAACGCTCCCACTATTGGTCGCAAGCTGCCAACAGTGGGGCTGCATTTTCTGACATGTGAGCCACTACTCCGTCAACGCCCTGCGCTAGCACCCTTCAGGCCAGGACCTAGCCAGCCGTTTCAGAAGGTGCAGAGCGGGTTGCCGTAGCCAATGAGAGGTTACAGCACGTTGTAGACACGGCACAGCTGCCTCGACATCTTAACTATTACCCTTTTTTCATCCTTTTTTCATATACGTGGCCGCCAAACGATCACGGTATCGCGAAATAGCTAGCCGTGCTGGAACACGGTGGGATTACCTCCACTCTGCACAAACGAGGAATGGCTGGCCGTGACATCGTGATTGGGCTGCACTCCCAATAGTTCTCTATTCTCACTACCCAGTCCCCCCTCCTTCTACCATGGCTCCCAAAAAGCAGCCACTTCCCAAAATTGACCCGTCTTCGTCCTTCACCCCCGAAAGCTTTGAAAAGGAGCTAAAGGACTTGGCGGCCAAGGCTAAAGAAGAGACATGGGGAGCGTCTCTGCGCAAACAAGTCGTTGTATACGGCCGAGCCATCTTATGGCTAATCCTCGCTGCTGCCTCTGCCAATGCCTCCTTGAATGCCCTCTCGCCTACTTATGGCGCCATTCCTTCCTCCATCTACCACTTCAGCCTCGTCTCGGCAACATGCTTCATCGGCTGGTCGGTCAACCTGCATTTGCAGCGCTTGCTGCCTGACGGCCTCCGCACAGTAATGCTGCTGCCTTTGTTGGCTGCCTACATTCCAGCAGTGCAGTTTTACCTGACACAGACCAGCGGCTTGTGGACTGCGAAATGGGGTCCTCTCGTCACCGAAGCCCTCACGCTGGGCCCTCTTCTCGTTGCCTCTGTAGCCTGCGTGGCGACGGAGCTGGAGCAAGCTGCGGGCCTCGATGAGCTTGTTCCTCTTCCGCGCTGGGTTGCCGATGCTCTTCCCGGTCTTGGCGCATGGAGTGTCTTCAAGTTCGCCGAAAGAGCCACTGGCGCCGGGTTCGTCTACAAGGCTGGGACAAATGGCCTGCTTGTCTTCGTGAGAAGCCGCATCGGCCGCCAGTTGGCCATTGCTTGCGCCTTTTCGCTGGCCGCTCCTTCAAGGCTTCTGTGGTATGCCTTGCCGGCCATGCTTCACACAGCCTTGTTCAATATACACCTAGAACCTGCGCCTTTCGCATTGCAGACGCCAAACCGGGTCTTGTCCTCACAGGGCAGTTCTGGGTTGCAAGACAACTGGGTTCTGCTGGACCGGCGCGAATCCAACACCGGCTACATTTCCGTCATTGAGAACGAAAGCCAAGGCTTCCGCGTTCTCCGCTGCGACCACAGCTTATTGGGCGGCGAGTGGGTGCGCTTCCCTGCCAACCCCGTGGCCGAGCCTATCTATGGCGTGTTCGTCATTCTCGAAGCCGTTCGTCTCATAGGCACCCCAGACAAAACACCTGATGCTGAAGCCCGCGCTCTCGTGGTGTAAGTCTTTCTCTTATCTCATTACTCTATTTACCACATCCTCCTCCTCCCAAAGACCTAGATTCCCTTCAGAGAAGGGCATGACGATCTTACTCTCTGTATAGGGGCCTCGGCATCGGAACTGCTCCTGCAGCACTAGTAGCGCACGGCATCGACACAACAGTAGTTGAAATCGACCCAGTTGTGCACGATTTTGCCTCCCGCTACTTTCACCTACCGAAAAACCACACGGCTGTCATCGAGGATGCCGTGGCGTACACTGACAGACTGGCCAAAGACACAGGCGGAGCTGTCTATGACTACATCATACATGACGTGTTTACGGGCGGCGCCGAGCCCATCCCGCTCTTCACACTCGAATTCCTCGAGACCCTACACATACTCCTTAAGCCCTCCGGAGTGATAGCTATCGTACGTGATGCAGCCAGCCTCGTCTTTCACATCTACGCATCTACGCGTATGTGGCCTGACAAGCTGTACTAACACCTCACCTAGAACTATGCCGGAGATTTTGCCTTAACACCTATCAAAGCCGTCGTTCATACGATTCGCGCAGTGTTCCCAGCTTGCCGCATCTTCAGGGAGCACCCACGAGATGTGACTGTGGACAACGATGCTGCCACGGATAATGACACACCCAGCCAAGACTTCGTTAATGTGGTAATCTTCTGCACCAAGAGCGGTGCGCCCGTCAACTTCCGCAAACCAGTCGTGGCCGATCTCCTCAACAGTGAGACACGAAAACACTTTCTCGTGCCAGTGCATGAGGTGGTAGACACTGATTTCTCGTCTGCCGAAGAGGCACGTCTTGTACAGAAAAATGATACAGAACAGTTGGTCAAGTGGCACGATAACAGCGCGCTGGGGCACTGGACGCTTATGCGACAGGTGATTCCCCCGAAAATATGGGAATTGTGGTGAGGGCTGTGCAAACCGAGTGAAGGGAATGTGTATCAGATAGAATTAAAAACGATTGCATAGCTATGTATTATATCAACAGATATCAACAGCATCAGGGAACACACTGCATTCCGAAACTGCGTCCTGCTTATGTCAAAATGGAGACTCCATTTGAGGTTCTGCATGCCCTACCCAGACTTGGCCGTATCTTCCGGCTCTTTGGCAGCATCAATCGCCAGCTCCTTGGTGTAGGAGTTGAAGTCTGTGCAGAATTCGGTCAAATAGCCAGGCACGGAGGCGACGCGGTTGTACGTCGCTGGAATAGGAGTACCCAGGGTTTGGTAGACTGGAACGACACCAGCCCAAACACGGTCGAGGATGGCCTCGTCTGCCAGATCGTGGCGATCATCATGTGGTTCTCCGATGCGGACTTTCGCGCTCCCGCCGACAATGCGCACTCGCAGCACCGATGTGCTCTGCATTTCCGCCGCGTTGGGGGGCACTCGCGTGTTGTCCCAGCGAGCAGGCACCACGCCGTCGGTGATGCATCGCATTCCATATAGCTTCTCGGCAACATCAGTGACCACAGTGGCGTACCCAAACAAGATGGCAGACCGGTAGTTGTAGTTATGCGCATTTGGGGTCAGCGCCAATACAAGACCGTCGACGTGACTTGCGGCAATAGTCACTGGAAGTCCTTCGGGTGCAGGCTCCCCTTCTCCGCTGCCAGAGGCTTCTTCACCCTGCTTCTCCTTCTTTCTCGTGGTGTTCATGATTCTCGAGGACACATAGCCATGCAGATACAAGTCCAAGACGTCGCCCAAATCAGCGCTCGGCCGAGAGAACGAGCCCATGTGCCCAATCATGGGAAGCGTCGCTGGGAAGGGCGAGTCGGTAGGCTGAAAAGATACATGAACCAGTTGGGCTGCGTTGACTATGCCATGGATGGTCTTCAAGGCATAAGTAGCTAAGAGTCACAGAGTTTATTAACTAACACAGGGATAACACGCCCCGGGTTCGCCTCTATTTACTTACCAATTGAGGAATACCGATTTACTGTATTAAACGGCTGTTTGGGATACTCAAGATCAAAGCGAGGCATTTTGTCTGTTTTACTTGAATAGCAGCACTCTGTCTCGAGATTCCAGATACTCCTATCACGACTACCGCTTGTTAGATGCCATACGCAGAAAATGTGGCCATTTGCCAGCTCTTATTTATACAACTGCATCGACAAGTCGGGCACTTGTACCATAACGCCGGCTCTCTGCTACTTCTAATCTTTAGTGACTCATTGGAGCGTTCGAAGGTAGCTGCACATGGCGCGGATAATTGATGTCGCTATCATTGGCTGCGTCGTCCTTTCGTGTCTCTGGGCTGCATCTAGTCCTCCGCCATGTGTTGGTTCTTAGCCCTATCAGGCAAGTCCAGGCGCTCGACCTTACATCACTCTAGATCAACAAACACAAGCGGGCAGCCGACCGATGCCGGATTTTGTTCCGCTGTTGCTCTTCGCATCCCATTATTTGTGCGCAGTAGGTAGTGCATAGGCATATATTTCCCATCTGGGATTATTGTTATCGGGCCAAGCGGCCGGCCGTATGCCTCTAACGCGAGCTCGTTTAATTGAACTTGAACTGGCCTCGCTTCTCTTTTTCATTCCATTCAAAGTGGCCTATCTTTCACATCGCCTTATTCCGTTTCATTTCCCCCCAGCGGATGCCAACAACGGACACTTCCGTTGCCAAGACCAAAAATGAGACAGAACTGTATTCTGCCACCTTGTCTAATTGTTTCCAGTCGTATCGCCTATGGGCAGGAATCTACGGAGTATAGCAGTTCTGTTTCCCAATACTTTCAGCCGTCCAGATCAGCGCCTGCCGGCGAGGCTAAAATGGATAGGACGATGCCTGTAACGGCTTCATTGGAAAGTCGCCAGAGTTCCTTCCTCACGCGAATGGCAAACTGCAGCTGCTGTTTGCCATCTTTTGCTGCGCTCGCTCTTTCTCAAAGGAGAGTTCAATCACGCGGGCGGTGCTAAACTGGGACAGAAGGAGCCACCTGCACCTAGTGCGATGCAGCCGACTGTAGATCGTACCAGAGCTTTCTAAGTTCAAAGGCCAAGAGAACTCAGATACCACTCCCTTGCGAACATCAATCGTCAGCGATCAAAGCGACTACGGCGGCCGTCAGCAAGCACGCCTACGGAGCACTGGTTGTCCTGAGTGAGTACTATGTATACGACCAGAAAGCGTACTACATAGTTTGTCTACCATCATTGCAAACGGTTGCAACTCTGTTATATGAATAGGGGTCGTGCGCGCGACCAGGGACATAAACGAAAACGGGGTCCTGGTTCAGTCGCATCGGCCTAGCTTCGCACCAGGGGTCACATTGGTGCAATGAGCCCTGGGCCACGGAGGCTTTGGCGCGCCGGCGCTGTTGAGACTGCTGGAGAGAGCGATGCGCTGACAAAAAAAGAGCAAAAGGCGACTCTTCCGTGGGAGCCATCCAGCTCCGAAAAAGTATGCCAACCGACCGCCAAGGTTGCCGTGTCATGCAGGTTCGTGATCGACCTGCCAAACGCTGTCGTCGACTTTTCTGTGGCCGGCTGCCGCTGTTTCGATTTCCTATGCGCCAAGTCCACCATGGATGGCGCGCTGGATCTGCGCTATGAGCCCACTGGACATCTGTCTGGATGTTCGATACTGCAGCTCGAGAGTAAGTGACGAGAGAGGAAATAAAAGGAGGGGAAAAGGCCGCGACAAAATGACGACTATTTTGTGCTGCCCGATTTTAGCTCAATGGAACAGCGACTTCACAGTTTCTATATTGAGCGCTGTTGGGGAAAAGAGCTAAATAAAGTCAGTCAGAAAAGTACTCCATACGCCTACAGTCAAATAACAGAGAGGACTACAACTATAACATACTATACCTGTCGTGTGAGGCCGCGACGTCTCGAGTTTCATATGAAACAGCGGCAGCAAGGGTACACACAGCACCACCAACATGGGACCCTGGTCAGCCTTGCGGCCCGCCCAATCAACACCTGCCGCTCCTGCGCTGGCATGAACCCTCGATGGCGGTATCTCGCACGGAGCCCTGACGCTTGCGTGCCCCGTCCTGTTTGAGACTTCGTTCGACTAACTGTTAGTGTGCAGGAGCTCGTGGCTCCCAACCTTATCTGGAGGGCTCGCCTGGGGCTTGGAGTGCGCTGAATAGTATGTGCTGCACGAAGTTGTCGTCAGAGCATGCTGGTGTACGATTAGTTGTACGCACCGCTTCGGCTGTCTCCATCTGCTAGCAGCCATGCATCCCTTGACGGCATGCTTGGCTTCCATATCGCGAACACTATAGTGTCCATCTGCTGCCACGGATGTGGATTCACGTTGGTCCCAAACCCATTGCATCCGTAGTGGAGTCTGTGTGTGATGCTTTTGAAGGGCATCCGCTCCCTGCTGTTTGTGTGTGTGCATGAAGCCGTGTCTGTTCCCCCAACCCTCCCCCTCTTTTCTTCTTCTTCTCCCTTTTCCTCTTTCTGCTGTTTCTTTCCTCTTCACACATACCTCTGTCAAGTGACGTTGGTGGCTTGTGGCTGTTTTTATCGACGCTGTTGTTTCTTCCCCAACGCCATCATGTGTCGCTAGACATCATGGATTAGTCGGTCGTCTTGTTTCTTTCCTTTCTCTTTTTTTATCATTCTTTCTTTCTTTGAATTTCCACCTATGCCCCATTGACTGGGAGTTTTACAGCATCGCGGGCCGGTTCCCATTTTGCTTGCCGGCAGAGCCGCCACCATGTCCACGTCTGGCGCCTCAACAGCGGCTCTCGTCTCCGCCTTTGCTTTGTATGTTGGCTTCTCCTAGATCCCATTCTCTATTCTCGGACATGCCGGGCCTCTCTGAGAGTTGGCCTACTAACCAAGCAAGTGGTATTGTTGTCAATGCTGCATCGGCATCCCTTCTTTTACACGTTAGCGGACATGGCCATTCTGTGCTTCGGGATGGCAAGAGGCTGGTCCTCGCATTGTTTCTACTCAGCGCCGCTTTCTGGGCTCAAGTAGATTTCATATCGATTGCTATCGACACCACCGCGACGTCCTCCTGCCAGGTTGGCATTATCATCAACACTCTATTTGACCAGCTCGGCCGTTCCTCCATCGAGCAGTATCTACTATGGGCCGTGAACGATGGCGCCAAATCCGGCATGCCACAACTCATCGCACAAGGCCTTCTCTCCATTCGCTTTGTGCTTGGGCTTGTGTTTGTCGGCTTCTCGCGGCCCCAATACGATCCTGTGTGCGTGCCGTTTTCGTCCATGGTCCCGCTGGCTATTGTGGTGATCAGTTTCGACGCCGTCATCATTGCCCTTTTGTCAGCGCGAGCCTTTACTTCCGGGTTGGTTTCGGAGGTTCGTGCAGGCCGGCCAGGGTCTACTCGTAGCAAGTCTATCCTGCTGGTGATTGCCGCTTTCGCGGTGTGGACGGCGGTAAGTACTTGTCTTCTTGTGCAGTTTTTCATGGACAAATTTGCTCACAATGTTCTTACAAATCTAGACAAGCGTAACTATGCTTCTCGGAATGAAAGCCATCAACTTGCTTTTACGGACTTTGCTTCCGTCTATTGGGTTGATTCTCCTTGTTGGTATGTTAGAGTCCTGCTCTTTTCAAATGCACCTGCTCGCATTGATATCGTTGGGCTAACACAGCTGTAAGTCGTCGTTACGGTCTGCAACGGACCTCTAACCGAGAACAAAGCACGAGCACCACGACCCCCAGAGTCCCCGGGAGCCCGCGACATTTCTACGGGACAGTCTGTCTCCTCTAATGCTTCGTCTGACTATCCGCCAAGCCGCTACGAGGATCTGAAGCGCTCTGATATTAGGTCCATGAGTGCTTTCGAACGACCCCGGGAAGCTCCGCGACCAGATGCCAATCCAACAATGTTTGTGGCAGCAACTGCTGCGCCAACAACTGCGCCTCCTGCTCCCCTACAGGGCCAACTGTTTCCTCCTATGCGCCCAGTAGCAGTGCCTACTCCAACCACTCAAAATGAACCATCTCGCCCACAGCAGCCGAGAGCAAAGCGCAGCTTGTTTGATCTCAAGGGCGGCCCTGCAACTGGCGTTACTTCCAACAGAATCGTCATTTCGAATCCTATTCTCGAAGCCAATGGAGACCAGAACCCTCTTAACAAAATTGCTACCATTAGTCTAGAGGAGGCTGCAAGGGGCGAAAAGGAACGACGGGCCAACTACCTGATACAACGGGAGTCAGCTCTGATTGCCAAACGACCTGCCCCTCAACCCCCCAGCCTGTCTCCCGAAGAAGGCTTGAAGCGAGCCGTCAGCTTGAAGCGCAAGGAGGTGGCCTCTGTTGCCTCCCAGCCACCGATGCCTTCGTCTATGCTGGAGCCTATGCCTACCGCTATGACTTCCTCCACCCAGCTCTCTCCAGGTACGGACGAAATGCGGCGACGGTCTCCAAGAGTACAGCCTACTGCGAATGTCGAAAGACCCGGACCTACCTATGAGAAGCCAATGCCACAGGAATCCTTTGTTCCGATGCCCCGTCAGCTCGAGTCGAGCCTTCAAGAGAGCCGCATGCAAACTCCGAATGTGCCTGCGGCCGTTCAGACATCGACCAACAACATGGCAGCGTCGCTCCGGCCAACTCCGTCTATCAGGCGGCCCGACATTCGGCCTTCTCGCCAGCTAGTTGAGCGCGCCGTCACCCCCCCGACAGAGCCAGTAATGGCTTCAGCTCTGCAGCGGCGGCCAACCAACGGTCTTCCTCGGAACCCGAAGGCAATGCCTGTCAAAGCTCTAGCCAATGAGATGGCAACCACTGCAGGGAACCAGAGACAGCAGACAGTGATGTTTTTGAACAACATTGTCTACGATGACCCTGACGTTGTTCAAAGCATCATCGACGAGGCGAGCGGTGAGCTGCACTCTGCAAAGTCTGTGGTCAACCGACCTCGCCCGATCCCGCGCAAACCTGAAAAGGACCGGGCCATTTTCCCTGCAGAGCCATCACCAAATTTGGCTGGGCATCGCCGGAGCAAGTCTGGAGGCTCCATCAGCGGACGCAAGTCTATTATCCAGTCGACAGCGGGCAGCCCTACCCAGCTGCCTCCTTTGCCTCCTCCACCAATCAACTTTTTTCCAAAGGGACCTCACCCCAACAAGGACAGACCGCTTCCAAATGACACGAAGAGCATGACATTTGACGAAAAAATGACACTGCTATTCCCAGCGCCGCCTAGCCGAGATGGGTCGTCTCAGCGCCGGTCATCTGTTCCAGACATTCCCCAACTACCATCGGACTACATACCTATCACCATTTCGCCGACAGCTGAATACAACGGTGATGACAGTCGCATGTCCAGGAGCACAGCTCGTACTGGGCACACTTCAGTGAAGACGGAGAACATCTTCGAAGTCGAGGAGCTTCCACAAAGACAAGAAAGCCAAAAATTCTTCGATGAGTCCCGCCACAACAGTGTTGCCGACGAAGTTGGTGGCTCTTGGCTACCGGGAGTCGTACCCTACGCGAGGCCGATTACGACAAGCACTGCCAACTTTGCCCAGAAAAGAGCATCTTCGCCTGTTCTTCCTCCGATAAGAATGTCCACTGACACGATCAGCACCACGATCAGCACTCAGGACGATACTATGACAAATTGGAGCTCTGTCAAGTCACCAGTGATGGCTGTACCAATGCAAGCAAACCGTCTCGCTGCTCGGGCAACTTACATCAAGGGCGAACGGGGAATGCGCAATGGGATAGCAGCAGCTAATCTTCCCACAAACGAGGAGAGCGTTCGGAGTACCCCATCACTTTCCGAAGATGAGGATAGCGATGGAGCACAGTTCCAAAGCGGCAAGCGCCTATCCCAGTGGCACCGCCGTGTTGGAGATGACTGCCCGTCGTTTTCCGATCGCAAAGAGAAGATCCGGTCACGTAAAATGCCTCCTCCTACTCCTTTGATTCTGGGAACGTCGTCCACAAAGAATCCAGTCATTATCAAGGCTGCAGAGCCGTCTCCTCTAGAGTCGCCGGAACAGGCACTCGCGTTCATCCAAGCGCAGCTAAAGAAATTCGAGAAACCAAATGTGACAATGACCGAGAGTCCTAGTCAGCGGCTTGCTCTTCTGCAGAACCTTGAAGACGAGATGGATATGCAGGAGGGCCGGTGGCACCATATGCAGCATGATATTGGGCGCGACTCCATGTCCTCGATGCAGACTTTGTCCCCTAGAACCGAATCCCGCCGCCAGTCGGCAATGAGCAGCAGGGGGTCTGTCTTGAACGACGGTTCCAAGTCTGGGATTGGGCACGACCGCAGAGCTGCAAGACGGTCTCGGATCCGAAGTGGTTTGGCCGCCAAGGCTATGGAGGACGACAACAGCTCCAGACTCAACCAGAGGAGCATCATCTCTGACTTTGCAAGCCCGACGCCTCCAGACTCTGATGAGTCTGATGTGGAACGCCAGATCCTGTTGGCGAGAATGGTGGATGATGCCTTCGAGTCCACCGTTGCGAAGTTTGAGCCGACGGCCGCAGTTCGCAAGTCACTCTGGATGCCGATCTCCGCTCAAGCTCAATCACCAATGACGGCCCTACTGTGGACACCTGCACCGGAAGTCCTTCGTTATGATGGAGAACTCTCAATTGAGACATCTTTCAAGCGGTCCACAAATAAGAGGGCGGCTAGCACGGAAATGCTGTCTGTTTCCTCCGAGAGCCTATGGCAGAAGGTCGGAAAAAAGGAGCCCAGCTCATCGGCTGGCCTATGGAATGGCTTGTTCCAAAAGCAAACAGCTGCTTCCCTAGCTCCAGCCAAGAAATCTCCCCCGACTGAGGACCTAGTGGTTGGCTTTGACGCTGCTGAGCCTGAACCACTGCAGATGAGACCGAAGAAGGAACCCCGTCCTCTTACTCAACGGCCCCCCAGACGGAACAAGAGGGTTACTCTGCTCCCTGATATTGTCGAAAACCCCGAACCTCTGCCAGACAAGCGCGATACCCTTGGGATCTTCCAGTTCCCGTGGGGCGAGCGGTCGGACACAGCTATTATTCAGCCCAGGAGTACAATGTTTATGGCGATGCCCGGGACCATGACGTCTGGTGGCCAGGTTATCAATGCAGCTCTCGAGGCAAGATCGAAGCAGCTCGAGGCTTCCGAGGTTTCTGGATATTCTTCATCCTTCTTTGACGACTATGATGAGGAAGACGAGGAGCTAGACAACGAAGACCAAGGATCTGACGAAGATTCCGAAAGCGACGACGGCTTTGACGAAACGACACTGTGGGAAATTGCAAGCCTTTTGAAGACAGAGCAGGTCCCCTCCAAGTTCAGCCTCTTGCCACCACGTATTTCCTCTGGGTCCGTGGTCGGGGACTACATGGCTGATATTCACTCTGACGATGATATGGATGCCGAAGATGAAGATGTCGAGGCCATCGAAATTCACAACAACATCGACAATGCCCAATGGGATGACAAGGAGGACAGAGCCGCTTCTATGCTATGGGGTCTTGAGAGAAGCGAAAGCGCTGTGTCTGTTGCAATGGCACAACCCGACGAGAGCACCTGGATGCGTTATGACAACGTTGCTCAAACGGCGGCGGCTCGTACTACGGCCTTTAAGCTAGGAAATCTAGAGGTTGACTCTATCAACCTTTGGGCAGAAAAGGACAACACAGTGTCCTATCAAACAAAGGTGCCATCTTTGTGGTCTGTGCCAGCCGTCACCGAGACAAAGACCCCCAAGCTGTGGGCGGCAAAGGACACGAGAGACGTTGCTCGTTTGGCGAGCTCGAACGCGCTTTTCGACGCCAAGTCTGTGGCTTTGGTGAAGGCGCACGATATCACAATTCGTACGACTGACAAGGAGGCAGCTGCTCTCCACATGGTTCGCAAGCCACGGCCGCTGAAGCCTGCTCCTCTTCAGAAGCTATCGTCCACAAGCCTTTGGATCGCCGCCAGTGACAAGCTGCCCAAGCTCTGGGTGCCTTTGAATCTGCCTGTCGTGGACACTCAGGCTACCACTCTCTTCGACATTAACGCTGCCGCTGTGATGAAGAAGCATGGTATGACGATCCGGACATCAAACGAGGTACCAGCTGCTATCCATATGGTCCGCAAGCATCGTGCACTGAAGCCTGCACCTCTCCAGAAGCTGTCGTCTACTAGCCTTTGGACCTCACGCAAAGAAACGCTTCCCAAGCTTTGGATGCCCCTAAGGCTGCCGATTGTGGACTCCAAGACAGCCAAGCTCTTCGATATTAACTCCGCGGCTTTGTTGAAGAAGCACAACCTGACTATCCGGACATCAAACGAAGAGCCAGCTGCCATCCACATGGTTCGCAAGCATCGAGCACTGAAGCCTGCGCCATTGGAGGCCCTCATTTCTACCAGCCTCTGGGCCCCTCGCAGTGACAAGCTCCCTCAACTTTGGGCACCTCTAGCCATGCCTATTGTGAACGCCAAGAGCCACCTGTTTGATCTGGACATTCACAAGGCGCTCAAACTACGACAAGCAGTCCGAACCACGTCAAATGAACCTACAGCTCTCGATCTAGCTCGTGCTCCCCGCACTCTTCAGAACCTGCCCGCCCTTCCATTGACTTCGGCAACTATGTGGAATATTGAAAGTTCCGGGAAGCCCCAGCGGCCAAACTGGATTACGTTTCGCCTGCCAGACGTCGAAGTCGATGGTACAATTCTTGCTACCAATGTGGGTGTGAAGCAGCCGACGTGGTGGGAGAAGATGAAGTCGATGACCGGCATGGCCCAGTCTACAGAGACTTCTGTGGCCCCTATTAGAGCAACGGAAGCTGGAGCTGTTGTCGTTGATAAATCCCGCATGGCCTTGAAGTCACCAACACCGTCGGCACGTCGCCAGCATCAGGCGCCTCTTGTAGCCACAGAGGCAGACTGGAACGCAGAGCTGCAGGATGCAATCATGGCGAGCTACCCCCGGCTTCCTCGGATTTCGGCCACGCCTGATATGTGGCAGAGAGCGGTGTCAGAAGCTGCTGCTCGCAGCTACCCATTCAGCTCAGCTCTGCGGCACCCAGCTCTTGCGGGCTCACCTGTGTCCAACGGGCTCGAAGCGGCGCACGACGTGACCAAGGTGCACCCAGTGTTCTACGTTCCCGACGTAACACTGCTTCCTGTGATGGCAGATTTGCAGCAACAGGCCGTCGAGATGACAAATGACGAAACACGGCCGTTTTCCCCGGACCCGGTGATGATGGCGCAGATTGAAGAGCTCGAGCGGGAACGGGAATTTGCTGCCTTGGCTGCACAGCAGCGCATGATGTCCGCAATGCCCAGCGAGACTGAAATGTCTGCGGAGGATGATGCGAGCTACCGCGCACACATCACCGCCATGGAGAATGAGGCGATGGCGCGCCTACAGGCCTTGGAAGGTCTCGGAAATGGGGTTGTGCTGCGGTTTTGAGGAAAGGGGCGGAGAAAACCATATACGACAGTCCCATGACGGGACTAGGGTTTTGGTTAACATTTATAGCACTGATTATTCGCTCATTTGCTCGGTTATTTTCTTTTTTTTTTTCGTTTTTATATTCTTTTACATACAGACTATCAAATTCCAATACTTTCAAGGAATTGAAATGCAATGGTATGGCTTTTTGTTTTCTATTTTTGTAAATGGCATACATACACACAAGCACTAGAAGAATCAAACAGAGCTGTTATACAAATACAGTGGAATTAGACATCCAAATAAATATGCACTCAATACACAACGTACGCCTTAAGTTGTTAATCCAAACATAAGATGTCATGTTACTATTGCTGCTATGCTTTTGTTCGTTCGTCATTGCTGCGCTTTGATAGGCAATTGCCTAATTTGATCTATATGCGATTACAGAATATACGCGCCCTATTCCTTGCCTCTTTAGCCTGTTTTCATTCTTACCCAGGGAGGCCGCTTAAGAAAATCAAACTGTGTCTCAAGGAGACATCTGTCTAACTATTGTGAACTTCTCCGATGGATACCACATCAATTATCGTCCACCTACTCATTCTAAACCTCGTGGATACCTGGAAGTCTGTTCCACTATGATTCAAACCCGGACAACAGGCAAGGGCTTATGTTGCTGCTGCTGCTCAGGAGTCGGGGTCAAACGGCGCCGATAAGCAGGGGCGGCGATACCAAGACCGGCTTGAGGCTGAGGCACGGCCATAGGGATGCGGTCGCCCATGCGGTCAGGCACTAAGTCGGAATCATCGTAGGCAGAAGATTCGTTGGCGCCGACCGTCGGCGAGGCATCAGGCGTAGATGGGGTGTTGGGCACCACGAACACTGATGGCTTAACTGGTGATGGGACAGCAATCTGGGTATCCAGCTTCGGGGCCTGGGTGCGGACACGAAGTCGTGTGGGCAAGGCCTGGTCAAAGCCTTGCGTGTGAGCTACTTGCTCAATGCTCTTGAAGTACTAGAAACAGGGGTGTTAGCGGGTTTCCCCTCATACTCCAAAGAGAGGGGCAGAATTGAGCAAAGGATACATACCTTGACGGTTTTGACGCGCAGCTCCAAGGTAGCGTCCTCGTCACAGACGACCATTGGGTGGGGATGCAGCTGTAGGCTGGAGAGCGTCCACATGTGGTTGACGCCTTCTTCGATGCACTTTTGCAGAGCGAGAGCCTTTCGAGGACCAAGGACAATGGCCACGACTTCACGGGCATCCAAAACGGTTTGGACACCAACAGTTAGGGCACAGCGCGGCACAGCGTCCACATCGCCGCCGAAGAACCGGCTGTTGACACGGATGGTGTCGTAGGCCAGAGTCTTGACGCGAGTGCGGCTGACCAGGCTGCTGCCAGGCTCGTTGAAGGCAATATGGCCGTCCTCGCCGATGCCGGCCATGAACAGGTCGATGCCACCGGCAGCACGGATCCGCTGCTCGTACGAAGCACACTCGACCTCCAAATCAGGTGCGTTGCCGTTGAGGAGGTTGACGTTCTCGGGGCGTATGTCGACATGGCTGAAGAAGTTGGTCCACATGAAGGTGTGGTAGCTCTCGGGATGGTCGCGAGGGAGGCTAACATATTCATCCATGTTGAAGGTCACGACATTGGCAAAAGAAACCCGGCCGCTCCGGAAGGCTTCAACGAGACGCTTGTAGACACCTAGCGGAGTGCTGCCGGTGGGCAGACCCAAGACGAAGTGATGAGTAGGGGTGGGTTGGAAAGTGTTGATGCGGTCGACGATGTAATTAGCGACGAAGCCGCTAGCCTGGTCTTCGTCGTCCCGAATGATCAGCCGCATGATGCCGGTTGGTGTGTACAGCAGCACAAAGAAACGATGGGGGGTAGATAAAGCGAAGAGAAAATGGTATGATATTACAGGTGGTGGGCAGGAATCTGACGCCGTGGTGAGGCTGAATTAGAGGATGCGAAGATAGATGGTCTACCAGGGACGTGATCAAGGCAATGGCATCAAAATAGGAAAATACGGAAGAAGAAAGAGCGAACTACGAGTGGGAAAGCACCACAGAAATAGAAAGAAGGCGACAACTGAGTACGCCACTGCAAAGGAACGAACCGGAAGGCCCTTCCAGCAAAGCAACCACAGCTGTCATTGCTACCGCCGTCACCGGTGCTCATCTGATCCGGGGGTCTGGCCGATGGTGGCCGATGGTGGCCGCTGAGTGGTGTGCCATCCGTCACCTGCTCGGCGACTTAGGCAGCTTGGGCTATTGGGCATCCAATCACTTGTCCCTGTACGTAAGATGCAGAGTGCGAGCAGCTACGACTACGGAGGACATGAGTGTGTGCGCTGTAGTGTATGGAGTAGTTGCACATCTTTACGCAGGTCGCGCCTTCCCTCCTCGTCTGGTGTAGTTGCAGTGTGTCCATAGTGTGTTCATCTGAAGAAGCAGCGACCAATCGCCGCCGTACTGTGTGCCAAAACAGGTCGTCCACACGCCGGAGAGGAAAGAACTGCGTGCGATGAATGGAACGTTGTCTACTCCGTACGCTTTGTATGACTAGTGAATCCTGGGTGAAGAGCCTCTTTGTCAGGTTCAGCGTGCGACCGTGTCAGAGCGATGCATGCGCACAGTGCTTTGTGTTTTAGCGCCATCTGGAAGCTGGCAAGGGTTCGCCTCTGTGGAGCAGAGGCAACGTCTACGTCAGGTCCTTCCTCCACATAAGTATGGGACGCCAACGTGGTATAAGCAGCAGTATGTACGAAGTATGAGTGCTCCGTTCGTACTGTCAAAATAGAATCTAATCGGTGTGCAGCGAATCCGAAACACGGGCGGGCGCTTCACAAGAAATGGGCCGCCTGCCGGTTCTCTGGCTCGTTCCATAGCCATCCTTTCCGACTGTCACGTGGGGCGAAACCGAAGGCAGAACAGCAAGACCTCATGAGCTATAGAGTTAGCAAGACCAATACAAACAAAAAGAAATAGGCGAATAGGAAACCGGTGATATTAAACAGATGGAGAAGCGGGTGGGAATGACGATTAAAGAGAAACCGCCGAACGTCAAAATTGCCATAGCGAGATAGTAAGCACGGTGCTGATCCGGGTGAAGTGCTGGCAATAATCAAGAGAACAAAGCCATTCGCAAGCTGTGTAGTGGATGCATCTAAGATGCAGCCAATACTATAGAACGAGTGCGCGTCAGCATGCCAAAATTACAAGATAAATAAAGCCGCAGCAAACTTGCGAGCTTTGGGGCCAGCACCCGAACGCGGGGGTCTGAAGCTGGAGAAAAAGAGGGAGGGAGAGTAAGACAAAGCCTAGAGCTGGCACATTCCCGGAAAAGCAAGCAACGGGAGAGCGGGACAGCAGCATAGCAGAATAGAGTAGCAAGCAGCAGCCGTTTGGGGCCGTTTGGGGCCGTTTATGCGACGGCTGGCATCCTGGTGTCCATTGGCCGATTATGCATTCGCTTGTAGCTTGTTGTTGGTTGTTGGCTCGAAAGCGCGACCGCTTTGCGCCAGTCAGCATATTTATGGCGTGGAGGCAGAGAGAGGAACCACCACGGTTGGCCCTGAGCGGCGGGCTCTGCGAGTAATCTGTGGCGCAGGCAGGGCAAGCCACTGTTTTTTTTGCTCACTGTAAGCTGGACATACAAGTACCTACGGAGTAGTGGGTCACTAGCTTTTGTACGTTTCCGAGCTTCCAAGGCAACGTTACAGCCTTAACACGGACAGTCACTGCATACATACGGCGCACGTACGCAGTACCGAGTACGAACCACACTCCTTCCAGTCCTTCCCCAGCTCATCCGCTACGAGCAAAGCAATCTCACCTCGGCGGGCTTGCTGGTGAGATGAACCAATGTTCCTTCTTCTTCGGTGCATGGCTGCGTAGTTTAGGCGACAATTGTGGGAAAGGGCACTTCTGCAGCTTCTGTAGCTTCTGCAAGTGCTACTTGGGCGAGAGCTGGCCCACCCATTTACTGCAACTGCAGCTGATCGGCTGGTTATCTATGTACGTCGTAGGTTTTTGTTTTTGCTAAGCAAGCTATTCCTGCTCCATATCTCCAGCGCAAAGAATACTTGTATGCTTACAACCAACTACCTGCACTTAGTTCTACACTTATTCCTGCTAGTGCCGTTCTGGGTCTGCCTTCCCATTCAATGCGTCCCTACCCCCGATTTGACCTGCTCCCAGCATCTGTCGTTATGCATTAGCAGCTCCCGTTCGCCTCGGCATCCACTCACATTCTCTCGTGTCCTTGTTCTGTTTCCCATCTCCCATCTCACTGATACGGCCCTGGCGGCCGCCGAACCAACCCATCTGGCCCAGTTCCCTCAACCCTCACTCCTGGCTAGTTAGTTACACCAAACCACCAAATCAGCAGCCTGTCCCTGTCTGAGTTAGCCTCTTGCCTCCTTTGCCTATACGGAGTATCTCATTTCCCCTCCTCGCCTTGACACATATCTAGCCTCCAAACCGCACAACACCCCTCCCTTCTTCCTACTCCCACTCCTCACGGAGTATATCTTCTCATCTCCCATTTGCTCTTGGCACCCTCTTCATCCTCCTGAGCCGCCCCTGCTATATTCTCCCGTCTCTCCCCTTTCTGCCGCTTTTTTCGGGCCTGTCGTCTCCGCCAACTCCTAACCTTGTTTCTTCTCCCGTTGCTCTTGTTCTCGCCCCCCTCTCAGACCCAGACCAAGCAGGCAGACTTGTTCTGAGCGGGAGCTGCAGACGGATTCGCCATCGGAGTAATAGTGGAAGGGGCAGTAAACAAGCAGTGCCAAGACAGACGGAAGCACCCCAGGCCCAAACATTGGCCAGATTAGGCGAACTGGTGTGTGTGCTTCTTTGGCTTACTTTTCTTTCTGGCATGGTCTTTCACATCGCGTGTCTCTTGTAATTTGGACCGCGGGAAACGGGAGGCTTGCTCAACGTTGAATTGCCTGTCTCTGTCTCCTGTTTGCTTCATGGTGTCTTGTATCTCGTGCTTGTCGGCACCGTCAAAACATACTAGATATCAATCTTTGCCAACAAAACGTGTCATCCATCCTGCCGCCTCCGAATTCCCTTTTTAAGGCCTTTGTTCTGTCACCTCCCTTTTTCTCTTTTCTCCGGGCCCCCCTCCACTCATTTGCTGCCCCTTCTCTTTCTTCACTCCTAGCTTCTCTTTTGGTTTCCCGTGTTACTCGTTTTTTGCCCTCTCCGTTCCATCCAGCTTTTGCAACTTCTTCATTAGATATCCCCCATCCTACCAACAGAGAACTGGGGCCATTCATGGGCCAACCGAACTAAATACGAGTTCGAACTCGGCTCTCCACGCTCCTGTGGCTCAGCTGCACCTTAACGTCCTGCCAAGGCTGCTTCTTGAATCCACCCACACCCCCAGAGGCAACGAGTGATGGTTGTCCACTCCCAAGCGCAATACCACCACCGTTCGCGCTCCTCTCCTTGTTACCGCTGCCCGCCGTATCCACCGCGCGACTAAACGACTAACAACGCCAAATACGACTTACCACTTTTACATTTTGCCTGCAGTGCTACCACCAATTGGCCACTACGAGTACGAGTACACACACCGCACACGCACTACGCACTACAACTACGCACTACGGAACGGGTACATACCACTAACCACGGCCACTACCTCCCTTTGCTACATACAACAATCACTACCCGCGCTTTTTCGTCGTGGTTACCGCTGCCGCTGTTGCGTGCCCGCTTCCTGTCTTGTCTCAATCCCCAGTGCTCTGCCTGTCACTTCTTTCAGACCTCGCTCCCGTCCTGTTTGACGTGCTTGCGTGTTTTCATGCTTGCATGCTTGCATCCTGGCCTTGATCCGCCCGCTTGCTCGCTCTAGGACCCTCCCCTCCCGGCCTCCATCGTGCTCACCTCCTTCCTCTCTCTGCCTGTCATACCCGCTTGTCTGATTCTGGGTCTCTGGTTCTCTTGTCGATTGGTCTATTAGCCTCTGCCTTCTTCTTGGTCCCTGGGCTCTGCGTGTCTCTGGTCCTTCCAACGGCTGGTTTCTTCGGACCCGTCTGCTTGTTTCTTTCTCATACATTCACTGTCTCTCTCACTGTCCCTCCCTCTCTCTCTCTCACCCACTTCCCCATCTCCACTGCATGACATCTCCCTCCTCCACTGACGCTCATTTCCATTTCGGCACTAATTTTCTTTAAATGTCATGACCATCCCGCCTTTGCCCTCTTCCCTCTATCCTCCCTCTTCTGTTGCTTGTTTGTTATGCAGCCGCTCTCTTCTGCCATGACGACCATTCGCAGCACCCTCATCGCCGCCCTCAAGTCTCTCCTCAAGGGAAAGTCTCTTCTGCGGGCCCTCCTAGCCTTCCTGTCTCGCCCAAATGGCAGGTCCAAGGGATTCAAACAACCCACAGATACGGCGGCTGCGGCGGCCAACACAGCCTCGTCGTCTGTCTCATCCTTAACAGCAGCCTCACCCCTCAAGCTCGCTGCTGAAATCGCCATATCAAGAACAGTGGACGACTTCTTGGCTGAGGTCGAAGACCTTCTCATTGCTCCCCTTCAGGGCGACCGCTTGCGTGTATTCACCGAGCAACTGAAAGGCCAATTTCGGGAACGCTTGTTGAACAATGATGCATGCATGCTTCCGTCTTACAACCATCAACTGCCCAGAGGCCAGGAAAGCGGCCGCTTCTTGTCTCTGGATGTCGGCGGCTCAACCCTACGAGTAGCCCTCATCGAGCTGACTGGCTCCCGAGGTGATGTTAGTGGTGAGGCTCCGAGCATGAAAATAGTTCGGATTGACTCCTTTAAGATCACTCCCGAGGTTAAACAACTAGAGGGCATGGAATTCTTTGATTGGATGGCTGTTCGCATTATCGAAACTCTGGGTGGCAGCAGTGGTATAAGTAAAGACGCCAGTTCTCCACTTCTTATGGGTCTCGCATGGAGTTTCCCTCTTGAGTATGTTCCAACCTCACATCTTTTGCATGTCCCCTTCTCTTGCTAACATTTTAGGCAAACCTCACTTCGCGGCGGCCGTCTCCAAGGCATGGGCAAGGGCTTTTTGGCTGCCGACACGCTCATGGGCCAGGATCTGGGTGATATCATCCAGCGCGCGTGCTTACATCATGGCTTGCACGTCGAGCTCGCTGCTATTGTTAATGACTCGGCAGCGGCATTGCTGTCCCAGGCATACAAACATAATGCCACTCGCTTTGGTCTCATCTTGGGCACTGGCGTCAACATTGCTGTCCACATGCCGGTTCCCACGGTTGGCCGTTCCAAGTTTGGGTCTCGCCCAGCCTTGTGGTTTGAGCACGCCAACCACGTCATCATCAACACAGAACTAGGCATGTTCGGCCATGACATCCTCCCCTTAACACGATGGGATCTCCAATTGAACTTGGGGCACCCAAAGCCAGACTTTCAGCCCCTGGAGCATCTTGTCTCCGGTTATTACCTCGGCGAGCTGTGCCGCCTGGCTTTGCTCGAAGCCATCGGCACAACTGGCGTATTTGGCGGTGTTGTGCCCCCGAATCTCATCAAGCCCTATTCTCTCGACACTGAAACTGTATCCATCATCCAAAAGTGTGTTCTCCCCCCCAACTCTCTTTCTTTGAACTGCCATCGACTTTTGATAGTAAACATGATTTGCTGACTTCGAATTTTTGCTGCACCAGAGATGAAACCGAATCTCTCGAAACCTCCATTGCTCTATTCCATGACCGCCATCCATCCGAGGCACTGCCCACACAGGCTGACATTGCCACTGTACGCAAACTGGCGTCATTTGTCTCACAACGATCTGCCGCTATAGTAGCCAGCTCTGTCTATGCTTTGTGGGAACTCAAAGCCGAGACGGAACAAGAATTTTTGGACAGTCTTCTGAATTCAGACGACCCGATCTCGCGGCAACACGCTGAAGACACCCGCAATGAACTTAGCATTGTGCGTGATCGGACTGTGGTGGCTTTCAATGGATCTGTCATTGAGCGGTATCCTGGCTACTTGAAGCAGTGCCAGAATATGCTCAACAGCCTCTTGGGAAACCTAGAACGACGGGGTAGCGCGGACAGCAAAATGTCTAGCGGCTCTATCGACCTGATACCCGCAGAGGAGAGCTCACTGCTAGGAGCCGCTGTGGCCCTAGCTTGTCTGGAAGCATGATGTTATGACCCCCGCAAATAATTCTGCCTAGGGTATCTCTCACCATACCCTATTCTTACCTCCTCCCCCTTTCCTTTGATTCTTATTTTTAGCGCAGAGCTTCCGAATGTACATATTCTTCTTTTCTTTTTTGTTATTTAGATATTCCGCCTCTTTTGATACATACTGCTGGTTTTTTCGTTGTTTTTATTTTGCATTTTCTGGTTTGGAGAGATCAGGCGATTGTGGCGGCGTGTCGATTGGGCATAGGAACGAGCGTGTTGCATCGCACCTTATCATCGAAAAGGTAGAAGCTCAAAGAGGCAAAATGGGCGCATAAAAGGGAAAACGGTTTAACAAACTGTGGTGCATTGGCAAGCGGAAGAGTATCTTGCCGTACACAAACAATACTAGCTATGGTAAGACTGACTCTTAAGTGCAGAGACACAAAAACATAAACCGACCGTGTACTATGATTGGGTGTGTAGATGCAAAGAGGAGCACACGACTCTCTCCAGATAAAAAAAAAGGTATAAACCCGAGCCGACCCACGACATTGCATTTTGTAAAAAAAACCCTTGCACTGCAGCAGACACCAGCGATCCGCCCCTGGGCTAGAAACGGTATAGTCACGAACATGTAACAACGCGTAAGAAGGTGTGATCCTTTTTCAGGAGAGAGACTCAGGGCCTCAAAGCGCCGGACGCGAATGAGCCATACTTGCAAAACAAAAAAAAACGGCCCAATCCCAAGTAAACCAAAATAATAATAAAAATAACAAGAGTAACCCCTCCGCCAAATTTGGATCCCGAAATGCTGCCAACGGTAAAAAAGAACACGTAAATGATATAAATACAGGAGCGATTATTCGGCTGCGAAGTACCGTTTGGTTTTGCTGCGGACTTGCTGTGCTTTTACCTCTGGTGGAACGACGGTATGATGCACCACGTGCGGGCGGTATATGGCATCCACCGGTGGCATCCTAGTGAAGAAAATGTTAGCCACCATTCACACCAACACCGATGGACTCATACAGGAGAACGCACCAGTCATCAAGACTCAAGGGGAAGTATTCGTATAACATGTCGCCATTTTCAAAGGTCTCGCCGGTAGCCCCCGAAATACCCGAGCCTGAATTCGCAGCCGCAGATGCCAATGATGGTACTGCGATCGTAGTTAGGCCACCTACGGTTGTAAAAGGCGGGCTGTTGGATGGCGGGTCGGTGCTCGTTCGGCTAGGGCTTCTTTCATCTTCAGAAAGAGAGAGGTTGATGGGCAGATTCGGGTTCCCTTGAAGCTGCTGCTGCTGCTGCTGTTGTTGTTGATGCTGTTGGTGCTGTTGTTGCTGCTGCTGTTGGTGCTGGACTAGGCGCTGTTGTTTGTGCTGGGAGGGGAGATGCTGCAAGGTTTTTGGCACCATCCTCGCACTTGGATCGTTTGGCCACGCGGGTACTGGTGGCCGGGCCATGTTTGGTGACAGCGCCATTTTTTTGGCGGTGTGAGGGCTGGGGCTTTGCTGCATGTAGCTTTGGGCCCAATCCCCTGCCTGTTGAAGGAGCGAGACCAGTCAGCCAGCCGATCCCCCTCAAAAGATACCATGACCTAATTGTCAAGACAGAAAGCTTACCTGGATGTTCCCTATGGAGGGATACCGCTGGAAATTGGCGGCCATGTCGACGCCGCCGCTGTTGCTTCGGTGCTGGAAATGGGGAGAGGAGTCGACGCCATTGGGAGGAGCGGCGTGGCGATCCAAGGGGTGCTGCAGGGGCTGCTTTTTGTCCATGTTGGAGTTGCCCGTGAGCGGAACGTCTCTGCGGCTGACAAAGTTCCTAGGGCTGCGGCCGCGGACAATGACGGGACCCGACTGAATCTCGGCGATTTTCAGCCATTCTCCGTCCTCTTCCTTGGTCTTGACGGCCGCATTCCCGCTGCCGTTGCTGCCACTCGCACTGCTGCCGGCTGCGGCGTCAGCACTGCTAGGCTTGACGCGAGCCAGCAGGTTGATCTGCACCACGTAGTGCTGTTGCTGGCCCTTTCGCCGGCCGTTGTTGGCGGTGGCATGCTTGAACTGCAGGCGCTTCCACGAGACGGGGACCGAGACGAGGCCATTGTCGAGTTCCTGGCCGTTGGCGAGGTCGATGGGAATATTGGGCGGCGAGCTGGCCACCTTGGCCTCTTCGGACGGCTGGCTGTTGCTGCTGTTGGCCGCAGTGCTCTTCCAGGGAATGCAGATGATCTCGGTGGCCTTGCCCTCGATGCTCTCGACAGCAGTGATGGAGGCGGCAAGCTCGATGACACCCACGTGGCGGCCCTGGTCGGTGACAGCCTGGGTGACCTGGCGCGGCAGGGTGACCTGGCCAGAACACCACCACAGATTGCGGCGGTAGCACGTCAGCTCGAGGGGACGGCTGGTGTTTTCGGTGGAGTAGACGTCTTCGGCCAAGAAGAACATGCCGAACAGCTCGCCGGTCATGGCGGGTTCAGAGAACTGGCCAGCGTCGTCGACAATGGCGGCCTTGATGATGGGGGCGGAGAAGCCGAGCAGCTTGTTGTCGAGGCCCTCGTCCTGGGGTGAGATGGCTTCGTGGAAGCCCTCGGCATCGTGCTGTGGTAACTCGTAGGAGCGTCCGGCCGGGCCGGCGGAGTAGGAGAAGGGGTCTTCGAAGGTGTTTGAGAAGGTCTCAAAGTCGTAGGATGGGGTAAACGGCAAGGGCGCAAGGTTGCCGACGTTGTCCCTGGATGGGGTGTCAGTCGAAGCAAGAAACAAGAGCAAGAACGTGAGGTAGCAAGGAGGGCACAGGGACGCGGAACCGGAGCAGGATCAAGAATCGAGGGCAGGAGAGAAGCACATACAAGAGAGTCTCGTCGAACGTGATGTCAGAGTCGAACGCGCCTAGCGTCAAGCCACCGGCGCCGTTCTGGGGATTCACGCTGACAGTCAGGCCCAGGGCGTCGGAGCTGGAGCCGGGCGCCACAGAGAGGGCTGGTATGGAATTGTATGCGGCCATTGTCGCATCGTGGATGCGCGGCCGCCGTCGCTTTTTCCGGGTTGGGTCCGACGTACCGCGAGCTTCGAAGAGGAGGTGAAAAAGGCGGACTACCGACTCGGACTCCTTCACTCACAGGCCCTCTCTCTCCTCTCTCTCCCCTCTCTCGCTATTTCGCACACACGCACTCTCTCCTCTTCGCAAGGCTCGTCGTGTGGTCCGGATTCCGGGTGCAATGGCGCCGAAACCCCGAAAATGGGCGTCGTCGCGAAATAAAAGCCAGCCGCTAAGAAACCGCCAGTGTAAAACAAAGAGATGCGGTGAGCGGCCTGGTCGTATAGCTCGTGTTCTCCGTGCTGCTTGGAGGAGCAGGCTCGATGGTGTCCGGCGACGGTGGTGAAATGCGACGGATGGCACTGCTGGTCGTGGTTGTGGGGTTCGACGATAGTCGGAATGAAAAAACGGGAGGGCAAAAGGGATCTTACTACATACGCACGGGTAGCTATGTACTCGTTCAGTAGGGACGTGGTGGTGGTGGTGGTGGTGGTTTGAGGATAGATAGCTTGTGGTTGGTCACAGGAGGGAGGTGGCCCGGAAAAAAAAGAGGGGGCCGACCGAGTGACCGCGAGGAGAGAGATGGGGGCAGAGATAGGGAAGGCACAGTGGTTCCAGGCAAAAAGGAGATAGGGAACAGCGAGAGAAGGAGGGTAAGGTAGCAGACGTTGGAAAGACTTCGCGCGATACGGAGGAAGTCTACCGTACGACGTCCAACTTCAGGCCTACAGAGTGCTGGCTCTACCTGTACGGGCTTGTAATTACTCTATCCTAGGCACCGATACCTACACTATTGCTACTACCACCGTGCACGGCTCTGTTGGTGCCCCGGAGTCGAGGACAAGCACCTACAAAGACACGCTATGAGTACGGAGTAGGTAGCAGAGTTGCCCCGTCCCGTGCCTGTCATTTCTTCCCCCTCCTCTTCCCTCTGCTCTCTCCTCGCCTCTTCCTTTCAGCCCTTGTCTTATCTGCTAGGTGTTACAGCGCCTGCTCGAGGGGGACCCTTTCGGCCCGCTGGCTTTTGGCGCGCTGGATGCTGCGAATGAAAGGGTTGCAGTAGTGTACGGAGCACGGAGTACAGCAGCTCCCAAAAAGAGAGTGGCCGCTGCAGGGCTAAATTAGTACGTGGAGAAGGAGGGTGCATGAACAAAAAAGACGCGAATTAATTTTATCCTTGCCGCTTCTGCGCAGAAGCGCATGCCAAATGGGCATGTGCTAGGAACTGCGCTAGAGCTCTATCTTTGTGGCAAGATAGACAAGTGGAATATGTGCGGAATGGCGCTGGCGGTCGCCACAAGGCGATAGCTCCACTGTACGAGTAACGAAGTAGCGCAGACAACTTGATCAACATGAACTCATAAAATCTAGCCAAATGTGCGTCCTCGCATCACAAACAAAGAAGAACAGACAGCTTCGATAGCACCAGATATTCAGAAAGTAGCAAAACCCGTTCCCAATACGAGACAAAAAAACACAGCGAGAGAGGCAGACGCAGCAGCTCGATGAAGTGGACCAAATGGAATATCGATGTAGGACACCGTCTCAGACAGAGACCAGATCCGGCCACTAGAGTAATGATTGTCAGCGAAAGCCCAATGGGAGAGGAGAAGGCGACGCAGGGGAGATTCTGCAGCAAACGCAGTCTGAGAAAAAAAGAGAGACACGCAAGGAGGAAAAGGAGAAAGGTGCGGTGTCTCGGCAGACAAAACGCAGAAGCTAAGAATACACTCACACTGTCTGGTGCGTTGGTCACCTCGTCGAAGACCTGCTGCACCTCGAACTGCATCGCCAGCAGCGGCTCGTACGCATCGTCCGCCACCCAGCTGAGCACGCTGCGGTCGACCTGGTAGCTCTTGTTCTGGCGCACGCCCATCAGCGCGAGGCCCTGCAGCAGCAGCGCTGTGTGCACGGTGCTAGGCACCACAACGGGCGCCACAATACCGCCGGTGGCCGTCTTGTCGGCGGCCATCATCACCGGCGCTGCACCACCGCCGCCGCCGTTGCCACCACCACCCGCCAGACTGCCGTCCTCGTTCGTCGGCACCGTAGTGGGCGGGAAGGCGTTGATCGCGGTCCGCGGCGGCGTCTGGAGCAGCGGAATAAACGTCGACAGCGGACTGCACGGACCGCAGACAATCACAGTACCCAGCAGGTTGTCGCTGCTGCCGCCGGCACTGCCGGCACTGCCACTGCCGCTAGACCCGCTGTTGTCGCCGCTCTTGTCGGCGCCCGGCTTCAGCTTCGCTCGCACCACGGCGCACGTCTTGGTCGGCTCCGTCAGCGCAAAGCGGTACAGCCCGAGGACCTCGGGGCCGGCGAGGGCGGCGACGTGGTTGAGGACGCTGTCGGCGAGGTCGGGCCCCTGGATCAGGTCGAAACTGATGCCGGCCGTCGCCAGCGTCCGCGAGAGGCCCTCGGGCGGCGTCCAGCGGCTGAGGTCGTTGATGGCCATGTTGGTGATGCGGCGCGGAAACGACACGTCCCAGCCGCCGCGCGAGAACCACGAGCGCAGCACAGCCGTTGTGCTGGCTCCCGCACCCGCGGCCGATGCCGACTCCATAACCGCCTGGCCCGAGGCGCCCGAGGCTCCCGAGCTACGGCTGCTGCCGTCGTCGGTCACGGGAATGCCGGAGAAGACGCCAGGGAAGCAGCTGCCCAGCTGCATCTTGGCGATGCTGGGCTTCTGGGTGAGAATGCGCAGAGCGCCGCGGTGCAAGGAGCGGCCAATCGACACATTGCGCTTGCTGGGGTCGACAAACAGGCCGCCGAGGATGCCGGTGCCGTTGGCAAAGTAGGTGGCGCAGAAGCCGTAGAGGGCCTGGGTGCTGCTGTTGCGCACGACCAGATGGGCCTCCTCGATGCCTGGGCTGTTGAGCTCGAAGGAGGCCGCCGTGGCGTAGCGCAGATGCTGCAGATGCGGGCCGCTGGCGCGCGCAATGGCCTGCAGCAGCTCGTCGAGGCCGTGGCCGTCGCGGTCGCGGTTGTAAGTCTCGACGAGCCAGTTGCGGCGCGACTTGAGCACCTTGCGGCTCTTGCGCAGCGTGCCGGGCAGCGTGCCGCTGGGGGCAAACTCGCCGTACAGCGCGCGCACCAGTGCCATCATGGCCATTTCGGTAAAGTCAAAGGTGCAGATGTAGGTGCCGATGGACTTGTCCATGGCGAAATCGTAGGGTGAGCTGACGGCCACGACAACCAGCGACTTGTTCTGGCCGTTGGCCCGCAGCATCGAGCACATCATGGACACGTGCTTGGTGAAGCCGGCCTGGTAGAGGTTGCGGTTCGCGTCCGCCGTGACGATGATAATGGTGGACGCGCGGTTGATGAGGTTCTCGTGCACCGGGCGCACGCCGTTGGCCGTATAGGAGGTGTGCAGCAGTTTGCCGTGGCGCGCGCGCGCCAGCGAGCGCCCCAGACTGCGGAACACGCCCTCGCCGCTCATGATGGCGCTGCGGTCGCGGTGCAGCCACTTGTCGTGCTCGGACAGGGCCGAGGCGTGCTGGAACATTTTGTTTTCGAGCGTCTTGGTGGCCGACGACGCCGGCAGCGGCTTGACTAGCGGCGTCAGCAGCAGCAGCTCCTCGTGCTGGTGCATCGACTGCGACAGCGGCAGCAGGTGGTCGCGGTCGCGCATCACCGTGATGGAGTCGTCGTACGTCTTCTTGGACAGGGCCAGGTGCGATGGGTGGATCTTGGCCAGCAGCGAGAGCCCTGGCGGGTTCAGGGCTTTGGCCCACGACGTGCAGCCGTTTTTCATGCGCAGCACGCGCCGCAGCGACGTGAAAATGCGGTCGCGCGTCAGGATGCCGTTGGCCATGCCCAGCTTCATGCCGGAAATGGCCTCGAGCTGCACGTCGTACGCGCGGCACAGCATGACAATGTCGCAGCCGGCCTCCACAGCCATCACGGTGCCGCCTTTGACGCCGATTTCGTGGCTGAGGGCCTCCATCTCGAGACACTCGGAAAAGGCCACGCCCCGGAAGCCCAGCTCGTTGCGCAGCAGGTCGTCGACCACCTGGTCCGACAGACAGGCGTGGCTGACGTTCATCGACGGGTTGGCAATGCCGCAGCCGCCGACAAACATGGCGTCGAGGCGGCCCGTGGCGATGGCGTTGCGGAACGGCACAATCGCACTGAGGCTCATCTCCTCGAGCGTCTGGGTGATGATGGGGATGTCGAGGTTGGAGCCCAGAAAGTCTAGGTTGCCGTACGACGGGAAGTGCTTGCCGCAGGTGGCCATGCCGGCGTCCTTGTAGCCCTTCATGGCCGCAATATTGTACTGCGAGACCTCTTGCGGGTCGTCGCTGGTCGCGCGAACGCCGAGCGGCTGATAGCGGGCGTTGGTCAGGACGTCCAGCACGGGGCCCAGCATCATGTTGACGCCGCAGGCCGACACTTCGGTGGCCGTGGCCTTGGCAATGGTGTAGGCGAGGTCTGGGGAGCCAGCAGCAGCAATGCCCATAGCGCTCGGGAACTGGCAGATGTAGTCCTCATCAAACAGCGAGTTGACGCCGCCATTTTCCTGGTCCAGCGCGATCAGCAGTGGATACAGATGGCCGGCCTGCCGCGCAACGGTCTGCAGCTCCTGCACCAGCCTGGCCGTCTCATGGGCGGCTGGGTTGTTAGCGAGAATGGTGGTGAGGGGGCAGGTCCACGCAACACAGACTCACACTTTAGGTTCTTCGCGGTCAACAGGATCGACCCTAGATGGTGCTCCTCGATGAGGTTGCGGATCTGCGGCGTCACCTCGGTGCCGTCCCAGCCCATGATGAGCATCTGGCCGATGGCCCTATGCTGTTAGCGGGACGTGTACATGACGGGGAATGCGGCCGGCCGCCAAGACGGGGTTTTCCGGGGGCTTCGGACGTCTCCCGGGCAGCTTCCGGTGGTTTTCTGGAGCGGCGGCATGTGGGTCTACCGGGGCATCCGACCGACCCCTAGATAAGCAGTACGTACCAGTCGAGGTTGTCCCATAGTGGGTCAAGGTCGCCATCCTGCTTCAGAGACATGGCGGGCAGCGGGTTCGAGGGAGGCGCCCGGTTGGAAGCAGGAGGAGAGGTGAGCAGAGGCTGAAAAAAAGGAGGCTAGCAAAAGGACGGTTCTCAAAAAACGCAACGGCGGCCGTTACGTCATGACAGCGGCTAGGCCAGGGGACGTCAAGGAACGATAGTGACAAGCATATGTGGGCACGGCGTCAGGGACAGATGGGATGGCGCAGGTGGTGGTCTGGATGGCGGATGGAGTATTCACCCGAAGAGACGTTGGTTTTGGAGGGTACGAGACGGGCGATCGCAAGTGCCGCCGCCAAAGAAGGGGAAGGGGAAGGGGAACAAGGGGAACAAGGAGACAAGGGGAAATTCCAATCAACTAAGAAAAGAGAGGCTAGCCAGTGCGTACGTTGTGTGTTTGGCGGTGATACATGGGCAAGGATGAGGTCCGATTTGGCGGCGAAAGGCGAGAACGGCGGTTGTGGGTTCCATCGAGATGGACCTCTGGGGTCCAAAGTGCGGTGCCTGAGGCGGGGCGCTGATTGGTCGAGCGGCCAAGGTGGCAGGTTGCTCCAATCAGCGGGGCTCGCAGCTCTTGCTGGGTACATGCGCTAAACGGCTAACGACGGCAGCTATGCACAGTGCGCTAACGATTCTGAAGCTTTAGTGAGCGATAGGGCCGAGTGATGGAGGTCTTATTTCGCCAACCGGCAACGTTACATGTATACATTGCCCAGCGCATCGAGCGCACTCGCCCAGAGCACGCGTAGCGAGCAATTTGCACCAGGCACTCCGTACCACATGCCATTTTGGAGCGTGCGCGTGTTCCAGCATAGTGTACTCCGTATGAGAATTACAGCAGGCCATACGCGTGCTGCACATGTTTGTTTGGCAGCGTGCCAGTGGCCGGTCGCGCCTGCCCGTAGTTTGCCGGCTGCCTCAGCGGCGAAGCCGGTGTTCCTCCGTAGGGCTGGCCGAAGGTCGGACTTTGTCGGCTTTGGAGCATACGTTGACACCGTCCGCCATTCTGCGCGTGCCAAGCCCAACACGTTATGGGCACGAAGCACGAATGCTGGCGCAGGCACTAACAAACAGTCGATGAGCAAAGGGATTGTTGCAGTCTAGCCTGCTGGTACTATTGCTGTTGCCACTAAGCCGGCGCCTTCTGCTATTTGATCGTCGGCGTCTCTTCGTGTCTTCCGCCACTGTTCTCATTTTCCCTCTTCTTTCTCTTCCTCTCTTTTATGTCTGTTCTCTATAATGGAGATATGCTCTGCTAGCATCGTCTTGCCCAGCCTCGACGGGCCGTTGCAGACGAACAGATCGGACACTGCGGACGAACACGAGTAGGACTCTGTCTCTGCCGCCTTTCCTATCTCTCCACATACCACGATGCCTTCGGCCGTGCCTACACCCGCCGGGACCGCTCCCAATGGCGTGGCCCGCAAATACGGCATCACCAAGCTGACCAACTGCCGGCTGGTACGTGGTGATTCCCTGGTTTGGGACGATCTTTGGATCAGCTCGGTGACGGGCAAGATTGTTCGTAGCCAGGCTGCGTTCTACGACGAGCATGCGCTGCCCGACGAGACCATCGATCTCGGTGGCCGCATTGTGGCGCCGGGGATGATTGAGTGCCAGCTGAACGGCGCATTCGGCTTCAACTTCTCGACGCTGTTTGGCGACGAGGGCGCCGGCGACAAGGCACAGTACGGACACCGCCTGCGGGAGCTGAACCAGAAGCTGGTGGCCACGGGCGTGACGTCGTATGTGCCGACGGTCACGAGCCAGACGAGCGAGCTGTACCACAAGGTCATCCCCTTCCTGGCCCCGTCTGGCCACCGGCAGTGTGCGGAAGACGGCGCAGAGTCGCTCGGAGCACACGTGGAGGGTCCGTTTCTAAGCCCGACCAAGAATGGCGTGCACAACCCAGAGGTGTTTCGGCAGGCCGAGACGTTTAGCGACGTGGAGGACATGTACGGCGCATTCAATCTGCAGCCGCCGGCCGACAAGGCCCACGGCGACAGCCATGGCCACAGCGAGAGAAGCCGGCCGCAACTGCCGGCGATCCGTATGATCACGGCGGCACCAGAGCTGGGCCGGATGACGGACGTGGTGTTCCCGGAGCTGAGCCGGCGCGGCATTATCTGCGCGATCGGGCACTCGGAAGCAACATACGAACAGGCCGCCGAAGCCATGGCGCATGGCGCGACGATGATCACACATCTCTTCAACGCGATGCGGCCGCTGCACCACCGCAACCCGGGCATCTTCGGCGTCCTCGGCGAGGTGTCGGCCACGCCGGCGGGCGACCGCCCCTTCTTTGGCGTCATCTCGGACGGCATCCACCTGCACCCGACGACGGTCAAAATCGCCTACAACGCACACCCCGACGGGTTCATCCTCGTGACGGACGCCATGCACATGGTGGGCTGCCCCGACGGGCCGTACGACTGGACCAACGGCGACCGGCACATGCGGCTGGTCAAGAACGGCAAGGTGCTGCTGCTGGAAAACTCCACCACCATCGCCGGCAGCACCATCACGCTGATCGAGTGCGTCGAGAACTTTGTCAACTGGACGGGGTCGACGATCCCGCAGGCCCTGCGCACCGTGACCACGACCCCGGCCGCTATGCTGGGGCTGCAAGGCGTCAAGGGCACGCTGGACGCCGGCGCCGACGCAGATCTGATTGTGCTGTCGTCCGAGGAGGAGCTGACGCCGCCGACGAGCCCGACGGGGCGAAGCACAACCGCCTCGCCAGCCACGCGGCTGCACATTGACGAGGTGTGGAAGTTTGGCGTGCGCGTGGAGGGCGGACACAATGCTGTCTAAACAGAGCATCACGGATGCGAAGACGGACGACGGTGGCACGAAGAGGGGGTGAGGCCTGGTCACAGAATGGGCGCACGTCGGCCGGCATGTACATGGCTGTAATAGAATGGTTCAAAGCACTAGACACACATAGACGATACAAATGGTTCTTCATGCCTCTTTGTTTCGAGACATCATGCTTCTGGCTTGTACGTCCACTCCGCCTTCCGGTGCAGCTGGTAGTCCTTGGTCCGCAGACTCTTCCACACACCGTACAGTCCGCCAATCGGCCAGATCAGCTTGACCAGCTCGCGCAGAGGCGGCCGCTGCGGCGCAGCCTCGCCGCCGCCGCCGCCGCCGCCGATGCCCCGCACGCTCACCTTGTCAAAGACGGTGGGCAGGGCCCCGTCTGCCTTGTATTTCGTGCGCAGCCGGTCATACCACGCCCGGCCGCCATACAGCGACCAAAAGGCCTCCTCGCCGAAGAACGTGCTGGCATACAGCCACTTGCGTCCGCCGAGAGCGGTCAGCTTGTCTTCCAGCGCGCGGTTCTTGGCCAGCGACGTGCTGAGCAGCAGCGGGCCGGGGCCCCAGAGGCCGATATTCAGCATGTGTGTGGTGGATGTGGCGTCCGCCTCCGAGTCCGCCTTCTCTTCGGCCACGTCGACGACCGCCGGATGAAACGTCGGCCCCGAGCGCCGCCGCAGCGGACACAACCACAGCGGCCAGATGCCAAACGCGGCCGCTGCATAGTCGACGAGCTCCTTGGCCGGCGCCCCAAACGGCACCGCCATGTCCTGGATGATAAACGCCTGCGATCCGTTGCTCGCGTGCAGCGCCCGGTACATCATGCGCGTGTGCAGCAGGTCGTCCAGCAGCCAGCGCGTTGCCCGCGTAAACGGCACCATGAAGAAGTAGTGGAAGGCCGACCGCCCGACCCAGAAGCCGCCGCGGTCGTACCGGAAGAGATATTCGGCCAGAGGGATGTAGTCCTCCGCAGCTCCAGAGCCGGCGCCCGTCTTCGCGGCCGTCTTCTCCTTTGCGTGCAGATAAAACCACGGGTCCCAGGCACCGCTAAACGTCTGCGGCCGCACTCCCTCCGGCTTGTCGTCCGTGAGCACTCCCATGATGATGGCTCCGTGGTCGGGGCCGTAGAGAATGCCGTCGATGAAGTCGGCCCGGCCGCCGTCTCCGGAGCCGCCCGTTTTGGCTGCGGACTCTTCCAGAGACGCCTCCACAGCGTCCTGCACCACTTTGATGCTCTCCTCTACGCCGTTCGTCCGCCGGTACGTCGTCCGCACCCATCGCCGGGCTCCCGTCAGCCGCACCTCCAGCAGCGTCACCGTCCCGAGACTCCCGACGGCGCCGGCAGCTCCGTGGAACAGGTCGGCCCGCGTCGTCCGGTCGGCCGTCACCACGGATCCGTTGGCCAGCACCATCTCGACGCGCTCCACGGTGTCGTCGAAGAACCCGTGCCGGAACGACGAGCTCTCGCCGCCTGTGCCGGCAAACCCGCCGCCTGCCGTGATCCCGGGGAACTCCATCACCACGGGCGGCATCAGCGTGCCGTTGCTGGCGCTGGCCACTGCTGGCACCAGCTGGTCCATCGGCACGTTCGGCTCCACGAGAGCTCGGCGGCCGGCGACATCAACGTAGAGCACGCGGTTGAGGCCGGAGATGTCCAGCGCGACGGCATCGGCTGTCGTCCCCTTGGGCCGCGTTGTGTTGGTCGACCCGTGGAAGACGCGGTACGGCTGTTTGCGCTCGTAGAGAGCCGCGGCCTGCTGCGAAACGGCGGCGACAGATTCGCGGTGGCTTTTCAGGGCGGCAGCAGCCGCGTCGATGCCGTCATAGTCAGCAAAGCCGGCGTCGGCGTCTTTGTTTGGGTCCGCCGCTGGAGCGCTTGCTTCCAGGCCGCCAGTGGCATGTTTGGAACTCATTTCGGAGGTGTAGATGCAGAGTAGCGAGCAAAGGTGCCAGATAATGTTTAATGTTTAGCAGCAGTGTCTGGTGGAATGGTTCCGTATAAAACGACACGCGGCCGGTCTTGTCTTATATATCACCCACAGCGCACCAATGCATACCTTCCCTTCCGGATGCGGAACCGCCGGATTCAAGACTTACAGCGGCTCGGCTCACGAAAACACATTGAACGGAAAGCTGACAATCTCTAGACGCCGTTGTGGTGGCAGGTTAGCACAGGAACAATACTAAGACTAACGTCGGTTTCGGCAACGCATCCCTTAGTACACGTCCAAATGCCGACTAACAGTGCATATATGCCAATGGCCATCCATTCAATCCATTCATCCATTCTATTCAATCTAATTCCATCCCGAGCCCAAAACAACGCTAATTATACCCTACCAGTGATGGTCCCAATTTTGACACGATCCAAGCTCCCGCCCAAGCCCTGCTTCCTCATAGCTTCGCCGTCGGCTCCAAGGCAGCCATCCGCCGCCGAATCGTCTGCTGGATCTCCTCGTCTGTGTAGGCAGCCAGTGTATTCGGGTCCATGGGTGACTCCGCCAGCGTCTTCGCCTTGATATACGTAAACGACGACGCCGACGGATCCCGTAGCGTCTGCGGCTCCTCGACGGCCTGCCGGATGAACCCGGCCCATTTGCTGAAACAGCACTTCGATGCCCGCGTGCCCTGCAGCACCATGGCAAAGCAATGCGCCATGGCCTCGTACTGCTCGAAAACGACAGCGGCGGCACCCTGGCCGTCGTTGTGCAGCCGCGTCTGCGTAAAGAACCGGATCTCGTCCGACAGCATCTCCCAGCCCACGCACAGGTACACCGGCGGCATGCCCTGCCACCCACGGCGCTGGCCCAGCAGCAGCGTCACCAGTGGATTCATGGCCAGCTTGGTGTCGACGTACATGAAATGCCGCGGGGGCTTCGCCGGCCACGCCTCACACGCTGGCCGCTCTGCGCCGTCCGTCCCGGGCAGTGTCAGCGACGGGAGGTAGTCGAACTCTGCACGGCCCGCGGAGGGCAGCCACGACGGAGAGCTGGTCGTCGGGTCGATCCACGGCGAGCAGAGAGCCACGCCCGCTGGCAGTGGCACCACGCGTTGCGATCCGTGCCAGAGAATGCGCTCGTTGCGGCGGTTGAGGTCGAGGAGGAGCCGTGTGAGCGCGAGACAGAGATTTCCACCAGCGCTGCGGGTTAGCGGCGTACAACGGGAGCGAAAACAATAACAAAAAGGCACTACGAAAGCTCACCTATCCCCTGAAAACACAATATGGGCCGGACTGACCGCCTCGTGGAAAGCACCGGGCGGCGGATACAACAGGGTCAAGTACGACACCAGCACGTCCATCAGCGCCGCTGGAAACGTGCTTTGTGGCGACAGACGGTACCGCACTGAGTAGCACCGGCCGTTGATACGCCGTGCCAGCCCTCGTGTCGTGCCGCGATGCGTGGCCGGGTCGAGGAGGTAGAACGCACCGCCGTGGACGTAGAGCACCGTTGTCGGCTGCGGCGCTGTCACCTCCTTCATCATTTCGGTGTACAGTTCGGCCTGTGATAGTCCCTCAGGCAGCACTGCTTTTGCGTCCACACCGTTGCGGTGGCCCGTCCATTCGGCCTCCACGGGCACCACGTCCGGCCATTGCATGTGCGAGAGGTCCGGGGCCGCTCCGTACGTCCCCTCGTCTTCTGTCGCCAGCCGCTTCACAATCCGGACCACAGCGTCTCTGACGGCAGCTGCTTCTGGCGGAACTGGCGCCGTGTATTTGCTGATCCAAATCGGGCCCTTGATGCCCGGATCGCGGTTCATAATCCGCTGCGTCGCCGAGATGCTCTTGTGCCTGGCCCACGGCAACGGCGACAGGTCCACCATCGTCAGCGCCCGGATCACGGCAATGATCAGCTCGCTGCGGAAGTCGAGGTACTGCGCTGGCTTCGAAAGTCCCAGAAGTCGCCGTGCTGTCACCTGGAGCGCCACCGGCACGGCTGTCGCGATCAGATTCAGCACCTCGCTCAAGGGCATGGCTACCGCTGGTTTCGCCGCCGGGGACGCTGTCTCGGCCGCCGTCTCAAGGCTGGCCGCTGAGGCCAACGGTTCCATTTCTGACGCCATGGGGGCTGGGCCTAGGTAGAAGATGGAGCACTCGTATTTAGGTAGAGCATACAGATATAGGATGAGCAGATGCAGAGAGAGGCACGGGATAGAGTAGGGGTAAGGGGGAAAAGAGAAGAGCAGAGAAGAGAAGAGCAGAGACGAGAAGAGGAGAGAGGAGAGATGATATGATCAGAAGGACGGTCTATAGGATATATAGAAAGAATGGATCAGCCGCAGAGAGAGCGCGCACACATCCAGACCGAAACACAGACGCGCTGATGCGGTGGAGGCACTTTTCCCAGGATTGAGCGCCAGCGTGCCCGAAACAAGCTAAATCTGCAGCTTCTTTCCTCTTTCGTGACGACGCTTCCAATAGCTTCCCCCAGCAACAACCAGTGATTACTAATCTCTACTGCCCGGCTGCACAGCAAGTCCGCTCTGTAACAATTCAATGCTGGAACGCACAGCACCGATCCTCGCTGCCAATGTTGGCATCTGTGTCTCGCTCTGGCTCTGCAACTAGAGCTGTGCGGCTCCGCCCAGTCTATCTTCGTGCTAGCCCCGCAAAATACCGTACCCACTGTCTCGAAGAGCTGTCAGACTGTCATGGAAAAACATGCTCTGGTGACAGAGAGTCTAGACTCGTACCAAATATATTATAGAATGATTGTATGGCTACCAAATAACACAATGACGTGAAACCCTTGGATTCTTGCCCGAAGCTAGGCACGTCCGAAATAGAGGAGCAATGCCAGAACAAATAATAAACAATGCAACCTCGCAAGATCCTGATCTGCTTTTTAAGACCGCCAATAGCAGTAGTATACAAATGGAACACCCGGTCGGGAGTTCCCAGTCTGATGTCTCTCGGCCGTCCACCGACAACGTCTAAGCACTAGTGCTGGCTTCCGTGGTCGTCACGGCCGCGGGTGCGGGTGGTGTCGCCGGCTTCGCCATCGCCCGCTGCCACGCCGGAATCGACGCCTTGGCAGGCGGCACAAATGACACGCCTGTCGAAGCGGATGTCGACGGAGCAGAGTAGCCGTTCGTGAAGGACGTGGCCGGAGTGCTACTCTCGGCGGCCGCGGTGTCGTTCGCCGCAGTCTTATCGGCACTCGTAGCATCGTTGCCGTTCAGGGGCGTGTCCTTGGACCGGAGATAGCTCGGCACCGCCACCTGGCTGCTCACACTCCCGCTCGGCGCCATCCGCTGTCCGATCAGCGTCTTCAGGCCCTTGAGCTCCGCGTTGACCTCGCGCAGCCGCCCGTCCGTCACGTCGCGCTGTGCGTCCATCGCCTTGGGCAACGCGTCCTTGAGCCCGCGCACGTCGTCGCGCAGCCGCTCGGCGTCGTCTTCGCGGCGCTTGCTGGCCGTCTTCATGTCCTTGATCACCGTCTCGAGGTTTGCCAGCGCTGCGTCAAGCTTCTCCGTCCGCTCCTTCTCCGCCTCCTTGAGCGCATCCGTGTCCTTGGCCAGCTGCTCGACCAGCGAAAACGCCCGCTCAAACTGGTCGTCGATCGCCTTCTTGTCCTGCTCCAGCCGGTCCGGCGTCGGCGGTGCCACCAGCGGGTAGATGTATCTCTGAAGGAGTTAGTCTCTGTGTCTTGTCGTGGCTATCACCATTCATGATGCACCCACCTTGGTCATCGAAAACAGCCCGTAGCCAACACCGCCCACGAGCGTCGCCATGATGAACCAATCGCGCCAGTCTCGCCGTGGCATTTCTGGCGGAGGCGGCTGCCAGCCGTACGGCGGATATTGGCCATACGCGCCGCCATAGTAGGGTGCAGGTGGCTGTGAGCCGAAGGGTACTGGTGACTGCGACTGCTGCGGCGCTTGCTGTGGCCCAGTAGCGTAGGGCGGCGCCGGGCCGTCCAGCCCGGCTCGTGAAAGTGCTGCAGTGATCTCTTCCGGTGTGAGGTTCTTCGCTTTCAAAAAGGCAACACGACTCTCCGGTGGCGACGAGGCCACAGAAGGGTCTTGGAGGACTGTAGATACAGTTTGTCAGTGTGATCGTTAGGACGAAGCTTTTTCCGGAGATGAACACGCACATTTGGCCTATAGAGAGTTTTGTTAGCAGCGATTCTACGCAGATCCAGAAACAGTATTCCTGCTACTTACCGCAGAAGCGACCAGATCCTCGCGAATGGGCATCTTTATCGAGAGAGGCCTATTCCGACCGAGAATAGAGCACCGTTCGTCGTACTTGATTTCAAATGAAAAGCGACACCCCTAACTTCGATGGATAACGGGTTGATGTCGCCGTTGTGACGCCAAAAGGGATATGCTCTCTTCGGCTCAGCAATTGCGGAGTCCCCGTCTTGCATATTCAGGTGGCCGGTATGGGCCGAGGCTTACGGCAGTCACGTGTGGTGACTTCATTTAAATCACGTGCTAATACTGCTTGTGTTAGCAAGCTCGGTCTGGCCAATCATACCCCGCCATGGCCATTGTTTACATTTCACCGGGGCAACTGTTTTGTATCCAGCGCCGCACGCGCATTTGCACTTAGACTGGCGCAAACGGTTCTCCGCGCACGAAGTCCACACTTAAACTATCTCAGCGAAGATTTTCCAGCTTACCTGTCTTGGACCTGTATTGGCCCTCATTTGCCCAACAAAACACACACTCTGAATTGACACGATACGAATTCAGCCAGGGTAGAAGACCTACAAAGACAAATTATCACGACACACGCCAAAATGTCCCAGGATAATGGGCATTGGAGCGTTCGGCGCCAACGAGAGGTATGCGAATGAGGGGTTTCCCAGGTTGTTGTTTTTTCTCGTGGCTGAATACTGACGTACACTTGTCTCTCACCACACAGACTCTCGCCGGCATCAATGTCAACACAGCGATTCCTCCACCATCAGCGCTGAAGCGATCGAGCCAGGGCAACGGACCCTTTTCCTCAAGCCATGTGCGCTCCGTCTCGGGATCCAGACACTCGCTCGCGCCAACACGACCCAGCCAACCAGTCTTCCAGCGCTCCTCTTCTGGCACGAATCTGGCAGACATGGGACTCGCGTCGGCCAAGAGAGCCTCGATTCGGCCACCGTTCACACCAGGCGTTCCCGGCCGTGCGTCGACAGATGGCGATAGGCGAAGCAGTGTCTACCGCGGCGGGCGACAGTCTACGATCATGGGCGGTGCCGGTATAGGCGGTGTGGGCGGTATGGGTATCATGGGCGGTATGGGCGGCATGGGTGGCATGGGCGGCATGACCTCTATGGGAGGCGGCTACCAAAGCTTCTTCTCTCAGGCACCAGCCACGGCTGGTGCACTGCGTGACCCTCGACCGCTCAAAGACCGCTCCTACCTGGCGCGCATCGGACAGGAGCTGATCGAGTACATGACGCAGCACAACTTTGAGCTGGAAATGAACCACACGCTGTCGCAGAACGTGATCAAGTCCCCTACGCAAAAGGACTTCGTGTTCATGTTCCAGTGGCTGTACCGGCGCATCGATCCCAACTACCGTTTCCAGAAAAGCATCGACCAGGAAGTGCCGGTGCTCATGAAGCAGATGCGCTACCCCTACGAAAAGGGCATCACCAAGAGCCAAATCGCAGCTGTGGGTGGGCAAAACTGGGGCACGTTCCTGGGGATGCTGCACTGGATGATGCAGCTGGCAGTGATGCTGGAGCGCTATGTGTGCAACCACTACGACGATGCCTGCGCAGAGGTAGGCGTGGATGTGATAGCGGACCATATTACCTTTGAGTTTCTAGCACATGCCTACCAGGACTGGCTGGTGATGGACGTGGACGAGGACGCAGGCGACGACGACGAGCTGCTGGCCAGGATGATGGCGCCACACATTGACACCATGACTAAGCAGCTGGACCAGGCGTACGCGAAACACGAAGAAGAGCTGGCGATGTTGGAGGCGGAGAACGCGAAGCTTCTCAAGGAAATCGAGGACCTCGAGAAATCGACACCGGACTTGGCCGTGCTGGACGACCACTTCAAGATCATGGAGGAGGACAAGGTCAAGTTCGAGGAGTACAACGAGTTGGCGCTGCAGCGGTGCGAAAGATACGAAGCACGCATCCCGCTCCTGCAGGAAGAACTCGACAAACTTCTGCAAGAGCTGCGCGAGGCAGAAGACGAGCAGCGCAGTCTCCGGCAAGCTGTGGACGACCAAGGCATCAGCATGGCCGACATTGACCGCATGAACTCGGAGCGCGAGCGGCTACAAAAGGGAATTGAAGCAGCGTCGCAGCGGTTAGAAGAGGCCAAGAAGAAGGTTGGGGAAAAGGAGCTGGACGCCAGCCGCCGGCTGGATGAGCTGGAGCGCACAATTGACCGGTACAACACGCTAGCGTATCAGATTGCGCTGATTCCGGCGACAGCAGCCAATGCCAAAGGCCGAGACTACGAGCTGCGGGTCAAAGTGAACGACGGCCCGAGCTTTGGAGCGTCACAGATGGGAGCGTCATCGGCAATATCGGCGCCCGACGGAGGGCTCGGCATCAGCGGCGGCAACATGGAAAACGAGCGGTTGCTGGTCGACCCCGTGACAGGCTACCAGGCGGCACACATTCTGAACCTGGATCTCCGAGGTCAAGTTAAGAACAGCTTTCTCTCTTTGAGGAAAGAGATCTCGGAGCGGCGCAATACGGCCATGGAGACGATGATGAAGGACCACGACCTCCTCGACAACATTAAGGAAGCGATGGAGGACAAGCGGAACGAAGTCGAGGCGCTGGAGCACCGGGTGCGGGCAGCCGAGCAGGAGCATGAGAAGACCAAGGAGGTGACGACAGCACAGCGGCTGGCATCGGACGCACAAATCGAAAAAATGGAGAAGGAGCTGGCCAAGATGCGAGCGAATCTCTCGGAGTCGGTGCAGCTGATGGAGCAGCGCGAGATGAACACGAACATCGAGTGAGTCCAAATGGAGAGAGAGCGGGAGAGGGAGTGAGTTTGAAGCAGAAACTAACAGCTTAGATACGAACAGCTCACTCTCAGAGCCAGCGCGATGCGCGAAGAGCTGCACACGGAAATTATGCGCATGCTGAATGACGTGATCAAGTTCAAGATGCACGTGCAGAAGAGTCTTGAGGAGTACGAGGAGTTTGTGACGGAAGAGCTGGTCAAGGAGCTGGGCGACGAGGAGCCCAAGGACGGAATGGGGGAGTGAGGTTTCATGATTGGCCGTCGTTTGGATTCATTGGCTCGTTGTTCGTTTTCATTGCTTGTTGGGTTCCTTCTTGGTTATGACTCTGATGCATGTTTGATGTGAGATGTTTGGGTTTGGCATAATGATGAGGACGGGCGTTTCAATAATATACCGGCATGGATGATGAAGACCTACATTGACAGTTTGGTTGATTGTTGTTGTGATACTGCCTGCCTACCTTTGGGAGTCCGCCAAGGCACACCCATGTGTGTCGCACGGTACAGCCACTGTGCTTATCGATAGTCCCTCCAAAAACGCCAACAATACATGCGGCGAACGTCATCACTGCTACAGCGCAACAGCGAAAACGCAAAGACGCCGATGGCACAATGCAGAATGAGCCGATGAAGGAACCATTGCGTGTTTTCTATTGTTCTCTTGTGGACTCGACACGGCCAGGAGAGTGTGAAGCCTGACAGCTGGCGGCAACTTGGAGACCTCGTCTCATCAGTGACGAGACTTGATACGAGGATAGACACAACGGCAGCACGACAGCCACAACGACAGGCCTCGCCTCATATACCAAACACGAACGGGGCGAGCAGAAACGATATGTCGCTACCAGCGCCGCTGGTTGCTGCATCGCCGGCGACGGCCACCACGGCGTCGTCGTCGCAACCCGTTTCCTCACTAACTTCCCGGCCGACATCCTCAACCCCGTCTTCCATTCCATCCACGGCCTCCCAGTCCACCGCGTCGCTGGCCCAGGCATCCCAAGCATCTGCCGCTCCGCAGACGCAAATATTAGCCACACCGCCTGCAGAGGCCGCCCCCGATGCGTCCGGCCACTTCAAATTCCCCCACTACTACAACTTCCCCCCCATGTTCACGCTGCAGCCGAATTTGGCCACGCGCCGCGCTCAGATGGACAAGTGGTCCGCGCTCGTCCTCGCATACTGCCGCCACTACCGTGTCTTCCGGCTGGCGCTCGGCGACGGCGGCGGCGCACCGCGGCTGGCCAGCCAAGCAGGGCCGGTGCGGGTGGACGGGGCCAAGGCGAACGGAGGGGGCAACGAACTCACAGACAACGAGCACCACGGCAGCACGGCCTTCTATGCCAACGACCTCTTCCATAATCGGACCATTGATCGGGCGCTGCCCAACGCGGCTATTCGTGAGGTGCTCGAGCACATGCGGCGCGAAGGACGGGCGGAATATGTGGACGGAGATGGCTCGAATTCGGGGGGCACGTCCGGAGGGAACGACGACATCCTCGCCGATGTCTGGATCTACTGGAAGAAACCGGACGAGTGGGCGGCGCTGGTCGAGACGTGGATCGACGACACGGCGCAGCGCGGCACGGTGCTCACGCTCTACGAACTGACGGCCGGCGATGCCACGCGGGGGACCGAGCTGCACGGATTGGACCCGGTGGTGCTGCAAAAGGCGCTGCAGGTGATGGTGAAGCGCGGCAAGGCGCAGGTGTTTGGAGCCGAGGAGTCGCAGGGCGTTAAGTTTTTCTGAGAGGGCTATGCATAGGGCACAGGGCACAGGGCATACTACTGACCACAGATCACATGAACACGTCTGGTACAAAACAAATGCTATGAATACAGGACCTTGAGTGCTATATTCGCCTCCTGATGAATCCCCAACTCCGGCAATGAATGCTTGTCGTCCTGTCCTCCTCGCCCTATTCTTCTGTTTCGTTCTTTTCCGCATCCTCTGCAACGTCCTCCCTCTTCCTGTTGTTGCGTCCTCGCCCCTCCCCTACGCCCCTCCCCTACGCCCAAAACTTCGTCGCCAGGTAGTGCTCGTCAAACATCACTTCCTGCCGCATCGCCACGTCCAGCAGCCAGTCCGGCGCCACCACCCGTGGCTCCATGTTTCCGTCTCGTGCCATCTGCTCGAACCGCGGGAACAATGACCGCTCCGACGGCGACGCACTCGTCAACAGGTACACCGGCTCCGGCGGCGCATCGCCCTCTTCGCCCGGCTGCGTCGGCCGGATCGTTGTTCCGCTGTGCGCCCGATACACCTTGAAAATCGCCCCGTTGGCCTCCGCGATCTCCCGGTAGCTGTCCGGCCCGTTCTTGATGTCTGCCGTACAGTAGATGACCACGTTCCACAGCAGCCGCCCGCGATGTGCACGAGCTCGTGCCATGGTCCTGGCTAGCGACACCCCAAACCGCGCCTCGCCCTCCTTGTCGTGCAGAGCGTAGTCCTTGGTCGGCAGCAGCCGGCCTTTTTCCAGCACGTCCGTCACAAACTGCGAGTTGATCACCTCGGGACCTCGCGGCAGCGTCTTGAGGAACTTCATCGTCCGCACCAGGTACGGCGCCGCCAGGTAGTCGCACGGCTGGTTGTCCTGCACGATCTGTATGCCGAGGCTGCGCAGTTTTTTCTGCCTTTGTTAGCCACCGGACACCCCAACATCGATTCTCCGCGGAAAGAGCCTCACTCACCCGATCTGCCTCTTCCTTGCTGCTGCTGTTGACCCAGTGCTGGTACCCCGTCAGCACAATCCGCATTTTCACCGGCGGCAGCGTTGGTCGGGACCGCTTGGCCGGCCGCTCGGCTTCGTCTTCTGAGGCGGACACGTCCACATCCGAACTCGCTGCCCCCTTTCCTGCTGCTGCCGCCGCCGCCTGCTCACTCCGCTCCTTGTCCACCAAATCCGCCGCTCGCTTGCCTCCCCATGGCGCAGTGCCGTCTCGCAGGTGCCGCTTCTTCTCCTTTTCGTACAGCGCAATGTCCGGCGCCAGGCGGTGCAGCTTCGACAGGGCCTTGTCCTTGGCACTGCGGCTGGCGCTCGACATAAACGACGAATTGCTGTCGTTCTCCTTGTCGGCCTCGCTCCTCTTTGCACGCACTGGAGTCGCCAAATCGCGACTCAGGCCGCGCTTTTTTGCCTTGGTCTTTCCGGCCTTTCCGGCCTTGTCCTCGCCTAGCTGTCTCGGCTGCTCCGGCAGTGAAGGCGACATTTCACCATCGTCTGTTGGCACGTCCGACAGGATATCAGACGCCCTGTCTTGTTCATCTTCAACTTCATCTTCTTCTTGCCGTTTGAATTTATTTTTTTTAGCCGGCGTCGCAGATCCTGGATAGTAGATCGCCCGCAGCCTCGGCTCGTCCAGAAATGTCTGTCCAATCACCTCGCCCAGGTTCGTTCGCGACGGAAATGTCGTGTACTTGGAATTCGTCACATGCTGCACCTCGCACTTAGCATAGCTCTCCTCAAGCCACAGGTGGTTTACCATGTCAATGTTCCAGTCCCGCGCCGCCTCGCACTTCTCGCTGTTATCTCGAGCCGTGATCAGATGCGTGTTGTCCGTCCTCATCGTCTTAGTGAACTTGCCGCCCGCCGCCTCCACCAAGTTTTCCAGGTAGATCCGCGACTCTCCGCCGTAGTTGGACACCGTGATCACAAAGTCCTCGAATCCTGGAATCCCGTTTCGAGGCACCGGGTAGTGCAACAGCCGCCGCATCGGCGAGCACCACTCGTTGTTCGTGATGATGTGGAAGAGCCACGCGAGGTTGCCGACGTCTTTGCCGGCCTGTGCTGCTTCCACATATTGCGCACCGTCTCGGTAGTGGCAGATAAACATATCGCAGTCCGCTACGTCTGCCACCACCTTGCCACCGCCACGCTTGATCAGATCCACAGCAATCGCACGGAACCGGTCACCGACCCCCAGATCGTCGGACAGCACTACTTTCCGGTTCTGGAACACCGTGAGATTGCCGCGCCAGGTTTGCCGCCCAACATTGGGCACCGCATCCGGAATAGTCGCGGTTGCGCCGTCCAGGTTCCCGTTGTCTGGAATCGGCACCTGGTCGCTGTCGTCGCCGGGGCCATCGTTGATGCCAGGGACACGCAGAATCGTCGGGTTGCTGAGCAGATACGGCTCTTCGTCGATCTTCTTGCCCAGCTTGAAGCAGTCGTCGAACCAATGTGGCAGCACAATCTTGCACTTGAGGTTCTTGGCCATGGCCTCCTTGCACTTGGGGTGGTCCAGCGACAGCGCGCAAATATGCGTCGTCAGTCGCGTCAGGTCCTTGGACTCCATGCCACCGAGAGCCATGGTCGCTCCCGTGATGGCTTCTTTGTCGCCCTGTGGAATATCGGCGCATGTCAGAGTGACACTAGCAAAGATCATGCGCGGGTCGGGCGAGAAAGGCCGGATCTGTGCCAGCTTCCCGCGGCTGATCGAGTGTGTGATCCACGATGGCGTGATCACCGGCAGCATCATGTCGAGCGCCTTGCCATACTGCTCAAAGTCGATCGAATTTGACACGATATGCGTTGCTTTGTCGAGGGGCAACCGGCCGTCCGATTCCGGTTCGAGCGACACGCCGCCATACTTCTGAACAGCCCTAGATAGCTGTAGCCCATCCGTTAGCATCCCCCGTGCCTTCCTTGCACCACCCATAACACCATCGCCTTACCTCAGAGATCGTCTTGGGCGGCAGGGCTCGACTTGGAACAAACGCGAATTGGCACGACCCAAATACGCTCTTCGGCCCGTCCACGTCCGCCATGCCTAGAGCCGTTGACAGATATGCCAAACAACAAAGAAGAAGTGAGTTGCAGAATGCCAAAGTGAAGGTGCTCGGAGCGAGTGGTCGTGTGCTGTCGGCGTGGGCAGTATCGTGGCATTTGTCGCTCACAAACTGAGAAACTTCACGGTCAGCGTTTCTGCTACGCGCCCGAAATGGCCACTAAACGCGTTGCGCGAAAACCCCACGACGGTCACGTGCCATATTCTAGTGGGTTCTTTACGCGCTCTACAGAGTCCGACGCCGCATAACTATCGCCCTTCTAGGCTCGTGCCCTGTATTTACAGCGCGTTACCAGCATTCGGAATGAGAATGGCAAACTTTACATTTTCTAACATAGCATGACCGCGGCCCTCGTACTCGTACAGCGGCGGCAACGTCGAGCTGGCCGCCAACGACTCGGATGTAAAATGGCTTATACAGTGAGGGGACAGTTATCCGCTATAATTTACATAACAAAAAACTGCCGTCACACTATCGGTTCGAATGGCAGGCGTCGGGTAACTAGATCAGGTCGTTCGGCTGGACTCTGTGGGGTAATTTGCGGAAAGTGGGTTACCCGTAGTCACTCCCCTCCATTGGTGCATTTGGGCGCTCATGTGCCCAAACGCTGGGGAATGCAGAACGAAGAACGAAGCATAAAGACGATTGACTGAAAAGCACATGTCACAATACACGGCAAAACATACACAGCAAAGCAACAGGTCATGCGGCACGGATGAACAATATTGCTGGCGCCCAGGCGCACCTCTCGCCCGAACGCACTAATTCCTGGCCATCTTTAGGCTCCTCCGTCCCGAACTCACTGTAGTTCCAGTGGGGGTTTTGTACCTCCAAAGTACCGTTGCCTCGGCATATTACTCCCAGCACAGAATCGGCGAGCGACAAAGAGACGAGACGCAACTAGAGGTCCTGTCGACGCAAGCCTGCTGTCTGGCGCTACAGAAAGCGGTAGCAGTCTAGCACGGGTTCAGACGACAGCAGTGCAACCAGAGACGGAGTTCTACTTACGAAGAGGGGATAGAAAACGGCTCTGGCCGCTCGAGTTTGATTTGTTGCTTGTCGCTTCTTGCTTCTGCCCTCTCTCTACGCCATGTCGCGGGAGCTGTTCAACGTCAGGGAGCATGTGTTTGACGGCCAGCACATCCGCGAATATGCCCGGGCAACCGCTCACAACGAGGAGGAGGTCCTCAAGCTGAGTGCCAAACAGTACATTCCCAAGAACAATCCAAATCCACAACCAGGCGACGTGACCATCATTGGGGCGCATGCCAATGGCTTTGTCAAGGTATCTCTCTCTCTCTCTCTGTCTCCATGGCTAGACTAGGTATTGTAGGGACGGCTTCTAACCGATGAAAGGAACTCTACGAGCCCCTCTGGGACGACTTGCTGAAAGAGTCGGTCCGGCTCGGCTTCCGCATCCGAAGTATATGGATCGCAGATGTAGCTTCTCAAGGGCAGAGCGGTGTGCTGAACGCGGCCAACCTAGGCAATGACCGTATGTTCCAGGACTCGCTCGAGCTATCAGACGCCATGCTAACCGTGCTCATTCAGCCTCTTGGTATGACCACTCGCGCGATCTGCTCCAGATGATCAACACATTTCGCGCCGAGATGCCCCGGCCACTCGTCGGAATCGGCCATTCCTTTGGAGGCAACATCATGACCTATCTCTCTCTCATGCACCCGCGCCTCCTCACCTCTCTCATCCTCCTAGATCCGGTCCTGAACGTCCTCGCATCTGGTCCGGTTTCTGGCAACGGCCTTGTTGGCTTGTCTTCCGTGCGTCGGGATATCTGGCCTTCTCGAGAAGCAGCCGCCGCCTCGTTCAAGAAATCCACGTTTTATGCAAAGTGGGATAAGCGTGTTCTCGACGCCTGGATCGCCCACGGTGTTCGTGAGGTGCCGACGCGGCTCTATCCCGAAGATCCGTCAAGAAATGCCTCAGAATCGTCCGGTGACAAGCTGGCAAAACCCGTCACTCTCACCACCACCAAGCACCAGGAAGTGTTCATGTACCTGCGCCCAGTGCTGCAGGGCGTAGACCTAGAAACAGGGCTCCGGGTGTACAACCGCGCTCGTCTCGCCGACATCACCAATCAGAGCATCTCCGGCTTTGGCCACGGTATGCTCTATCGCCCCGAAGTGCCTAACACCGCCATCCAGCTTCCCCATGTCCGCCCTGGCGTCATGTACATTTTCGGTGGTCTCAGCTACCTGTCGACGCCCGACCTGCGAAAAGAGAAGATGGCTCTGACGGGCACAGGCGTTGGCGGCAGCGGTGGTGTGGCGGCTGGCCGTGTTCGTGAGGTTTTGCTGGAACAGACGGGCCATCTTGTGGCCATGGAAGAGCCAACAGTGTGTGCCCAGAATGCGGCGGCGTGGATTGCCCAGGAGCTCAAGCTGTGGCAGGAAGAAGAGCGGGAGCTAGAGTCTTGGTGGCGCCGCAGCGATGAGCAAAAGCAGACGATCGACCATGAGTGGCATGGCTTCATTGGCAGGACAAAACGAAGCAATAAACTATAGACGCAACGGATATCACGGCTCTTGCCATTCTGTCATTTTGTCCTTCTGTTGGTTTGCCTCTCTGTTTTATAGTCGCCATCGTTGCATAGACATAAATTCGCCATCTAAGCAATGCTAATATCAACCTCATTTCTATCTCGTTCTTATTCATCAGCTCCATGTATATCAAGAGTCTTCATCTGTCATATCTCTTCTACCTTCTTTCTGTTCACTTATCAGCCTCGCTTGCTTCCACCTCCCCCTCCAGCCCCGGCACCCAGATCAAGAACCCGTCCTTGTCCAGCTTCATGCCCTCAGTAGGCAGCACCCGCAGCACCTTCTGGAAGTACTTGTCCCTCACCACGAGCGCTGGCTTGATCCAGGCGCCGCGCACAAGGGGCAGCAGCCGGTACGAGGCTGAGCGCCGCGACAGTGGCAAAACGTGCATCGTTGTCATCTTGGGTCCAGAAAAGGCGAAGTGGTTGGACGGCTCCAGGCCCAGGCCAAAAGTCAGGAAGTGGTTCGATGGGTTCTCAATCATTAGGTTCAGGAAAATCAAGCTGCTCCGGCCGCTGCTGCTGGCGTCGATGCTTTGACTGGACGGAGGTGCGGTGTAGGATACGGATGCCAGCACCCGTGGCTCGGGGCCAAATATGCCCAGACGCGGCACTGGCAGCGTCGTTGCGTTGACGGGCCATTTGTGGCCCTCGGGCTCTCCTTCACCCCGTAGCCTCTGCCACTTGATGATGAACGACACATCTAAATGGGCCGATTCACGGTTCTCCAGCGCGTCTTTCTGGACCGCAAGGTCAAAGTGTGCCTCCTCCATCGTCTGGGGTTTTATAGTCAAGAGACCCGTCTCGTGCTCTTCCACGCCATCGTCCGCGGCGCTGGGAACTGCCGGCAAGCGCCGAGGACTCCGGCATGTGATGCCAGGCACAGGCTGGATGACTACATCTAGGTCGACAACGCGAAGATCTTCCGCGGCAAACGATGCGTACCGTGAAACAAGCGTCCATGCCTGGGTCAGTCCTCGCTGGGGCAGAATCAGTGGCTGGAGATCTTCATCGCCATCATTCTTGCCGGCATCGGCTTCGCCCGCAGGCGAAATCGAGGCAATGCCTTCGGGATCAAAGATGCTCGGCCACGGATCCGGGTGCAGCCGGGGCAGCAGGTCATAGTTCGCTTCGAACGGATTGCTGAGCTCCAGCTTGAAGGGGAGGACCTTGACGATGGGTGTGGCAGGGTCGTTGACGAGGTGGTACACCGCCCTCAAGCTTATGTCAAAACTCGTCGATACCGCCACTCCGTCAATACGGATGCTTCCCCGAATGGATTTTCCAGCACCGATGGCGCCGAGAGGAACAGAATGCAAGGCGGACTCTTCAGTGCTGGGTGCTGCGGTGTCGATCTCTTCCTCGGCCACAAACAGCGTGAATCCCGGCGTGTTTTCGCCCAGTATGACCAGGTCTAACTTCGTGTCGGCATCAATCTCCTCTGCATTGGCAATCTGGAAGCCAATATCGACCATTTCGTTTGTATAGAATTGTGCCGACAGCGTGCCGTCCACTCCACCACAGTTGTAGAGAGTAACATCCATCTTAGGCGGCCGTGGCAGGATGTGAATCGACTCGGGTTCCGTTCGCGTAATCGGCAATCCCAATGTAGGCGAAAGATACCACGTCTTCTTGGGCGGCCGTTGGCCAAACAATGGCAATGCTTGCGTGAGCTGATAAGTGCCGCAGCTATACAACAGCTCCAACGAAGCAGCGCTGGCATTGCCCGCCTCGCGCAACGGGACAAACAGCTCGAAAACGCGTGTTTCTTGCGGATGTAGCGCCAAGTTGGCCGTCCCAACTGCTTTCGCAGCGGTGTCTCCTTTAGTCCCCTCGTCCTCTTCTTCAATCTTCTGTTCTTCCAGCTGCACCACGGAATAGGCCACCCCGTTCTTTGTTACATCCGGGGACACTGCTTCGTTGCTGTGCTGGAGCAAGATGGGCTTGACGCTACCCTCGAAGAAAATATGGATCTTGTCCAGAATAATTGGAGGCGATCCCGTAAAGGCATTGGACCGGATCGTCAGCTGTGCTTTCATGACCTCGCCAGCCTTTCCCTCGCCGCTTTTGAAGACAAAGGCAGACGACAAGAAGGAGGGCGCCGAACCGTTTGCGATGCTGACCACCGTCTTCACCGGTAGCTCCTCGGCATCATCTTTCAGGCCGTCGATGGCCTTGGCCACGTCGTACGTCCAGTTCTTGCGGCGTGTGTAGCGGCTGTCAATGAGCTCCCAGTCAATGGCAACGATCAGATCGGCCCGCTTCAGCTCCTTAGACACCACCCTCAAAGTCCAAGCCAGCTCCTCGTTGACATTGAACCAGGCTTCGGTTCTGTAGACGCCAGTTTCCCACAGAGAGAACAGAAGTTCAAAAGCAGCCGGCCAGTTCTTCGCTGTTGTGTATTCCCGGCCGCACTCGAGAGCCACCTCGGCCGCTAACCTTGGCTGATGATGCGCGAGAAATTCAGCGCGAGCCGCTTCGAGGTTGGCGACAATCATTTTGGAATGGTCCACGCCGCCCACATCTCCCTTGAGGGGGTACTCTTCGTGAGGAGGAGGGCACATGTAGCCGTCATAAGCAAAGGCCCGATTGGCTGCTTTAGATGCTGGAAGCGAGGCGGCAGACTGTCTGTCCTCTTCTGGTATCGCATAAGCCATCAAACGTCGCGCATAGAGATGTCTTGCCGCCAGTCGATACCAGTATCCAGTATGGTGTAGAAGCTCCCATGGCAGCACCTTGTCAGCCAGCAGCGCTTTTTCGGGCTTGAGAAAGAGGTTCCCAGACGCAGCATTTAGGCCCTCCAGTCCCGTGCGCTCAATCAAATTGGCCATCACGAGCGCCCAGCGTGCCTCCCAAGCCTTCCATCCGTAGTTGTTTGTGCCATGACCGCGGCTGTCCACAATGCCGCGGATCTTGTTTCGGTGAAGCTCCCAGTGCCGGACGGCCAAGCTGTTCTGTCCGGCAAAAAGAAGGCAGCGCAGGCTCCGGATGGCAATGATGTCGGCCAGCATCCTCGCTTCGTTCCAACGCGGGCTCCAGCTAGGAATAATGTCGAGGATGTCAGGGCCCAACAAGTTGTCATACGCCAGCTCAAACGACCGCAGCGCCAGGTCCATTTCCTGTCGAAACTCGGCAAAGATGGCAGTCTTGAAGTCATAGCGGACGTGCCAGCCAGCGAGGGATAGCGTCTGCGAAGTGCCACTTGTAGGAGGCACAGATGGCTGTGGTGCCGAGCTCCGGCCGCGTTTCTTGCGTGAATGGCGGACCAGGTCGCGGTAGTACTCCATCGCATGCGTGTGGATGGTGTTTAGCATATTCTCAGCCACTCTCTCGAGCTCCTCCTCCGAGGCTGTCGCCGACATGGCAAAGAACAGCTTCGGGTCCATGCCACTTCCTTTGCGAATGTTTTCCAGACGCTCCTGGGTCCCTTCGGCAGAGGACGTGTGGTCGTCGGCGAAAATGCCCACCGCCAGGCGGCTCCGATATCCTGACTGCTGCAGTGTCTTCTTGAGTGCGTTGATGTCTGTTTTGATCTTATTGTCCTGGAGTGTGGCCGTGACCCCGTCCGACGTCAGGTTGTAGAAACAGAGAAAGAGGCTGGGCACCAGCTCCTGGTGCTTTTGTATCCACTGCGCGCTGATGATTCCGTCTGGGTAGAGCGGACAAGAAGGGCTTAGGGGCGAGAAAGGAGAGTGTAGAGGAAGCGGTGACAATGGGGCTTCGAGTGTGTCAGGGAGAGCTGCTCGTCGAGGCGGAATATAGTATTCCTGTAAATAGGCTAGAGTTAGCAACAAGAACCGTAATTACTGTTCAGAGGTGAGAGCAAGCTGCCGTACCCGTCCTGCCATCCGGATGCGGAACTTGTATCGCTGAGGACTCGCCCGGCCCTTCCATGGCCCCAGAGATGGATCACCAGCCGTGATATACTCGCTAAAGGACAAGACATGGTCGCCATCCAGAACCGGGAGCTCGGACCGGAGAAGCGTCGCCTGTTCCTGGAACTCGCGGCTCAGCACCGACCCCTCGTCGACAAGAGGCGGCAGCCCGATCGTTATGAGTAGCGGGACATTATGGTCCAGGCTGTAGGCCTCATAGTCGTCCATCGTCGTTCATGTGTGGTTTGTTTGTCTTGGACGATGAGTTCAGGGACCGAAAAGAGATCAAATCTGTGGCCGTAACGCTGTTGCAGCTGCCGGTCACACGCTTTGGGGACACACCGTGCCTAGAAGCTGTGTGCAAATAGCGCGCGTCCGTCCGTCCGAGTCCACGCGGTGTTGGGCCGTTGCTGATTTTCTGCCGTTCGTCCCTGACCTGCATCGTGAGGTCAATGGATACGTACTCTTACTCGTAGTTTGATGGGATCACTAGGCCGGCCTAAAATTGTGTGGAGCTGTTGTGATTGGCGGGGCTTCCAGTGGCCTCCCAAGCTAAGTGCACTATAAACACAGTAATCCGCGATACTTGTGCTTTCCATGTTATCTCACATCTTTTCCCTGTACCTTTACTTATCGGTGCCAACCAACCACTTTACTGGGCTCTCTAATCACCAGAGGGAGCCATCTATTTTCCGAGGCCGGGCGTGTTCTCTTCTCAAGTCTCTCCCCATCGCTATCTTTGACGAGGATGCGCAACGCCGCCCCGAGCTCTCAACAGCCAAAGAATTCGTCTACGCATTATCTTACCATTGGTGCTTTACCTCTTTCATTTTGTTTCTGCCTTTTTACTCTCCCGAGCACGCGCCTCTCTGCCGAAACTCAGCTGAGGCGGCGTCTCGATTTCTTTCGTCAATCCAGAGAAAGTCGCGGTCACAATGGCGTCGCGCGACCAGACTCTCTTTATTGAGACGTATCTCGGCCTCAGAAGGGCAGTGAAACGCAAATCATATGGTAAGCTCGGCAATCCCACCCTGGCTGCTTCCCCAGTCGCTCTCGTTGAGGACAAAGAAGAAGAAAAAATACTGACGATGAACGGCAGACTCGGATTCCGATTCATCGATTGACGACACAACAAACCGCGGGAACAAGTTGAAGAAAGGCGCGCGATTCGTTCGCCAAGGGAAGCTCGGCGCCGCAGACGCATCTACCATATTCCCAGAAGTGCGTACCGCATTCCCTATCCGCCCATATGCCAGCTTCTCTCTTTGACCGGCCGCCTTCTTCAGGTCTAACCCTCTCTCTGTCTACAGATTGTCAATCACGCTGGCTACCAACGCGAAATAATCGCACGAAACCCTCCTCTGATTGACGAGGAGGGATACGAGCTCGACAGCGACGAAGATGAAGAGGACATCCAGGATGCAGCCGCTGCTGCTGCCGAGGCGAACCCTTACTCAAGCGTCCTCATAGAAAGTACGCACCTCCCTACCCCCCGACTTTACTGCAAGAGAGACCCAACTGACAAAATTTGAAGATGTCCTAGCTCCCTTGACCGCCGTCACCGATCTCCCGAGCCACCCGACCCTTTCACGCCCGTTTACTTCTCGCGCCCTCTCCGAACTCGCCAACCAGGGATGTGACTGGATGCACAAAGAGAATGCGGCTCTCTGGAAAGTCAAGCCATTGCTCACCAGATTTACCGGTGACCATATCTGGGTCGATTGTAAGATGCTAGTGACCCCAGACGATATTGACCTCTTCGACGACAGTCTCGTCGCGCGTCTCTCCGAAGCCTATAGCGAAGATAACTCGCGGCAAATTACGGCGGAAGACATCCCCAGACTCCTGCGTGGCATTAATACGCCAACCCCAGAAGATGAAGCCCCGAAAAACGCTGCGATCGGCCTCGGCATCAATAACAAGGATCTAGAAATGGCCGATGCGGTGTCGGAGACTACACAAAACGGGGTCGACAAGGCGTCGGATGTGAAACCCAGCGTTGAGACTGCGGAACCGGCTGAGGTCTTGCCTCAAGCCAACGGAGAAGTCAACGGCATGGCCCTAGTCACACGTTCACACACACAGGCAGCGAGAAGGGAAGAGGAGTTGGACGGCAACGACGAAGACGACGGGTCTGGCTTCATCCACCCTCTCTATCTGGCGCCGCGAACCGCCCGGCCTAACCCGAATCTCGGGCTGCAAGACAACGAGGCCGAAGATGTGCGGCGCCTATTGCAGGTGTGGGTTCAGAAGCAGGAGGAAATTTCACGAGGCGCCCAAAAACTGCACGAGGGCCTGTTGCGGGCGGATCGGCTGCGCAAAACGGTGTATATGTGGTCCAAGGCCGAAGCCCATGTCGGAGCAAACCAGGACATGTCAGACGGCGAGGACTGGTACGACAAGGATGAATGGGGACTTGCGGACGATCTGAAAAAGGGCCACGACGAAGATGAGGAGGACCAGCAGCTGCCACAGAAGAAGACCCGGAATCGGAAGTGAACACGGAGCGGCATGTCAGCCAAAATGGCGAAATCATCGATGGAGGGAGTAGGTTGGGTTTGGTTTGGGGTCCGGTTACCACAGGGTGTCTTTTCTTTGGCGGTTTGCCGTGTACATTACGTCTCTTGGGTTATGGCGTTGCCTGTGTCTATTTTTTATTACCTTTTGGCTACTACGAAGACTCATTTAGCTAATTTGTCTGCTTTCACCTATTCCCAGACAAAAGCGAGACTAAAATTCGCACTTCTTTACTTGTCTACCTTTCAACTTTCCTGCATCGTCACATCCCACTATAATCTTTCGATGACAACTCGAATTGCGATTGTCGGCGAAGCGGCCCATTCTCCCACTCTTGGCTCTTCGCCTTGATAATGGCCTTTGGGGGGTTGATCATCTGCCTTAGTCGCCATGGATATGGCTTCCACTGTTTTGCCAGCCGCTTACCGTGTCGAGACTAGTCTGCCCAAATCTGCCCTCTCAGCCTAGGAAGCCCCCTCTGCCGTCGGCCTCGCCGTGAGCAGAGCGTGAGAGGGGGGGAGGAGTGGGGGAATGCGAGGCCTATCAACCTCGAGCTAGCTGTGTTTGTCTACCTCAACACTACATCGAGCGTGGGATGGGTGCATAAAATAACGAGAGACTCCGCACATACGGGTACTAACCTGCCTGTCTCTTGCTTATCTTCCCTCCTAGAAATTTGTTTTCTGTTACACGTAAAAGAAAGCAACGGCAGCAAACATTAAACACAGTTGGGGGGGCCAGAGCAAAAAATATCGCCATTTTGATCATCTGATAAAATTTAGTCAGTTCTCTCTAAAGGACACAACTACGGAGTATGTACTCGTACGTATGAGCCCAGGACGAGGCCGGGGGTTAACTGGTGCAGGGCCTTCCCTCTGTCCCTCATCAGGGAGGATTGGAATGAGACCAGCGCGTTTTTTTCTCATGATGACGAGCACACCGTACCTAGACTCCGTGGTCGTACTCTGTACTACCGTTCCCCCTCTATCTAACGAGAAGAACAAGTGGCTCACCCCCTCTCCCCCTTCTTCTCCTCAAGCAAGGCGCAGCGCTAATTAGGGAGCGCCGGCAAGCAAGGCAACCGTTTTCTTCTAGAAGGCCTCTAGAAGGATAATGAAAGGAATGTCAGCCCCCCCCTTTTTTTTCCTTTCTTCGTGGACAATCAGCTTTGTGTCGGTGCTCCCGGATCGCCGCCGGCGCAGGTTTAGATCGCCCATGGTTGTCTCCTGTGCGGTTCTATTGTCCCTCATGCCCCGTGCATGCTCGCTATTCAAATGCATTGTCCGTAAGCTCTCCGTAAGACTCTTGCTCGCATCTCTCGTCCGGAATCCCGAACTGGTCCTCGTCGTCTTGGCTCTTTCTCTGCTTCTCAGTCTGTGCTGCAGCAGGAGCTCAGCTTTCTACTATGCAACATTGCTTGCCGTGTGGTTATTCCACCTATCCCTTTGACTATGCCGCCGTCGAGGGGTCTGTTCCCGGTCCTCACTCTCGGTTCTTGAGACTGCGGGTGACCTTCTGTACTGGTCCCATTCTACAAAGAGGTACTTGCATGCTCAAGTGGGCAGCAAAGCCAAGTGCGGTCTCATTGCATTTCCGTCTGTTTCCTGACCTGAAAACTAGTTAAATAACGCCACCGACACCCATCTTTGACTTAGCATTGCCTTTTGATCGTTCAGGAAGGTGAGCCATGTACAGGCGTTTGAGCTATGTATTAGCCAAACACAACTCTGCGATTCTGTCCTAGTGATATGCATGCCGCACCTGCACTAGCCATTTTTGAACGGGCATTCTCAAAAAAACCGCGCACGGGGCAGATAGAGCCATTTGCTTCCATTCCGCACCTCTGCACGGCTCATTAGATCGTCCTAGCCAGCGAAACAAGAAGAGATAGCCAAGAACAAACGCGTAGATTAGTACAAGTACAGGCAGATAAACCTGTGCAAGGGGTGAGGGGCCAGTCCAGTGTTCAGTTTGTCGTCTTTAATATTGTGTAGTCAATATCGCCAGACCGAGGTGCATACACAGAAGCTACGAGTACATGCAGTTCTTGACCGTATGTGGAAGCGGTACAACTAGGAGGCTGGTCGGGCACGCGACTGCACTGTTTTACGGCGGGCAGATAAGCCACATTGATACATGGGGAAGCTCTGTTCGTATGGATGCATGCTCCGTGCATTGGTTTGCTGCCTATCAGAGATACAGCGACACTCTTATCTCATCCTTTTACATAGCTTTCAGTGACCATTTCTACTAGTCCGAGTGGCGGCGACATGCACTCTCGTTCTCCGCCACTACCCACTTCTTTTGGAGGCTCTTTATGAGCCATTTGTATTGCGCGCGCATCTCGATATTCCCTCTGGGTTTTACCCATTCCTCTTTCCTACGAAGCGTCGAGCAGGGCGGCAACATCGTTATCGGCCTTCCCATCTTAGGTAGGAATCGAATGCAGGGTTGTGAAATCCCCTCACGCTTGCTGGTTGCGCAACCGATGATAGCCTTTTGGTGGACAATCGGTTACAATACGAGCTTCTGCTTTCGACAGACATGTATGAGTACAGATTCACATGTGGTTCCGCACACGCAGGCCTCGGTATACAGCGCTCCTTCATTCCCGAGGGTTTTACTAAACAGATCCCAAACTGAAGAAATGGAGTCTCAAAGGAAAAGACACAGCAGGTAGCACGGAGCCGTAGCTTCACGCATCCTAAATTGTTACCTGCAGCCACCGACATCTCACTAGAATGGAGCACCAGGCCGTATTCCGCGATGGTTTAGTCTGTCGGCGAGAGCGAGACAGACCCCCCTCCCTCCTCGATTTGCTCGCCGCCTCACGGGGATTTGTCCCACGCGTGTGCATATTTCTTAGATTAAGAGAACAGAATGGCTGGGCCCAAAACACAGTCTCTCTCTGGAAACGGATGTATGCAGCCTGGGCATTTCTCTGGTCCTTGCCATTCTTTAGGCTGCTAATTTTCAGCTGTCAAATTTCGTAATTTTGCCTCTACGGTATTATTGGAAGCCGAGAAGCTCATATCACTTCTTTTACCCCATCCTGTCGGTGTATCCTAAACGACATGGTCAGGCCGACACTAAGGAGGAACAGCGCGGGAAGAAGAGGGGCGGAAGGGGTAGAAGCAACATAGTGAAACCTTCTAGAAATATTCTGGAAGGTTTTTGTGGATCCATTGTTCTTCGTGTTCCCCCCTGTCCTTTCCCCCCCCTCCTTCATGCAGAGGTAGTTGTACTCGTACGTGTACGTGTACTCATACGTCGTACTCGTACTCTATACTCATAGTATAGCCGTTAAACCCACAGAATGAATCTTGCTCTGGTCCGCTCTCTTCTTCTTGTGTCAAAGCGGCTTACACCATGTGCGAGTATGTGTACGTACTCGTAAGCCGTCCTCCGTGGTAAAGCCACCTCCGTGCACTGCCTTCCCGTGAATGCCTACCTCTCGTTCCCCCACCAGGTTTGGCATTCAAAGGACAGTGAAGATCCCCGAAGCCTGTGCCCACATCCGTCTCCAAGTATGTACATTGGCGCACGGGTACGAGCACGGTTTCTTTTTCTTTCGCGAAGGCACACTTGCGTCGTGCCATTTTGTCAAGGTGGTCACTTGGTCGATGCCCCATTTGTATTCTGCATTGGGCAACATACCTTTTGAACATGCAATTAAAGCCTAGTTGCATGCCGATGTATCTGTACATGTTCGTACTCCTAAATTACAAGTACAGGACTACTGTTTGTGAGTGTTGCAGTAGTACTACTATGTATGTAAACTCACAATCTTACGGCCCCCTTTTTTATTTACTAGTTTCTCGCCCGTCGGTCGCCCTGAATATGACCCACCCAGACAAAACCAACCCCAAATGCACAGGGAGCAAAGGAGACAGGGGTGGCAGCATAAGCCCCTTCTCCTCGCCCCCAGTGTTTTCTTCGAGAAGACCGATGGAAGCATTGGATTACTCTCACTGTCACCCTCCTCCTCCTTCTCTTCAACCACATCCCGTGCCCATTCCTTCTAGAGGACCCACTAGCACACCCTGGTCCTTCTCGGCTCCTCCTGCACGGTGCATTGTGATGCGCAATGGCGAGGGAAGGGTACAGGGTACATGAACGAGGCCTCTTCGAGCACGGCGACAGATACCTGAGTGCGCGGAGCAACTACGTACTCCGTAGGACTGGTTGCTTGATTCTCCCACACTCGCGGCTTTCTTGTTTACGGAGTTCCAATCCACTCGGTGCATATAGAGAGCCGAGTGTGAGGCGTAGAACCTTGGCAACGGGCCATGCCTCTCATCATTGCTCCAGGGTCATCGACTGTGAAATGGCTCCGCCACCCTTTTGGTAGTTGGCGGGTGGACATTGCCCACACCGTTGTTAGATATCGCAGCGTGCTGTTGCCGAGCAGGCAGTTGAATTCGTACGGCAGAGGCCGTGGCATCACATATGGCCTTATACGAGCCGCCTGTACATGTAATACACACGCGTTGCACTCCGTATTGCCCCTCTGTTTCAATAATTTAGCAATGTGTTCTGCTCGTATAGGTAGGGCACGCATAGGCGCCAGAAAAAAGCCCGTTTTGGCGTGCGCAATTTAGGGCTGATATGGGAGCATTGCCTGGCGTATTTCTTTTTCCTTGAGTCTCTAGCGACGCGCGCCGTGCTTCGTTGTTCGTTCGGAGAATTGACTATGTTGTACGGAGTGCTCATAGGCTTTCAGTGTCGTGTGTGGCAAGAAATGTACGAGCAGATGTTGTGGCTGCTCGTACTTTATTTGGTGCACATGTATGTATGTATGTACTTCACCCGTTGCACTCCGCATACATACATTCGCACTATGAGAAAGCAGGTAAAACGGCGCTCCCCGAGACGGCTTTGGTGCTGTGTACTTCGTATGGCAATGATACGCTACTGGAAAGCAAGTAACTGTAGGGTCATGTGGTGGAGAACGCGTCACTTCCAACCCCTGTCTCCCCTCTGGCCCATCTCAACCAGCTGTCAGCCCGAAGTTGTTTTAGCTAACTAATGTATGTCGCTGGAAGGGGATACACGGTCAAGTACGGAGGACAACTAAACTGTGAGGTAGGTTAATGAATAACCAATCGCGCGCATCCAGCGGCAGCGGCGCTATACGAGGAGAGAAAGGAGAAGGGATATGCAGGAGGAAATGCACCGCAGATGCCACACAGCATGCACCATTAAGCACAGGACGTACCGAATAGGACACAGAATTCAGACTCGCGTCGGTCCAAGTTGATGAAGCACTGCAATACTTCGCGTAGTGGAAGATCAAGCCAGCATCATGATCGACATTGTCTTTGAGACGAGATGAACCACAATGGCCAAAACCACTGGGTTCGGTGCGGCGGCTACGAAGCAGTCTGTAATTACGTACTCGTAACAGTGCTTGGTACGTCCGAGTATTCTGAGCTGTTCTGTGAATCAGAAGCTGGGGCCTGTGCTCCTGCGTCTGCTTGTATAATACGGTTGTGTACAATATCCCGTCTTGTGCATCCCCTGCAACAGGCGGGCAGAACTGCCATGCCATTTAGCCAGTTCAGCTTTATTCTCCTAGCCGTATGTCCAGGGTTGCCACGGAGCACAAGCAAAGGTGCACACAAGAAAGTGCTCGTACTATCTGTCGGCTTCTTAGAAGCGATGAACAGATGCTTCACGCTGCCTTTCGCATCCCCTTGCTCTTCGTCCCCTTGTCTCTTGCACCGTCATAAGACGTCCGCCAAATTTCGGAAGCTCTTCCCTCTTTAGCCCTGGGAGGGTTCGCTCGGATGAAGAAATACTGTGTTTTGTATGAATTAGGATGCGCCAAGGCGCGTGAAGAAGGGCGTGATGTGCATACGGAGTACGACAGCATGGCTCGGTACCCATGCACAAGTACGACTCTGGAAACCTTCCAGAACCCGCCGTAGAACGCTACGACGTACTCCGTGCACAGAACACTACGAGTAGTGTACTCGTAGGGGGGCCGCCCTTGTAGCAAAATGCAGGCCCACTGTGCTGAGCTCGCACGAGCCGGCCCAACAGCACAAGCTCAGCGGCTCCCCCTCCACAGGCACAAGACACAGACACAGGCCAGACAGACACAGAGCATCAGCCGATCCAACTTCGACTCAGCAGCGGGAGGGGGCTCTGTTTCTTGCGGCGTAGCAGAATGCTTTCGAGACAATGAATAGAATGTTCTCAAGCAACACCGTCCCGGGACCGCCACCCATTGCGAGTAGTTGTACCCTCAGATTATAGCAAGTCCATTGAGGTAAGACGTCCTTCGACGAGCCATAATAACATCTGAGCTGATTGGGGGGTGGTCTCACGCTTTTCGGCCTTGTCCGGGGGCAGCACAACAACACGGTAAGCGGGTTTTGGCATTAACTGCATTACGACGGAGCACTACTCGTGCATACAGACAGGTTGTGCCAGCTGTACGATGCCTTCCAAACACTGCATCCAAAATGCAAGGATGGTGCCGCGGAAAGCACGCCAGCATGATAACGTTCAGCCAACGGACAATGACCAACAAGCTCCTGTCGAAGGTTAGTGTGTTGACAGGGCACGCCCAAAAAGGCACTACTGTCAGGCAATATGCGTGGGACCTGAGCGCAATCGTATCCCATTCGACGAATACTAGCGAGTTACGGGCTGAAGCAGACGGCGCCATTGGGAGAAAGCTCAGCCATCTTTTGCGTCAGGGGGGGGGGGGGTTTGCAACTACGAGTACCTCTACTTCTTACATAAGTACATGTACAAGCGCCCGTACTCCGTGCCTGCATATACCCCCTGCCCCTTGATAGTTTACAGGTACCGGTAACCACGACTATGACTGCGCCGTACTCGTATGCTCCGTAAACATATGTACGTGTAATACGAGCAGGACAACCAGTCCACGTCGACAGAATATCGCGCTCTCTCACACCGCAAAATGGGCGACTCGCACACCGTCTATTCGCTTCGAGCCGTCTCTTCACCGCTCAGGAAGGATGTGCAAGCCTTTTGTTGTCTGCCCCGTGCTGCTCGCTACCAAGAACAGGCTTCTCTCTGTCCTGGAACGTATCTTCCTCTCCATTTGACTCTGTGTGCGCATGTGTAGCCGTGGCATGGTCCTTGCGGGGCCATCCAGCAGGCGGAGGCTACGCATATTCCTTGTGGGTGTCTCTTCCCTTGGTTCGTGCGGTTTCTAGTCGTCTTCTAGCCTTTTTCCAACGGAGTCCCTGCTTCGTTCTCCGTACTCCGCATCATATTTGGGACAAAGCTCAACAGACGTTCTGTTCACTATTGACCAACTCGCCCTTGGCTCCCCTTGTGCGGCGGCTTTATGCTTGCTGCTCAGTCTGTATCCCATCCCTCAGTGTATTCTTCAATTTTACAATCCCATTCTGCTCGGACAAGTCTTTGGCTTTTCCGCTGTTCGGAGGCTCCCGCTGGTAACGCAAACGTTAACGTCGCCGTTCCCCCTGTATGACAGCCCTGGCGCTCTTCAGGGGATGCCCCTATAAACAGCACAGGCGGGGGCGCCAACAGGGGCTCTGCTGGATATGCCGGGCGACAGTGGGCGTTGTCAGTGGGCAGGTACAGGGTACAAGCGCACCTCTAGCGGATTGATTTTATTTTATTCTGCCGCCCGCTGCAAGAGCGATGCCCACACACCCATCCCCTATTTTCCTTCTTTCCTATTTTAGCGCCTCCTGCTTCCAGCGCTGCCTAGGGCCACTATTATTCTGTTATTTTACTTTTCGCTCCACCCGACTTTTCTAGCCAGCAACCTCACCCCCAGGATTTCCCTATAACCCCCATACATCGCCCTCATTGCGAACCACCTCGACAGTCCTCCCTCTCCCCTCCCACATGAACTCCCCCGACTGTTACGCTTCTCTGTCTGCTTTTTTGTTGTCTTTTGCTTCTCCCAAACCACCAGATGATCGTTGCGGCCACCACAGGCCTTTTGTTCTGACTGTCTCTCCTACGGTCATAGGTAAGATCTCTTTTGCCCCCCCCGGCTTCTTCCACGCTTCTGTCGCATGCCCCCCAACGGTCTCCCACACCCTGATGCCTGTCTCTGCCATCGCCCAGGGCTGTGGCCTGTCCTCCTGGCTGCTCTGACCATGGCAAAGCCAACTGGATCGCGTGTTTATATAGCTAACTCGACGCGCAGTTAGATTCTCCTCGATTCTGAGTCCTCCCGCCATATCGCACCGCACAGCACCACACTTCCTCACCCTCTACAGCCCACGTCTGCCTTCCGCCCCTTGCTAGCAAGCCAGACTGTGCAGACACAAGCTTGGCCTGCTCTTGTACCAGCTGTGCTCTTAGCCACTGTTCTTCTCGCTTTCGCTGCCTCTATCGGTCGCCTAGCTCTCGGCTACACGACGATCCAGGCAACCCAGCCGACCTCCTACCAAACCACACCACACCCCGAATGAGGCTCGCAACTTTGCTAGTATAGCGTCATTTTCCCAGTCTTCGCTGTCTCACCATGAAGTCACCGGCGCCAGGCGAGATTATGGGCATTGATAACATGCTCAACGAGAACGGCGGCCCTCACGGCGTCATGAGCCTCCACGCACATCCCGACGGCAAGCCGGAAATGCTGCAGGCGCACCACTTCTCTGTCACTCTGCCCAGCGTCCAGCAGTCCATCCAGTCTATCCAGTCCATGCAGTCCTACCAGCAGCATCCGTTGGACCGGGCCGACTCACCACATGGCTCAGAGCATTCACGCTTTTCTGACCACTCGCGCTTCTCAGCGCCGCCCCCGCTGCTGAACGGCATGGATGCCAGCAAGCCCTTTGGCTCGCCGACCGCCATGCACGCAGCGCCCATGCACATGCCGGACCCAAATTCTGCACCCACCAGTGGCATGATACTGCCCAGTCTGCCGGCGAATCTACCCTCGAGCATGGCTCTCCCCCCCAACATGCAATATACCAAGATTCCCATGCAAAGCGGCCAGCCGCCAAAGGCATATCCCTGCTCAACATGCGGCAAGGCCTTTGCACGGCGAAGCGATCTGGCACGGCATGGTATGTATCTTCAGACAGAGAGAGAGGTGGATGCGGCGTAAAAGAGGACGAGGACCGAGGCTAATCAACTTGCTTTAGAGCGAATCCATAGCGGTGTTCGCCCCCATATATGCGACTTTCCTGGCTGCGGAAAGCAGTTCATCCAGCGGTCAGCCCTGACTGTCCACCGTCGTGTGCACACAGGCGAGAAGCCGCATCAGTGCGAGCGCTGTGGCAAGGTATGTGGGCGTGAGTGATGGTCGCCAGGAACTTGTATACTAACGTCTCCTCTACACAGCCATTCAGCGACTCCAGCTCGCTTGCTCGGCACCGCCGCATTCATTCTGGCAAACGGCCATATAAGTGCCCATATGCCGACTGCCAAAAGACCTTCACTCGGCGGACCACCTTGACTCGGCACCAAAATCACCACACTGGCACCATCGAGGACGCAGCCCGTGCTACAGCAGCTGCTCTAGCTCGTGGCGCTTCCAGCACGATGAACCGGATTATCAACCGGCCGCGGTCAGATGGCGATCAGGGCTCAAATCATGGCTCTCCGCTCTCCACTCCGTCTCCGGGACAGCGAACTATCTCGATGTCGCCTGCGACGGACTTGGCATCGATCAGCCAGATCCAGCACCCCTTTATGTCCAATAGCTCTCTCCCCGTGCACCTCCGGGGCGACATGCACGTTCCAAGCCCAACCTCCACGGCCTCGTCCAACTACACAAACATTCGGCCCACTTCCCACCCCACTGGCTATGGCCCACCGTCTACGCTTGAGCCCAGCATCGAGCCGCAGCAGGGTCCTGGCAGTGTCGGTGGCAGCCCACACATGGGGAGCCTTGGCTGGCAATCGCCCTCTCACATGGCTTCGCCGTCACACTCCAGCAGCTATGTCTACCCTGACCCCGATCCGGCCTACCATGCTACCATCGGCCAGCTCTTCTACCCCGGTTCGCCGAATCAAGCCCGCCGCCCAGGGAGCGCTGAGCCGCCAACAGGGTCCTTTGACGTCAAGGCTCCTCGCCAGAGTGAGCTTTGGGCTGCTCAGTGAACCATCCGGGTTTGATAACCCACCAGTTGCAGCAATGAAGAAGAAAAAAAGCGTGATTTGGCGAACCACCAACTGCTCTCCACATCTGACGCACAGCACCGTGTCAGCTTCGCCTAATACTATCCATCTTATATCCCTGCAGCGTCATTTTTCCTTTGTTTTGTCATGCGCTTTTTTGTTCGGAAACAAGGGGGCCCTATCGAAGGTTATTAATGGTTGGAAGGAAGAATTCGAGATACCCTCTGGTGTTTGGGGTGGGATTGGGCACACAGACATACAGATACAAAACACACAGCACTACAGACCTACACTTCACACTACACACTACGCACATTTAATTCCCACGCAACAGAAGACGGGGGGGAGTCTTGCTGTCTTTTGTATGGAGACGAGGTGGCGCAGTATGCATTGCGCAGGCTTGCTTGGCCAGCTGGTATCTCTGGAAGATCCGGGGATGGCAACCCTAGCAAGTTTCTGCCGCCTCTTTTGACTTCACTACCACATTTGTAATATCGGCGGCTTATTTGGCTTTTTCCTTTTTCCTCATTTTCTGTCTGTCGTCTTTCTTCATCAGAGCAAGCTGTTTGTCTAGCGCTTTGCGTTCTTGCTTTTATTTTCTTTTGTTGTCTCTTTCAAACGGAACGAAGAAGTAGCGGAGAGCACTGCAGAGATGATCGCCAAAGGAAATTGGTTATGGTTTTACTTGATCGGGATCTGCCTGGTGACGCTGTTCTTCTTTGACTACCCCCCACGTTGTCATTCTGCTGTATCTTCCCTTCTCCATACGCTGTCTTACTGTTGTTTTTCTGGACCCCAAATTCTGTCTCTTTGTTTTTTTACCTCTGTTCGTTGCATATAGACTTCTGCTTTTTCTGTTGTTTTTTATTGGCTTTATATGACAGGGGCACGCCTTGGGGCTGTGTGATTTCATACGATGACGGGAAATTAAAGTGAGAAGAAAATATAATTTATGGATCGGATTGTTTTATGACTATTTACCTGGACGTAATTGTTACTCGTATTAACTGTGCTTGCGACAGTAGTTGCCAAAGAGTTGACACAAATTATTTCATGCAGGCTTCAATTCGTAAGTATATTTGTCACATATTTTTCATCATCCAGTACCATCCAAACTCTGAGCTGGTATTGAGGGTATCGCTTTCTTCTTCCGCTCTCCTGCTCTGCATGTGTGTGTCGGCTGCCCCTTGAAATTTGTCCCAATTGCTCCCATAACTTCTCTAAATATCAATTTGCCGGACCTTTGGTTCCCAATTCCTGCCCTAGTCTCCGCCATAAAGGATAAATTTTGGACAATGCTTTCCCGGGAAACTTTTTGTTTCCCTTTGACCGTATTTCCGGTCATCAGCTTGTCGAGGCCTCATACCCATCACCAGCCAACACTAGAAGATGTGCTCTCGCGATAGTAGCTATCACGGCTAGACGGCACGACCCGACCAGTAAATAAAACAGGGTGCTGATTTCAGCAAAACAGCACGAGCCCTTTCACCGTTTGGAGTGACTAAACTCCTTCAACAGATGCTCCATATGCGTGTTTGTCGCCTTACCCGTCCGCCGCTGCGCACGCTTCTTCTGCTTCTTCTCCTTGGGCGCCGCCGCGTCTCGAAGGCGCGGGTCTTCGCTCGTTGGCTTCTGGCCAGCCGCGGACAGCTTGCGCACAATGTCTTCGAGAGGCGGAATGTCCACACGGTGCCACAGCGCCTGGAACTCGGGCTCCACGGCATGGCACAGCGACGGGTCGTTGAGCCACACCATTCGTGGCCGGTTATCCTTTTTGGTGCGCACCACGAGGATCCGGTTCTCGCGCTCCAGTGCCGCCAGAGACGACTCGCAGTCGGGCCACCCGTCCTTGAGGTCCTTGACCGTCACACCCTGTGCATCAGTCCTCCGCTGTAAGTACTGCAACAGGGCGGTGCGGTCTTTCACATTCGGGATGATGGGCTTGTGCTCGTATGTGCCGCTGAAAGTATCGTCGCTGTCGTCGCCCGGCCCAGGCCGCCAGAGAATGCGCGGATGCTGCCGCATGCGCTCGACGATCTTGCTCTTGAACGACTCCGACTCGCGGTCGAGGTTCAGGTGGCCCAGCACTGTGTTCAGCGACACCGATTTGCCGCCTTGCTGCTTGAGGTAGTCGAGCGCATATACTATGTTCGTCCCGATCGCCGAGCCAACACCGGTGTTCTCGGGCTGCGAGTAGATGGCGCCATTGACGATCGGCGCGCTCGTGACCGCGGCCCCGACGCCATTCCCGACGACAACCGGCTTTGCCTTTTTCACAGGTGTGGATGCCGCTGTAGCCGACGCCGTCGAGGCTATGGATGGCGATGGAGACACTGGGGCTGGTGGTCGCTTTGCTGGGCCTTTCGCGGCCACCGATGCCAGCCCGCTGGCAAAGTTGTCGCGCTGCCGGTCAGCGAAAGACATGTTGTCTAGAGATGTGAAGAGAGAGAGAAGTCGCCGACCGCAGTCGAAGAGTAGGGTGAACGGAGATCGAGGCGTGATGTGAGCCCCCCCCAAAAAGCTCGTTTATCAATACTAGCTTGAGCTATTTGCGCGCTCCTGATTTGGAGTGAAGAACGCACTCGGCGTACAAAGCTAAAACAAGCAAACCGGCAAGATATAGTAGAGAAGTGAAACAGAATAAAGATGAAATGCGTCAAAAAAAAGCTAGAATATACAATAAGAAACGGGAAGCTCCCTTTGTCAAGAAATGTTGCCTTAGCTTTTGGCTGGTCGCAGCTTATGATGACAGAGTAGGTCACGTGCTCATAGATAGCGATAATGAGGCACGTGACACTTAGCCACCGTTCGATACGGCTTGGACACTCCAAATAACGTTTTTGGATCTTCTAAGGAGACCTGGTGATCGGAGTCATCTAACCGAGACAGCCATCTCAGTGAAACATCGCTCTGGCTGCGATTATTGGAGCTCTGATTGGTGTTTTGGGGAGGGCTCACGACGCATCGCTAGGTGGCTGGAGGGTGTTTGTCGTTTTCTCCGTAGTTCTCTAGCGGACCAGCTCTAGTTTCTGTTCCATTGCCTAATAAGGGAACAAATATCGGTCATTAAAAATGGTCTACAGCGTAGTTATGTATGTATAAAAAAAAGGCAAAAATGCAAATGCGCTACCAGGAATCCAATAAATGGATTCTAGAGTCCGGTAATTTCCCGTTCAGACTCTATGTGGTTTGCGCTCTCCATCCCAACCTCTAGCGTACTGATTGAAACAAAAGGCGAAGAAAGGAAAAAAAATCTAAAAAAAACATGGACTGCCAGGTATCCGAGAAGGTTCGAAGGCAATCAATTGACAGGCTTTTTGTGAGTTTTCGTAGGCGACCGATATCCATAGCATGCACCATGCGCCACGCGATGCAGAAGCGTGCTCCAGCAACATCCTCTTGCTCTCCTATTCTCGTCCCGTGTCGAACGGCTGTTGAATGGTTCTCGAACAAGGCAGCCCAAGTAACCCGCCAGGTGCGTAGACAAAACATAGAACGAAATACAGGCAGAAGCAATTGCCATCCGGTGAACGTCCGAGAACACACTAGCTATATTGATGTGTTCCATTTTTCACACAGGGTTGTGTGTGGTATCTCGTAGGCATGGCCGACCGCATGAAATAGGGGAAGCTGTCGATATCAGTCCATCATTCCAAGCTTAGGCAGAAATCTGCTGTTGCTGCTGCTGCTGCAGGTACTGGTAGGCGAAGTAGCCGATCGCACCGCCGATAACCAGGATGGCGTAGACGCCAATGCCCATGCCGGCAGTATCTGTCTGTGCCTTGGGGGCCAGAGAGCCAGAAGCAGGTGCACCGGGCTCCGGTTCGCCAGCCTGGAGCAGGTGTTAGCACCGAAGAGTACGAAAGGAAATAGGAAGGGGTGCAAAAGGTGCATCATATGCATAGGCGCTTACCTGTCTCTTCACAGTACCGACGAGCAGCTGGTCCAGGGTTTCCCGTGCCTCGTCACTGTGGCCGACATCCTCAAAGGCCTCGGTCGCGTCCTGGCCACCAACATCGAGAAGAACCTCTTCACCACCCCTATGCATTGGTGTTAGCAAGCTTGGATCGGACAGTCCGACAGGCTATGGCGAAGGGTTTTTCGGCTGCAGATGCAGCCATCGTGGCTATAACAGCGGAAAAGCCTGCAAAACGCAGAGGGGAGGAGCCACACGTACGGGTGCTCGTCGACAAACTTGGTCATGTCATAGACCTTGCCATGGATGACGCAGAAGATATCCTGCTTGGTGTTGTGCTCAGCAACATCCTGAAAGGTGAATTCCTTCGACATATTTGCGATTTGATAAGCTGAGGTTGCGACGAGGCGAGAAGAGTGGAAGGAGAGCTGCGATGTCGGATTGTGGCACGTGTCTTGAGCTAAGGACTAAAAAAGGGGTCGTTCTGGCAAACAGCAAGAAAAAAGAGAAGGTAGAGGGAAGAAAAGAAAGAGAAAGGAATCGAGGAAGCAGAAAGAAAGGTGCTAGAAGAGGGGATGGGTAAGGTCGATCGGGGCTTAGGGTAACGGAGTAGGGGACAGAGAGTGACGGCGTTGTAGTACCTCTTACAGTAAAAAAAGACGGCGACGGGGATGGAAAGGGGTGCAAGAGAAATCGAGCGCTTCGGATTGGCTGTTGGGGGAGTTTTCCAGGGCGACGGAGCAATAATAGCGGCAATTCTGTCCTCAACCACTCGCAGGCCGCTAAAATTTGTGGTGGCCCGTAGCGCACGGACCAGTTCTGTACAACTGGCTAGCCATACTTTTGCTGAGGATCCCGAGAGCCGAACGGCACAAAAGCACAACGCAAGAGGCGGAGTTGGTCGAGGGACGAAGTTCAAGCGAAGATAGCGCACTGTTGGCTGTACCCGGGGCAATACATAAACTGCCTTAGGCCGATACTCGTATACGGCTACGGGATTCCCCCGACAACACCGCTAAGGCGGAGTTTTACGGTCTCAGAAGCCAACACCTGCGATTCACCGCCTCCGGCCTACATGCTCACGGTTATATGGCGAGCCGGCAGCAGGCAGACAGACGAACAGGCGAACAGGCGAACAGGCGAACAGACGAACAGGCGAGCAGACGACCTGGCGAGGAGCGCTGCGGACACGCAATCGGCAGGTTGTTCCGCGGCACTAGGCAGTTATCGGCGAACTTGTCCCCGCGGTGTGTCCTTTGCAGTCTGCCAGCAGGCCATTTACCTCGACTACCTGACTACTCGTCCCCTACTTCAGCCACTGGTGCTGTAGATGACCCGCTCTGTAGGCGCACGATAGAGGGGCGGGGAAGGATGACTGAAGTAGGCAAGATAGCAGCAAGTGCATATGTTGATACCAGCGGATAGACGAACGGCAATTTTTTGGGGTCAATTCAGTTCCTCTCTGGTCTGGTCTTTGCTTTTCCACTAGCACAATTTCCGGGTTTGTATTCCGCATTCATCCCTCCTCCAACCCCCCCTCCAACCACCCCTCGAGCTATGTCTAAAGAGAACACTCCGTCAACTAGAGGACAGGCCGCCTCTTGGTGCTTATAGACTACAGCGCCTGCAGTGAACATGCCTACACCGACAAACTAAAACCTTGCCAATGCCCACGGCGGCCCCTCTTTCCCCGCGCTCTTCACTTCCCCGATCTTTCTCCGTAAACCCCCGAGTTGTCGGCTAAGGCACAGTATGTCGACACCAGTGCAATTTTTTCGGCGTCCCAATTTGAGACTTGCATTCCAGCCGAAAGGGCTGCTAGTACAGCCTTGGGTCTTCCGATCCGAAGCGCACAGCCGCTCTCCTCCGCTGTTAGATGGTTTCCGCGTCACATCATAGCTATAGGATCTTTGTGTTGTGTTGCATGGTTGTTCTTTTGATGCTAGATCTCCCACCTGTCCCAAACAGGTTCATACACTCATATTTTGCCTAAGAAGAATAGAGCACCTCGTCCTCCACGCCACTTTAGTCCCTCTTCCCCCGTTATAAGAGGACAGGGGGGAGCACTCGTGTTCACCTCCTTCCGGCGCCGCCTCCAATGTCCTGGCCCAGCCGGTAGCTTGCCACCTTGTCCCATTCGATTTTCTGCCGGGTCACGGGCAGCTGCCGCCGCAGGCCCTTGAAGGCACCCTCGCTAAGGCTGAGGAAGCCCTTGTTCAGCTCCTCCTGGTACTTCTTCTCCAGCGTGGCGATCTCCTTGGCAATGCCGCTGCCAGTTCCAGAAGGTATTGAGGCCGTCACCGGCTTGTCTGTCAACAGACGCACGTTGCCGTCTTCGTAGTAGTGCACGTCGACGCGGACGGAACCCTCGAGGGTGCCGGAACTGGGATCGAAAATATACAGGGACCGCCACAGGCCGTTCCTTGACCGCATTAGCCATACATACTCAGACGCATGTTGCCCCCCTAGCTATCGATCGGGTTCTGTAGCCTCCCTCCGCTTCCACGTACCAAAAGTTCTGCGGGCTGTACTTGCTGCTGGAAATAAGAATGGCAATCTTGGAGTCGTCCTCGGTCGGGTACACGCCAAACGCAGGGCGCTCAAAGTGGTCGGTCACATAGGATGTCAGGCTCTTCAAGGTGGACTTCCTGCATGGGTTGTCAGCTCCACAGCCTCAATCGTCACAAGGACATATCACCACGATAATCTCCGATCACATACACCAAGTCTGCCAGCGGGCCATCCACGGAGTAACTCTGCACGGAGCTCGCTTTCTGTGTGCGGTGGTTATAGGCAAAGCTGGTGGCACTGCCCGGATCGTAATACCGTCCGCCGCCGAGCGAGCTGTAGGAGCTGACGATGACCGATTGGCTGCTGCCGGGCAGCGACACGGCGGTGAATTGTTCTTCGTTATACTTCTTGAAGGCGGGTTCAAGCCCGTTGACCAGCGCGGGCTTGGAAATAGTGAGGCTTTCGATATCTGGAACGGCGGCATCACGGACGTGGTTAGATGGACACCCACACAGTAGATGGGAAGGGCAAAGCAATCACCTGCAATCACACTAGCCAGCTGTCTACCTGTTAGCCACTTCCGAATACTCCCCCAGCCCAGCCGGTGGCACCTCGTGCTCTCCCTTTTCCGTAGCAAAACTCACCTCTCCTGGAGGAGCTCCCTCGACGAAAGAGGACACAATCTCGACGTCCGACATTGTGTCTGCGCGTATCAATGTGCAATGCTAGTTGGATGTAGCCGTCTGCAAGCGATGGGTACGAAGGAAGCGGTGCAATAGGGAAAGGCTGGAGAAGAGATGCACAGCCGCCTATTTTGGCACATAGAGTGTTGCAGACCAGTTGCTAACGGGAAGCTCAACAGAATGCGGGGCTGATCAGGAGGCAGAGGGGCACCAATAGGCAGTAGCGCGCGCTGTTCCTTGTAGGCGGCTGGCAGACGGCGAAGCTGGCCAGTATTAGATAAGAGCCGCTAGATATAATACACATTGTCCAGGCTGATAGGATACGCATTCAAATGCTCGAATTTATGTACAGGTATTTCACAGTCATCGCGTCTCTATTCATACCAAATACAACCAGAACTTCCGTGCTTCCAGGCTTTGCGCGGCGCTTTCTTTTGTCCGTCCATCTCTAGTATCCCGTCGTCGATTTAATGGTGTCATATATTCCTGATCGTTAGCAAAGTGGAAGGCACAGCACAACAGACAACAGGATCACATCCGGACGTACTCGTTACATCGGGAATGACAAACGACTCAAAGGCTAGCGGCACCGGGGTGCTCCAGCTGGCGACGCGTGCGACGGGCGCTTCCAGGCGCGCAAAGGTGTCCGGGTCCTCCTGGATGGTGGCGGCGATTTCGGCGCCGACGCCCTGGTTGACATTGGCCTCGTGGACGACGATGCAGCGGCCGGTTTTGCGGACGCTCTTGAGAATGCACTCCTTGTCCCAGGGGTAGATGGTGCGCAGGTCGATGAGCTCGACGGACAGGCCGAGATCCTCCTCGGCGTGGCGGAGAGCATTCATGCACAGATAGAGCGGCTGGCCGTACGACACAATGGTCAGGTCGCTGCCCTCCTTGAGCACCTCAGCCTTGGACAGCGGCAGCGTGTACGGCTGGACAGGGACCTGCTCGACGGCGGCACGGTAGAGGATCTTGGGCTCCATGAAGACGACGGGGTCGTTGCTGCGGATGGCGGCGAGCAGGAGGCCCTTGGCCTGTAGCGGCGAGCGCGGCATGACGACGCGCAGGCCCGGGATGTGCGTAAAGAGGCTCTCGGGCGACTGCGAGTGGTAGATGGCGCCGTGGCCGACGGCGCCGCAGGGCATGCGCACGGTGAGGCCGCCGACGTGGCGTCCGTTGTGCCCCTCGCGATAGCGGAACTTGGCGGCTTCGTTGACGAGCTGGTCAAAGGCCGGGAAGACGTAGTCGGCAAACTGGATCTCGGCAATGGGCCGCATGCCCTCGGCGGCCAGGCCAATGGCGAACCCAATCAGCCCCTGCTCGCTGAGCGGCGTGTTGAAGACGCGCTCGTCGCCGTACGTGTCCTTGAGGTTCATCGAGCACCGGAACACGCCGCCAAACGCCACGTCCTCGCCAAACAGCAGCACCGACTCGTCCTCGGCCAGCGCCGTGGACATGGCATCGTTGACCGCCTGGAACAGGTTCATGCGCTTGGTCAGGCCGTTGCGGGCTTCGGGCGGCAGTTCTGGGTTGCCGAGAGCTGTCTGCACGCTGTGTGCCAGCAGCGGCGTCGTGGCGTAGTCGACCGGCAGGTTGAGGCGGGCATTGGGCGGGTGCGTCGAGTAGTAGCGAGCACCCGGACAACGAGATGGTGAAGCGCGTTTCCCTAGCTGTGGAAGAGAGCGGAAGCTCGACGCCGACGAGGCAGCCAAGGCGCGGTGAAGCAGCCGAGGAAAAGAAGACGGATTTGACAGCAGCCGCCGAGATGCGGACGGCATTGGAGGTGCAGCCATAGCTTCTGGATGGTGTCTTGACGGCGCAGCGAGGCTCTGCAGCGCTCAATGACCCTCGATGGTGAGGTGGAAAGGGCCTGGCGATGGAGCTCAGAAACAGGAAGAGGCGAGACGGGGGTCAGCGTGAAGTTGATGGGGTGCGGCTGCCGTCGGCTTTTCGCGGTGCGGCAACCGCCTCGCTGTAATACAGTGGGGTACCCCAATATACGCTAAAAGGGGCCTGGGGAAGCGCCTCTCGCTCGACACTTTGCGCACCGTTTCGCGTCGCGGAATACAATTCTTTTTAATGGCATGCATGATGAGGTGTTATGAGGGTTATGACTGCTCATTTGACCGGGGTTGAGAAAGAGAAAGATGCAGTCTACGGAGCATGGAGCAGTGTTCCGTAGGGGTGCAGATACCGCGCTTGAATTGTTGGTAAGAGCAACAAACAAAGGCTGCATACTTACATTCTCCGTAGATACGGATGAGTTGTCGCCCTTGGCAAAACAGGAAAAGAGAACATGGTGTCTTGTCCGGGAATCGTGTTGTTGGCCATTTGAGGTATTGTGGCCAAGACGTGGTTCGGGGCCGTGTGTTCGTGGGAGATGACCTGCGATTAGATTGTTGCCCAGGCAACACGCATGCTAGTAAGGCACCCACGCGCAAACAAATCGGTCATTGCCATGTGCGTGCATGCAACGCTTTGACAGACTACTCCAAATCCATTCATTCCAGGGAGGCATTGTGCAAAGGGCCCCCCCTCTCCCATTCCAACGACTGCAGCTATCCGCAATTGCACATGCCATGGCGCCGCCACCGTCTTCGCAACGGCCGTCGCACCGACGGCGAGAGTCGAGTTCGCGGAGGCAAACTGAAGAGGGCAACGACGACAGCAGCAAAAAGCGCAAGAAATCCCGCTCGCGGCATCGGGGGCATGCCTCCCACCAGCTGTCAATGGATGCCTTAGCGCAACTCGACGGCATCAACACAAATTCCAGCAGCCACTCCAGCTCGGGTCCGGAGAGGCAGACCAATGAGGAACCGGCCGAGGCTCGAAGAGGACGGAGAGAGCGAGAGAGAGAAAGACGAAGAGACAGGGGCACAGACGAAGAGGGGGGTAGGAGGGAGCGGGATAGAGAAAGAAAAAGGGAAAGAGAGCGAGAAAAGGAGCGAGAAAGAGAGCTAGAAAGAGAGCGAGAAAGAGAGAGGGAGAGGGAGCGGCGACGAGACATGGAAGCCGAGCCGGTGGCAAAGAAACGACGAAAGCACTATCGTGATGTGCCTGCATCTGACGAAGACGACGGCCAGAGCCGGCGACCGAGGAGGAACCGGCGCGGACGGCGAGTGACCAGCGCGGCGCTGCTTGAGGAGGGCCGCGCGAGGGTCGCATCGGGAGGACACCTACGAGGCGGGGCCAAGGGAAGCAGCAGCAGCAACGGCGACAGCCTCAGCAAGGAGGCGCTGTACCGGCAAGAGGGTCTGTTCCAGAAGAAGAAGAAGAAGAAGCTGTGTACGTATTGCTTTTGTCGGCGGGCCTATCCTCTCCCGCTCGTCCACCGAAGACGACCGCTAACAAACAGTGATCCTCGGCGGCGCTGCGTCTCTGGTGGTGATCGTCATCATTGTGGTTGCTGCCGTGGTGGCCAGCAAGAAGAAGGCGTCGACGACAGCCAGCTCTGGGTCGTCGGGCCTCGACAGCATTTCGCCGACCAGCATCCCCAGCGGCGCCCCGGACTGGCTCAATCCGTACGCATGGGCCGACACAACCGACTTCAACCTGACATACACGGCCGACACGGTGGGTGGGCTGCCCATCATGGGCCTCAACACGAGCTACGACGACTCGGCAGCGGCCAACAGCGACACGCCAGCGCTAGACAAGTCGTGGGGGTCGTACGGCGACACGCCGGCACGCGGCGTGAATCTGGGCGGCTGGCTGTCGCTGGAGCCGTTCATCACGCCGTCGCTGTTCAACTACGACGCGAGCCTGGGGATCGTGGACGAGTGGACTCTGTGTTCGCACCTGGGCTCGCAGTGCGCATCGACACTGGAGCGGCACTACGCGACATTCGTGACGGAGTCGACGTTTGCCGAGATCGCAGCGGCCGGCCTCGACCACGTCCGCATTCCCTACTCGTATTGGGCGGTCGAGGTGTACGACGGCGACGCGTATCTGTTTCGGACCAGCTGGCGGTACCTGCTGCGGGGGATCGAATGGGCTCGCAAGCACGGGCTGCGGGTGAACCTGGACCTGCACGGGCTGCCGGGCAGCCAGAACGGCTGGAACCACAGCGGGCGGCAGGGCGCGATTGGGTGGATGAACGGAACGGACGGTGCGCTGAACGTGCAGCGGTCGCTGGACGTGCACGACAAGCTGTCGCGGTTTTTTGCGCAGGCGCGGTACCAGAACGTGCTGTCGCACTACGGGCTGGCCAACGAGCCGCGGATGACGTTTCTGTCGGTGCCGGAGGTGATGAACTGGACGCAGACGGCGGCGGCGCTGGTGCGCAAAAACGGCGTCCGCGCGGACAAGACGGTCATTGTGTTTGGCGACGGCTTCTGCGGGCTCAGTCGCTGGCAGGGCCAGCCCAACAGCCACAACCTCGCGCTCGACGTGCACCAGTACGAGATCTTCAACAACGACCAGATCGTCTACACGCACGCCGAGAAGATCCGCTATGCCTGCAGCGGCTGGACCAACCAGACCGAGCAAAGCATGGACACCGCCACCGGCTTTGGGCCAACCATCGTCGCCGAGTGGTCCCAGGCCGACACGGACTGTGCCACCTATCTCGGCAACGTCGGCAACGGCAACCGCTGGACCGGCACCTACGACGTCGGGAACGCCACCCTCAACGCGCTGACGCCGCGCTGTCCGACGACCGATGCGACCTGCCAGTGTGCCGGCGCCAATGCGGACCCCAGCGCCTACAGCGCCGCCTACAAGCAGTTCCTGCTGATGTTTGCCGAGGCCCAGATGTACTCGTTTGAGAAGGGCTGGGGGTGGTGGTACTGGACGTGGGATACGGAGTCGGCACCGCAGGTACGTTGTGTCTTTTTGTCTTTCGCTTTTCCTCGCCGTGCCTCACGTTTTCTCCCATTTCCGTTTTCTCTCCTGTCCAGCCCCTCTTGCTCTCTCTCACTAACCGCCAGTGGTCGTATAAACAGGGACTGGCCGCGGGCATCCTGCCGGCCAAGGCCGCGCAGCGCTCGTTCCAGTGTGATCTCAGTCAGATCCCGAGCTTCTCGGGCCTGCCGGAGACCTACTAACATGAAGTTACGTGGCGCGAGACGGTTACGGGGTTCGCATAGCTGGCGTTGGAATAGAGTTGCATATACACAGATACCATGTAAATACATAATGATTGGCTATTTTCCGTACAGGCTCACCGTTTTGACTTTTGCGTAGAGATGTCTCTTCGTTTCCGTGGTGTAAGCCAGCCCCGAAATCGGAGAGTCTGCTTCTCAGCAAAGCCTCGCTGACACCACAGCCTTCCAAGTCCTCTACGTATTTCCATGCTTCACGTACGTACGACTCCAACTGTGTAAACTACGGAGTACTCACACGAGTCACCTGCACTGCGGTTACGTCAGCTCCCGACCTCCCGCTACGCGGTTTGCCACGGGACACCGGGAGGCTACGAGTAGTCCAGCGCCCTTAGCCCGGGCTATTCCCCTTTCAAGTCCTTGTATTTTCTGCGGATCCACCATGTATTTACTCAGTTGTATGAGGAGAGTCAAAGTGTACACATTGCTAAGCGCGATGCTGGCGCCATCTGCTTGGAAATCGATCCCTGCAGATGAAAACGTGCCGTCGATGCCTTATATTTACTTGTACATGCGTAACATATTTGGAGGATACAACTGTCGTGTGACTCCAGCACGAGGCTTCGATGCTATAGGACTCACTACGAGTAAGATACTCATACATTGAACACACCAAACATACTAAACATACCAAACGAACCCGGAGACGCCCATTTCGCCTCAGGCTCGTTGCGGGAACCGGCAAGCGGCACGCTGGCCGCCGTTGGAACGCCCCCCCTGTCGTCTCCTTACGAGCTCCGTACTCGTATGTACATTCACCCTCTGAGAAGGGTTGACGTTTTCCCGCTAGCCCGCTGAATAATGTACGGGTATTATTGCAACAGCACGCCGCCACTAGCGAGAAAAAGGACGCGACCAGCGTTGTTGCTTTCCTGAGAGCTACTGGCTGCCTTTTTACTGCTACCTTCTCCGTATTAACTTGTCGAGCGTGGCCGCTTTTGCCATGCAAAATACGGGACCCCGTAGCTCATGGCTGCTCGTACTAACATTCTCTCGTATAAGCCTTCGAGCCGGCGAACTGCTGCTGCGATCTCTTTATTTCACTGCTTCTTATTGTTGCGTATTTATCTTCTTCCTGCCCCCCCTTTGTTCTCAACGGCGTCCTGTTATCTGTTGACCACTTTGGGTCTATCCTACTCCTCTGTAGTCTAGGTCGTCGCCATTTTTCCATCACACTAAAGAAGCTAGAGAAAGGACCCAGCATCCACCATCCAGCAGAAAACTGGCACGCCCGGCTTCGAACATCACAGCACTCAAAAGGCATTGCTGCACTGCTTTGGCCCGGTAGCAGCACTCTTTTTCGCCGTGGCCTCCGTCGTGGCTGTCAACGGCCGTGGTTTGGGCATATTCGACAACAGGGAGAGAGACAACAGACCAGAGTCCACTTACACGCGGTGCTTTCGGCTTTCGGCGAAGATCCGCCGGGCATCGCAAAAATGGACCAGGATCTCGAGAAAAACTGTGACGGTCGCGACGACGAAAAGCAGGAGCAGACGCAAGGGCAGGAAACCCACCACCACTTTCACCTCCACGCCCACCACAATATCCTGGATGAAAAGGACGACCCAAAGCCCCCCGACCCACCAAGGATATGTCTTGGCAACGAGAGCAACTCGTCCAGCTCGTCTGACGCCGCTTCTGCTGACGAAGAAGACACGCAGCGAGGCTCCCCGGCCCCGGCAGCCGACCCGCGTCTGACTGCCAATGGCTCGGCGGGCCATGTGACATCGTCCAATCCCTCGCTCCGGCTCTCGGAGAAGGATCCGTATGAGGTCGGCTGGGACAATGGGGATGCCGATCCGCTGTGCCCCCGGAGCATGAGTCTCGGCCGCAAGTGGGTCATCGTCTTCATTACCAGCTTCGGCTCACTTTGCGTGTAAGTGACACCTCTGGGATGGAATGTTGAACGCTTGCTAATCGCGCAAACAGCACCTGTGCCAGCTCCATCTACACCTCCTCGTACAAGAGTATGGACGCCGAGTTTGGCAATTCCCGGCTCGTGGCCACGCTCGGCCTGTCGACTTTTGTGCTCGGCATTGCTGCCGGCCCGGCCTGGAGCCCGCTGAGCGAGTTCTACGGCCGCCGGCCCATCTACCTCGGGTCCTTCACGCTCTTCATGATCTGGATCATCCCATCTGCCGTTGCCCAAAACATCCAGACCATGATCGTCGCCCGTTTCTTCCAGGGCTTCACCGGCAGCGCCTTTCTGAGCGTGGCTGGCGGCACTGTCGGCGACCTCTTCGACTCCAACTCCATGCACGCCGCGATGTCCATGTTCAGCGTCGCCCCCTTCATCGGCCCCTCCATTGGTCCCCTGATCGGCGGCCTCATCAACACCTGGGCCGACTGGCGCTGGACGCACTACGTCCTCATCATCTGGAGCTTTTGCTTGCTGCTCACTCTCTTCTTCCTCGTCCCCGAAACCTACCACCCCGTCCTCCTCCAGCGCAAGGCTGCCAAGCTGCGCCGCGACACCGGCGACGACCGCTGGCGCGCGCCTCTCGATAAGATGGACAAGTCGGTGCTGCACACTGTTGGCCTCGCCCTCCTGCGGCCCTTCCAGCTGCTCATCTACGAGCCCATGTGCCTTTTCCTCGACCTCTACGCCGCCATCCTGCTCGGCGTTCTCTACCTTTTCTTCGGCGCCTTCCCCCTCGTCTTCGAGAACAACCACGGCTTCAACCTCTGGCAACTCGGCCTTGCCTTCATGGGCCTGCTTGTCGGCATGGTCGTCGGCGGTGTTTCCTATCCCATCTGGCGCCGCACCCGCGCCGTCCTCATCGACCGCCGCCAAAAAGCCACCGGTGACGGCTCCGGGCCTGCGCTCAGCGAGCCCGAAGATCGCCTGCCCTCGTGCATGGTCGGTGCCGTGCTGGTGCCCATTGGCCTATTCTGGTTCGGGTGGACGTCGTATGCGCATGTGCACTGGATTCTGCCCATCATTGGATCTGGCATCTTTGCTCTCGGGTGAGTGACTGTCGTGCTCTCCTTCGACAAACCGTTCCTTTGCTCTCTCGTGTTGCTCGGTTATCCCCATTCTTCGCCGTCTCTGTCTGGATATACGGAATACCCCGTTTGTCAAGGACAACAGATCCCTTGCCTATCACACCGTTAGAACCAAACCTGTCCCACGCCCCCCTGTTTGTTCTATTTTGAGGCGCTGAAGACCGTGCATCCCTCCTCCCTCTGCACAAGGCTTGCTTTCGTATAACGAAATAAAGCCCCATGATGGGTTAGAGCTAGACTCGTGTTCAAGTCCGAGTCTTCCGTCACAACACTCCGTGGACGCGCTGCCTAATGAGGTGCATATGCAAGCATCTTGTTTGACTCTAGACACACGCAAGTGCCTCAAGTGTACCCCAACGAACGTATCCGCATGTCGTGCCAGCTGGAGCCTTTTCTTTTGCTGGTTTTTCTACCTCTTGCTCCTCTTATATCTCCTCATCTACTTCAGTCGTGCAGAAGCGAAATGCACTTCAGCCAAGGTGGCCATGCTGCCATGCCCCGAGCGCCGGCCATGACGACGCAGTTTGGTCTCTTGGCTGGCCTGCCTGCGCTGCTGACATGTCGTTTCATCTTTTTTTGCTTCCTACTTCTCCACTGCCCCATCCGTGGATGGCAAACTCATAACACAATGCGCCGTACATCAAACTGCCTATATGGATTCCATGTATGGAACTAACGAGTCGTTTGCTTTAGTACTGCCTATGCTTTCAGTGGCATCTTTACTTTCTTGGTACGTTCGTGTCCAAGCTGCCCCTGTTATCTCATCCTGCATGCGGAGGCGGAGAAGCAAAAGGAAATACGCCGTCCCCAAACGTGGCTTCTGCCATGGACAGAAACCCACCAAACCAACTGTGCACGGGCACGTCGTACAAACAAAACAATATTAGATGGATTGTGAGGCTAACATTTTTGTCTTTCCCAGGTTGACGCATATCCACTCTATGCAGCCAGCGCGTTGGCGGCCAATGCCTTTGTGCGATGCTCCTTTGCAGGTACGCTGTCATTATTGTAGTTTCTTGCATGTGTTTGGGAGGGTTTTGGCTGTCTGGTGGGAATTCCCCGCTGTCCGAAGATGGAGCACTTTTCCCTCTTCCCTTCAGCTATGTCTCAGTTGTATGCAGAGTCCATGATGTGATTTGGCTGTACTTGTGGGCAGCTAGAGAAACTGCTCCATATTTGTTTTGTTTCATGCTTCGGCTCTACGACACACAACCTTCTATGCTGCCTTCTTTTTTCCTTATTCCCTTTGTTCCTTTTTGTTTGATTTCCTCCACGCCGCTAGTTGGACAGTGCTGACAGTTTCGTTTCCATTACAGCGGCATTCCCACTTTTCGGCGTCCAGATGTACAACAAGTTGGGCTATCAGTGGGCGTCCTCCCTGCTGGCTTTCCTAACACTGGCCATGATGCCGTTTCCCTTCCTATTTTTCAAGTTCGGCAAAAGGCTGCGCAGCAAAAGCAGATTCGCCATCAGCTGAACAGGGATGGCGATGCCTCGAGGAGCATCATACTGCACACATAAAAAAATGGGATCACGGGATGTCCAAATTGGACTGCATGCAGCTGCACACACACAGACACGAGAACGTGGCAAGGCAATATTTCATGCCGTCCATTCTCCCCCAACCCCCCTCATGTGGACAGCAAAAGAGCAATAGTCCGATAATTTCGGCGAGAAAGGCAACACGCCGTTGCCTATGCACACGCCTTGCGATCGTTTAATGACACTGCAGTGCGTAGCTGCCTCTAGCTTGGTGTGATCTGCCATTTGGGTCACGGGAACGGGCTGGCCGGCATACATTCATTATTCATTACTCAAAATGGGGACATCGGAGGCTTTTTGCAGTTAAAGGACGAGGGGCGTATATGCCATTGTAATTATCTTTTGTTTTTGTCTTTCTTGATTATTCCACTTCATAGATGCATTGAAAATGGTCGGGCTGAAGATGGGCAATTTTAAATAGGTTCATTGGTTGGCAAATTTGCTACATATACTTGATTCCATACATGTACCAGTAAAATTGACGACCGTGATTACAATTTTCGACTCTCCGTCCGAGAGAGAAATGAGGTGCGAGCACATCGAGAATGGAGACTGAACACGTCGACGCATGGACGTTGTGCGAGGCCACCGCTCTTAGCTACAACTACGTGCCTCGTAACACACTGCTACACAGCATCTCGTGTTGTGATATTGTACTTGAACAGGGGCGTGTATTTAGTGGCAGTGTACAACGAGCAAGGGCGTTATTCTTCAGCGGTCAGGCACACTGCGAAATGGGGCAGCAACCGTTGGCAGTCCTGGAAATGTGCCGAAGGGGGGAAGGGGGAAGAAGAAAGGAAGGGCAAGCATGACAACAGTACAGTAGACTTTGGAACTAAGGAAGTGAGATACAACAGGCCATTACTCTCGGGATAGGTGAGATGATCCTGTTCATCCCCCTCACCAATTGGTTTGCAATGTGCTGGGGTTGCCTGGGTGGAAGGAATCTTGCCTTAGTTTGTGCTCCTAACGGTCGACTGACCGCACTGTTCTGCACCTGAATTGCTCAACAACATGGGACATACTGCCCGAGATGGCTCGTCTGGAGCCCAACATGCAAGCCTCTGCAGTCTACGGAGGAAAAAGTGGCATATATCGCTAGGGGGGACCAAAGTCAAGATACATAGTATGCACGGAAGAAGAAACAGTAAAAGAACGAGCTAATACACCACCACCAACTGTGTACTATTATTTATTGGAACACGACGCACGGGGAGACATCCACGAGCCTCCTGTATCGGTCGTGGTAAAAGATCTACGAGTATGCTCAAACGGCCTAATTTGCATCTACATGTTCTCTTCACCGCCTCCTGAGCAGATGGCTTCTTCCACCTATGAGAGCCCCTGTACTTGTGGTAGTGGTGCTGCCATTCCTATCTCTCGATGTGTGTTGGAGGGGGGTGTTGGGTAGCAGTGTCGAGAAATATTGGTTACACGAGGACATCAACGAAAAAGGAGGGAAAAATACGGCGAGAAATAGTACGAGGCCGAGATGCGAAATTAGGGAAGAGGAGAGGCCCCGAGGCGAAGAGTTGCATTGGAGAGAGCACAGCGGTGCATGAAGAGGCCCAGCAGCGGCCAACAGGCTGGCGCGTTGGTGCGTTGTTTAGCGGAGCCAAGACGCGTGGGGAGTGTGTAGGATGAGGACGAAAAACACAAGTGCACTGTCGATATGCAGGATGCCGGATTGGAACTCTCTCGGACTGAGGACGGGGTTTTGATCCAATACTACGAGGTAATTCTGAGCAAGATAGAGCAGGAAGCCGACCTGATGTTGCGCTCATCCGGTATCTGCCAACGAGCATTGGCCGTGATCCGTATGAGTAAGATGGGCGTCTCTGATTTTCGGGGGTGTTCTGATTTCAGAACGAGGAGGCTGGCGATGGGCCGCGCTGTAACTGCAACGATAGAACTGCGCATACGAAGCCCGCTTTAATGGCGGACACGCAGCACGACATGCTCGCACCATAAAGGTATCTGCATGCGAAGAGGTACAGTGGACTTGGGTTGCGGCGGCCTCGGCATAGACGCAGCGGGTACCGCGACTTGCAGCATAGCCGCGCTAGCGCACCGCAGCTAGTCAGAAGAAGCTGGGCGTTGAATAAAAAGAGGGCTTCGGGAACACGCCTTACTACCTGCCACAGAGCGCTTACTGGCTGTTGTGCTGGCAAAAACCCCGCAATGGTAGCGGGAGGAGCAGGCCAACGGCAGCGCTTGGCTTAAAAAAAAGTCTACCTGCGAGAGGAGGAGACGTCTGGGACGGAGCAGTAGCCGTCGCAACAGCACAGGAAAGCGAGGCCGAACTCTGCTAATCTAAATTGAATGGGCCGAAAAAAAAGAAGGCGTCAATTCGTCCACCACTTTCCCGGTCCTGGTTTTCTGGTCCTGATTCTGGCTCTGGTCCTTCCTTCCCCAACTTTCTCTCTCCCTGCCACGATCGCGACCGCCGAAAAGAGCCGTGGCTGCTCGCCTCTACCACGCACGCGACACCCGAGTTGCTCCTTCCTTGGCCTTTTGGTGCCTCCAGTTATCCGGCATTCTACTCTTCGCTGACCCGCTTTCACATCTGCATTTCGCCCTCTTTTTTCATCTCTCGAACTCCGTCTCCCTGGATTGTCGACACCAGCGGCCTGCGACTTGCGACCAGCGACCTAATTCCGCTCCGCTTCTGTGCCTGTTTCTGCAGACATCCTCCAGCATTCCTGCTCTCCCACATTCCAGGCGCTGCAGCTGTCTGCAGTTCGTGTCTTTGTTCTTGGCTTCGGCGACCCGCCGTCGCATACTTGGCAGCATTACATACAGACGGCAACCGACCAGGGAAATAAAAAGAGAGTCACCGACCAGCCGCAGCTCTCTCTGTGCAGACAGCCGCTAACCGAGGATCTGCGCCGCATTGGCTGCTGCTGAGAGTGTCGGTGCTCATTGGCTGTAACGAAGGCTTTTTTTTCCCTTGTCGCAACCTTTATTACCACGAAAGTCGGCCCCACTTCTTCTTCTGCGACGACAACAACGACGCTCACAAGGACGACGACGACGGTTCGCTCTCCCCCCCTCTCCCCTTCGCGACGACGGTGTGGATGTAGGCGCGAGCTGAGTCGCTGCTAGTGGGACGAAGTGCGAAGAAAAAGGTGTCGACTCCTCCTCTACGCAGTGCCACAGCGACGGTGATCGGTCGCGCAACATCGAGAACCTCTTCCTCGGTGCCTTTCACAAAGACAAATCTCCTCTCTTTCCGTCTGCCCTACGCCGTCTAAAGTGCGTGTGTATGTGTGCATCTTGTACGTCTTGTACATCTTGTGCTTCTTGTGGCCACTGTCCCTCCACACCTCGTTTGCTCCGACTGTGGCCTCTATCTGGTCGCCGTCGCACAAGTCGCCGACTTCAGCGATCAGTGCACAAAAAGTTCGACGCCGCACTGCCTCCTTCAGGTATGCCCGTGGTCCCTCTCCCTTCTTTTTCTGCTGCCGCACGCTCTCTCCACCTCTGTATATCCTACATGTGTGCCCACCGGCATGCATTTTCCTCACGTTGGCGGGGCCCGACTCCAAAAGACCCAAAAGACCAAAGGCCCAACAGCTCGACCAACGTGTGGCAACAGTCCTCAAGTTTTCGGCCATTTTCTTTCTGCTGCTGTGCTCCCCACCACTACCTCTCCTCCTACCGCACTTGCCTCCACCCCTATGCACCACCCACACCCCTTCTTCTCTTTCTAGCTCCTCGAGCATGTGCATGTGTGGATGTTAGCTATGTTGCGGTTTTGTCTGGTCTAACTTGCCTCGCAGTGAAACAACCTCGAGCTGAACCCCTCAACGAACTCGATCCCTCGACGACCAGACCGTGTAGTTGCTTGCCTTCTCGACCGCCACTTCGACTCGTACAATTGATCGGCTCGCCCGCTTCCCCATTTGCTGTCCGCCAAGCAAGAACTGCAGCGACTGCCAACTTCCTCCGGTTCCTACGAGCACGCACTGGCCGAAGCTGGCGCAGATTACCTTCCTGAGGTCCACCTTGCTTACGCACTCATTTCTCACCTGCTGCGTATCTCATCTATCGCCGGAGCTACATTCTGGACTGCTGTCTGTGCCTCCCACGTTATTTGCTACACCTCCGCTCGGCAGACGTCCTCGTCAACAGAGAACCCCACAGCATAGCAGCAGGAAAGCACTAGCACATTGAGCTATTGTGCTGCCGCTGCCTCCATTGGACGATCCAATTCGGTGCCATTGGGTCGCGCTGCGTGTGTATTAGGCCTCAGCGCCGTAGCTACACGATCACGGTGTGCTTAGTGCGCATTGCTAGGTCCATTGGCAGACAGACTACAAGCCTCTCTGATTTGCAGGGTGTGCCAAGTCAAGCGCTGCTGCCACCGGTATCTCGGTTCGAGTAAGCAGCATTTGCAGCAATTGCAGCATCTGTTCAGACTGTGGTCGTGGCCGTCACCGCTGTGGTACTAGTGGTTTGGGCTTTTGTCTCTTCTGCCCCCGGCCGCATGCATTCGGTGCTTTAGTGCAACCCCTGAGCCAGTCCATCAGCCGTGTACGTGTACAGCCCATTGCTCTATCTAGCAGTGGCTGTCATTGTTGCTACTGCTGCTGCTGCTGCTGCTGTTGCTGAGATAGGTGTGCTATCGCTGCGTTCAGTGCACTGCATTGTCTCTGGACAGACCAGGCGCCTCGCTATTTACGGCTATCTGGAGGCGCAACTCCCCCTTCCCCTTGCCCAATATTACGCAGTACATTTTAGGGTACAGCGGGCTTGAGCTGTGTGCGGCCTTGCACTTTTTGGGCTTTTTTCACACCCTCCGGGACAAATCCTGGCGCAACTGCACAAAGCCGCCACCGCTTGCCAGCCTTTCTCAGCGCTGATACACTCTCATACTTCCAGGGGTGCCTCCATCTTCCATCCCTGTCGAGCTGCCCGACCTTTCTAGGGTTGCCACCGACCAACGGCCCAGCGGTTAACATATTGAACAAGGTGCTGCCGTCTCCGTTGCTACCAGCTTCGCTACCTAAGAAAACGGCAATACGAACGGGGCAAATCCCCTCAAACTAGCCCTCGTCACACTCCCCACTCCTCATTACCTCTTTTTCCTTGCGACGGGGCGTGGGCGGACTGCGAAATTGACGGTGGTGCGGAGCTTGACTACAGGTGCCGTGCGACCCTTGTACCACTAGTGAGGCAGCAGCGACGATACGCTCGACTTCGCGTGGCCTGGTCTGATTTGACTGGTCTGCTGGTTTGACTGCTCTGATAGAGACACGCCCGTCGGCCGTACCCACTATCTGGCCTCGACCTCCGCCCTCTGTACGGAGTACGGGGCACAGACAGACAGGTAAAGCATTTAGCTTTTTGTCACTGCTCGCAGAAGTCGGTGTGGGTGTATCCCTACGGACGCCTTGACCGTGCTCTCATTACTGTGCGCCCACTCCTTATATTTCCTCCCCCTCTTTGCTGCGTCTATTAGACTGCCAACCCCACCTCTCTGAGGGCCAGTTGGTTAGCCTTGCCCCCCCAGTGCATCTCCTTGGTTGTCCATTTTGGGCCACCGCCCTATATAACATCCGGAGACGGCCATGTTAGAAGATATGGACACCAACGAAGGTGACGTCTCGGACGCTGTGTCTGAGAACGAGTATGACGAGGCCGACCTACAACTTCTTCGTGAAGACGATACCAACGACGAGATTGATATCGACCACGACAACGATCCTGACCTCGATCACGACGACCACGACCTAGACGCTGACTCTACAATGGACAAATTCCCTAGTTCTAAGTCAGCCCGTCCTGGCACTGGTGGCGCTGAGCCCAAAAAGAAGTACGACCCCAAGGACCCTATGCGTCCACGGCGTAAGAAAGCCCGTCGTGCCTGTTTCGCCTGCCAGCGTGCCCACCTGACCTGTGGTAAGTTTTGATTTTTGGACCTCGTCGGCCTCTCTTTGATTATTTTTTTGCTGTCTATTCTGTCTGTTTCTACCGGCCGATAAGCTAACATCCTAGGCGATGAACGCCCCTGCCAACGCTGTATAAAGAGAGGCTTAGCGGAGGGCTGCCAGGATGGTGTCCGTAAAAAGGCCAAGTATCTCCACGACGCGCCTCCGGAAGCTCTCGGCCCAGTTCTTGGTCCCCAGTTCAATACCAACTCTACCACCGCCTCTCGTTCTAACGGCAATCGCCATCCGTCCAGTGCTGGATCCGATGTATCGACGTCCAACGTGACCTCCTTCTATACACAAACAACAGCTCCGCCGTTTGGCGTCTTCTCCTCGGCCCAAACACCCAGCGGCACACTCGCCGAGAATCTGACGTTTCCGGGACCACAGTCGCCTGTCTCGCCGACTTTTGTGCCATCTACGAGCAGTGGCGGCGCCTCTCAACTAAATTCGATGGCACTGGCGTCTACATCGGCCGGGATGGATTTTCAGCCGGCTTTGTTTGATCCCAGCAATCCGGCTCTGTTCAACTTTGACCTTGAAGGCATCAACTTCGGCAGCCATTATGCGGCTCTGGAATTTGGCATGCTCGGCCATATGTCCTCTAGTGCTGGCGATGGTCAGAATGATCCGTCTGCGAGCCTTTCACAACGCGGCAGCACAGTCACCAACAACGGCGTCGGATTCGGCTCCAGCGATGTGTTTGGAAACAATGCCGACCAAACGCTGTACGATGGAGGCAGCAGTGGTTTGATCAACGACTTTATCAGCCTTGACAGTGGCAATAACGGCTTCTTCACGGGGAGCAACCTGCAACCTGGGCTGCCACATGCCTATGCCATTGCTGCAGCGCCACCGAGTCTCCAGAGCCCGAGCACGGACAACAACAGCCCTCAGGCTGCCAACTATGGCTTTGAGAGCTCGCCCACTACTGCCGCGTACACCTTGATCAACGGCAAAAATGGTGGCCAGGCCATCGGCGGACGGCCATCGGCGCCTGTCGGCCCTAGCACGCCACAGCAGCAGCAGCAGCAGAAAGCGAAATCAACTGTTGCTAAGCTGCTTCCCCAGTCGATTCTCGGCAAGCGCCACCGGGACCCTTCGGCCGTCTACGATGTTGTGAACGAGCCGTACAAATATGTGAATGGTTTCCACCGACTGATTGCGCTGCTGCAGCGCCGCTTTTCGGCCACCAAGATCCTTCGCATTGCCAAGGCGCTCTCTAGTATTCGGCCGTCTTTCATCTCGTGCACGCGCACACTTAATCGCCAAGATCTCATCTTCATGGAGAAGTGTTTCCAGCGGACGCTCTTTGAATACGAAGAGTTCATGAGCCAGGCATCGAGCCCTGCGATTGTCTGCCGCCGCACAGGCGAGGTAGCTGCTGTGAACAAGGAGTTTACGGCATTGACGGGCTGGACCAAAGAAGTACTTCTCGGAAAGGAGCCCAATCTGAACATCAACACCGGCTCGGCCGCTCGGTCGGCAGCTGACGGTGCCAACAGCAATGGAGGTGCAAGCTCCAACCGAGGCCCCAGTGGTCTGTCGACGCCTCGCATGCGGGCACTTAATGCCGACGTCATCAAGGCGGCGGATAGCAAGCAGCAGCCGCTGTTTATTGCCGAGCTGATGGACGACGACAATGTGATTGACTTTTACGAGGACTTTGCGCACCTCGCTTTTGGCGACGCCCGTGGGTCGGTGTCCCGCAAGTGCCGCCTACTTAAGTACCGCACACGCGAGGCGCTGGGCAGTAGTGGCAGTGGCGGATCGGCTGCTGGTGGCTCAACATCTGGCAGCATTGTGGACGAGCCACACGCCAGGGGATCCGGGACCGCAGCGACAGCAGTTGGGGTGTCGGGCACGTCGGACAGCGGAGGACCGCGGCCGGTGCCTCCACCCACCAGTGGAATCCTTAGCAGCCGAGTAGCACGGATTGATGGAGAGCTGGGCACGTCTAAAATTGAAAAGGACGGCAAGCTTGAGTGTTCGTACTGCTGGCACATCCGACGAGACACATTCGATATTCCCATGATGATTGTCATGAATGTGAGTAACGACCGATTTGTTTTTCTAACACACCTTTGGCGATTGCTAACATCTCCTAGTTTCTGCCCTGCTATTATCCTAACCAAGAACCGCACCAGCTGGCTGTCTGAAAGATGGATCCGATCCTGTTTATTTCCCATAGATTTGGGGGCCCCCGGTTTGCCTGTATAGGGCTTCGAAATGCCGTGCGGTTTTTTGGATACTGTTATTTTTGCTTGATTGATTTTTTTGGGTTTGTTTTCTTCTTCATATACACGGGCTTAAAAAGGACATGGGTTTGGTTAGGGGCACAGGCATCGGTGGGAGTTTTACAGCCTTTTTTCGTGCTTTTTTCTTATTTTCTTCTTCCATGCCTCTTTGGCAGCATTTTTTACAGTAGTGCCGCAAGCTTTGGCAGCGGCGATTCTGCTTTATCCATCTATTGCACTATGTCAATTGTACACTGATTGAAATAGCCGAAAGCTTCCAGTAACGAAGTATTAAGTGAACGATTCGTGGAACTCCGTACGTGATGGTTAGAGGCTTCCTAATTTGTGCAGTCACGTGAAAAGGCGACTTCGAGTCATCGGAGCTCGAAAAGTAAGATCAGTCAGCGATTCCGGGCCACATTCGACCGCGCCGCGTTCACACTACTCTGCACACAATCGGCAGCACCAGGACGTGGTCTTGCGCCTGTTACCCGGATCTCTACCGTGATTTGAATCTCCAGCATCGACGCCATGAGCTCGACCCGTCCTTCGATTGTCGGCGCCAGCGGCGGTCCGGAAGCTCCGTTTCCGGTGCGGATGGAGGGGGAGATTATTAGCGGATTCGGGCGGGGATCGAAAGAGGTATGCACTGTGTGGTTTTTCGCTTGCCTTTCATGGCGACAGAGTGGGCTAATCATGTTGCTGCTGTAGCTGGGCATCCCAACGGCCAATCTGCCGGTGGACGCAGAAGCGACGCCGTGGATTGCGGACTGTGAGTCTGGGGTGTATTTCGGCTGGGCTGTGCTGGATTTGCGGACGGCCAAGAAGGCAGACGGCTCGACGGCTCCCACCGAGACTCCAGCAGCGCCGACGCTGTACCCCATGGTCATGTCAATTGGCTATAATCCGTTCTATCAGAACAAGACGCGCACAGCCGAAGTGCACCTGCTGCACAAATTCGAGCACGATTTTTACGGCGCCCACCTCCAGCTCGCCATCCTCGGCTACATCCGCCCGGAGCTCAACTACACAACGCTCGAGGCGCTCGTGGCCGACATCCAGTTCGACTGCACGGTGGCGCACAACTCCCTAGCGCGGCCCGGCTGGACGCCGGCAGGCCAGGCCGTGGGCACGGGGGAGGCAAAGGCGGCGGTGGACGGCGAGAAGGGGACGCTGGCGATTGGGTGGCTGTTTGAGTGATGGGGGAGGTGGTAGAGGCGGGTAGACGGTATACAGACATACGCAAGGGCCAAGGTGAGGGTCATGTATGCGAGCATATTACTGGACTATAGAGGGACGATTCACGAATAGATTACGACAAGTTCGACCATAGATTCTGAGAGCCTGTTTCTTCAACGGGGCAGGATTCAATGGGTTCTGCTGACTGGTTTTCCTGAACTACAACTGCACGACACTCACGTCGAGAATCCCTTCTGACTGGCGCAGCTCGTCTAGGACGGCCGGGCTGACGTCGGGCCCGTCGACGCCGAGGATCATCAGAGCCTCGTTTTCGGTGCCGGAAGAGACGCTGGGCCGACGGGCCCGGCCGCCACGGTCGACGCTAGCAACGTGCATGAAGCGAATGTTGATGGCATGGCGGCCGAGGACCATGCCAACGTGGCCAATCTTGCCGGGCTCATCGTAGTTGTGCAGGACGAGAAGAGTGCCCTCGGGAGTGAAGTTGGCCACGAAGCGGTCGACGCGGCTGACGTAGATGGTCTTGCCAGTGGCGTAGCCCTCGATGATTTCGGGGGAGGACGTGCTGGTCGTAGCAGCGTCGGATTCGTCCTGTGCTTCGTCCTCCGCCCGAAGCGTCACCAGGCTTCCGGAGCCGGCCACTGCTGTGGTGGCGTCGTGGGTCTCGCGGATCTGCAGGCCCTTTTGTTGGGCAATCAGGGCGGCATTGACCATGTTGACGTCGCGGCCGCCGGCATCTGAGATGGGCGACACCAGGCCCTTGACCAGGGCTGCCAGCAGCGGCCGCGTGTTGGCCACGCCGGCCAGCTCGCCCTGGTAGACGAGCTCGAAGCGGCGCCGCAGACCATGAGGGCGGCGGCTGAAGTGCTGCGTGTACAGGCTGCCCATACGCTCGACGAGACGCACATATGGCTGCAGCTTGCGGTACTCGTCGGGCAGGATCAGCGGGGCGTTGACGGCAGCCGTCGGCAGCCCGCCTCGCAGAATGGTCTGCACCTGTGCGCAGACGTCCAGCGACACGTTTTCCTGGGCTTCGATGGTGGAGGCGCCGAGATGCGGCGTGGCCACCACCCGGGGATGGGCAGCCAGGCGAGCAGCCCAGGGGTTTTCTTCCGTGTCTGGGACCGCCGGCTCCTTGGTGAAGACGTCAATGCCGGCACCTGCGATCCAGCCGGCATCGAGGGCCTGGACCAGGGCCGCCTCGTTGTAGACGCCGCCGCGAGCGACGTTGAGCACGCGAGCCGTCGGCCGCATCATGCGCAGCTGCTTCTCGCCGAGCAGGTTGAGTGTGCTGGCCAGCAGCGGCGTGTGGATGGTGAGGAAGTCGGCCTGGGGGAGGAGAGCCTCGAGGCCGTAGGCAGGCTCTCCTACTCTTTCGCCTCCTCCTGTTACCCCCGGCCCATTCGCCCCATTCGCCCCGTTCGCAACCAGCTCGACGCCGGCCTGCCTTGCCACATCAGCACTGGCATACGGATCAAACGCCACCACGCGCATCCCCAGTCCCTTGGCCATGCGGGCCACATGCATGCCCACCTTGCCCAGCCCGATGATCCCCAGCGTCTTGCCGCCGACCTCGACGCCTACCAGCGCGCTGCGCTCCCATTTGCCGGCCTTGAGTGAGGCATCCGCCCGTCCAATCTGCCGCGCCGTCGCCAGCAGCAGCGCGATCGTGTGCTCTGCGGCGGCGCGGATGTTGCCTGCCGGCGAGTTGACCACGATGATGCCGTGCGTCGTGGCGGCGTCCACGTCAATATTGTCGACGCCGACGCCGGCCCGCGCGACGACACGCAGCTTGTGGCCGGCCGCCAGCACTGCTGCTGTGACCTTGGTTTCCGACCGCACAATCAGCCCGTGGTAAGCCGGGATGGCCTGCAGCAGCTCGGCGGCGCTCAGTCCGAGGCGCACATCGACCTGGCAGACGCCGTCAAGCATAGCCAGGCCGTCCGGGGATACCTTTTCTGGGACCAAAATGCGCGGGCAGTCCGGGCCCACGCTGGCGAGCGCCGGCTTGTCGTCAGAGATAGCAGCAGGAGCCATTTGCGGAGGGGTGGTGGCGGGCGAGAGGTGAGAGGTGGAGGTATAAAGTGGTGCTGTGATGCAGAAGCAATGATCTTAGTGCAGGATAGGGGGAGAGATGTGACCAAGCACTTGCAGGTGAACGGAAATGGAAGGGGAACCACGTCGCTCTGGTCATATATAAGGCCCGATCATAGAATCTCTCTATTTTCTGCCGGCTGCCGCGCAAAAGAAGGGGACACGGGCACCTCGTTTGTGGCGACTACGACTAATGGAAATGGCCGAAATGGGCGGCTTTGCGTCTTTGCGACATCGCAGTGGATGTCAAGAGTGCCAAATGCAGTATCCCGGGGAGGACCAACAAGTAATAGCATCGTCTAACATGCGTGGCGTGGGGTACCAAGAGCCAGAAGAGGAGGCGGAGGCAAAGGCCCAAAGAGCTGAGGGCCGATGCGGAGAAGACAAAGACAGCTTACCCCAGATTATGTTCCCGTCCCCCACGTTTTGCTAATGCAGCCTAACCCTCTCCTGCTGGGTCGCCTCGTCTTACGTTGCTGGCTCTTACTAGTGCGGTTGCTGGCTGCCCGAGAAAGACTGCCCATGCAAAATTCACTCAGAACACACAGAAGAAGCATGGTGCTTATTCACAGGCTGACAGCATCACGGCCGAAGCCGCTCGAATGCTACCTCAAAAGAGCCACTCTTATACGTTGTGCAGTCTCCTGCCGACTTATTAGACATCAAAGATGCGCCCCCAAGCCTCTCCTCACCGAGGGACTCAGAAGTTGGCCTTTCCCGCCAGCGCCTCGTTCTGCACAATCTCGATCCAGTAGTTGTCCGGGTCCAGCACAAACGCCACGTTCTTCATCCGCCCGTCCGTCAGCCGCTTCTTCCAGTTCACCTTAAGGCCCTCGAGGCGCTCACACGCCGTATCCAAGTTGTCGACCGTGACGCCTATAGGTTAGCCACGCGGAATCAGGGGGCATGCGAAAACGAGAAATACGTGATGGAAAGGCAACCAAGGCAGCAAACTCACAAAGATGTCCAAAGCCTTGCGGCTCTTTGTTGCCGTCGTGGTAGCTGAAGCTCTCATCCTTCTCCGTGCCGTGATTCCACGTTAGCTCCAGCAGACCCTCACAGAACGCCGTGCTGCCTTCCTTCTGGGCCGTGAGCTGGACGTTGTCCGGGAACGCCAAGAAGTAGAGCGTGAAGCCAGCCGCCGGGTTGTCGCTCGTGCGCACCAGCTTCATGCCCAGCACATCCTTGTAGAACTTGAGTGACTTTTCGGCGTCCTTGATCCGGATCATGGTGTGGTTCTGGGGGGCGTTAGCCTGGTCCATCTAGGAAGCACAAGCAACCGCTAACAAACAAATAAACCAGAAATATCAGAAAACCCACCATTCGGTAGCTCGCAACATCCGTCGTCGTCACGTCCTCCGTCGCCTCCAGCTTCTGCTGCCCAATCACCTCCACCCAGTAGCCGTCGGGGTCCAGCACAAAGGCAATGTTGCGCATCCGGCCGTCCGTCAGCTTCTTCTGGAACCGGTAGCCCGCGTCCTCAATGCGCTTGCACGCCGCCTGCAGGCTGTCCACCGAGATGCACGTGTGCCCAAAGCCCCGGTGCGGCTCCACGTTGCCGTTGTTGATCTTGTAGCTGGCATCGTTCTCCGTGCCGTAGTTGTGCGTCAGCTCGATCACGCCCTCGCGGTCGAAGACCGAGTGGCCACCCGATGTCGCCGTCGCCGAGTCGTAGGCCAAAAAGTATAGGTCGAACTTGGCCTCGGGAAACTCGAGCTTCTTGATCAAGGACATGCCCAGGAATTCGTAGAATTTCACTGTATGCCGATGTCAGCGTATTCAGCCCTCGTGCAGTGGCTACTCACTCATCGCACATCGCTCACTCTGCATCCCGTCTTCCTCCTCGCCTCCGCCATCCTCGCTGCCCTCTCTCCCCGCCACACAAACGGCGCCATACCTGATTCCTTGGGGTCCTTCACCCGAATCCTGCACAGTCAGTGACCCTGTCGTAGAGCTAAGAGCAGGCAGAAATGCTCACATCGAGTGATTCAGCTTGTAGGTCGTGGTATCCGTGGTGCCCGCCATGGTTGCAAATCGCCTCCAAGCAGAGATAGCAAACGGTTTGGGAGTCGCGGCAAAAGCGCTGGTGCGAAAGCTCGAGAGGGGTCGAATGGCTCGAAACACACGGTTCATCGGCCACAGGTGTATGGGGCGGGAGATGTGAAGGATAGTTGCAGAGCAAAATAGTTCAATGGTGAAAAGCGCCAACCCAAATGCCGGATCTTGCTAACTGTTTTTTTCCTGACGTCAACGTAGCTAGTCGGCGTCATTTCCGATGGCCGATGCGGGGCTGATATAGGTGGTCGGTCTTTCCGCCTCCACCACCCCTCCCGTGGAATTTCCAGGCACTGCCCACGGTTTAGCGATATCTGCCGTAGCTGACGCAGTGTGCCGTCATCCTGGTCCGGCGAACATGCTTCCGCCGTTTACACTATTCCGTTTTCTCGACCTGCAGGGTTGCTTCCGAAAAGCCGAAAACAAGGCTCGCCTGCCATTCTCACAACTTTTGACTTTGGCGAAGCAGCCGACTACTAGAGAAGCATGGTTCAAAATTCCAATGCCGGGATACATGTTGCTATTGACACAGAGGGATTGCAGTGGATGGTTGGTGGACTGTTAAACAGTGAAGCCTTACCCTCTGGCCTTGGTTAGCCTATGGCTTCTATTAGTAGATTGCTACCGAGTGATATGAGTGCGGACTGAGCACTGCAAACGTGTACAAGGAGGCGTAATCGCGTTCACTGTCTTGTGGCAAAGAAACTCCTATTGTCGTATTGAGAGAGACATACGTAGCCTCTCACCTGCTAATGCTAGAGACTCTACTTGAACGCCAGCTTAACTCAATGCCAAGAACAGTCCTAAACACGCGGACTTGAATTACGAAGAGAGTCTTGTAAAAGAGGGTTATTATGCTTAGGTGTCACTGCACTCACGAATCGGTCTTGGAAAATGCCTTGTTATATCAAAAAGTACATGTACAAACCACATATATACCGAACCGCTGCCTTCAGGTTCATTACATTGCTCGTTTTTTATTATTGTTTTTTTCGTCTTTCTCTGTCCTTGCAGTAAAGATTCTCTATTCTCTGGGCCTGGCGCCTCTTACTTCTTCGGCTCCTCCTTCTTCTCCTCCGGCTTTGGTGTTGGCAGCTTGAACGACTCTGGCGTTTTGTCCAGACCCGAGCCAATCTGCTCCCAGGCGCTTGAGCCGCCCTCAAAGTTGCGGAAGGCCTGCGTCAGCTCCAGCGGCTCCGTCACAATCCGCTTTTTCTCCTCGTCGTAGCGGATTTCCGTGTAGCCTGTCAGCGGGAAGTCTTTCCTCAGCGGGTGGCCCTCGAAGCCGTAGTCCGTCATGATCCGCCGCAGGTCGGGGTGGCCCACAAAGAACACGCCAAACAGGTCGTACACCTCGCGTTCGTACCAGTTGGCTCCATCGTACAGGCTGACAATGCTCGGCACCGGCGATGCCTCGTCCGCGTATGTCTTGACCCGGATGCGCGAATTGTGCCGCACGCTCAGCAGGTTGTACACCACCTCGAAGCGCTGGTCGCGTGTCGGGAAGTCCACCGCCGTGATGTCGCTGACCTGTGTGAATTCCGCAGACGTATTGTCTGGAGGAGATGTGTTAGAGCAGGGCGAGAGAAGGAAAACAGAAAAGGCGCCGCAAGTATGTGTGTCCAAACACGACAGACAAAACCTACACTTTAGGAACGTAAATACCGGGATCACGCCCGACGGGCACACGTAGATCGTCAACTCGTCCTTCCACACCGAGATCTGCTGCACATACTTGGGCAGCGCGCTCATCAGCCACGCTCCGTATCTGTGCATATTGTCCGCCATCGACTCGAACTTGTCGGCCGGGTTGACGAGCGGTGCCTCCAGCGTCCCGATCGGGTCGCGCGGCGCCGTGCGCATGTTGATCGCGTCCTTGGGCAGCTTCACGGCGTATCCCTGCAGCGCTGTGCTGCTCGACAGACAGCGAACGCTGCCGGCGGCCGCCTGGCTGCGCATAGCCGAAGACGAAGACGACGACCATCCAACCGAGGCTGAAGGCCGTGCTGGCCGCAGAGCCGCGGCGAGAGCTCTGCTGCGGGAAAGCCGGCTGGCCATTGTTGATACTGAAAAGCGGAAATGGAGTGTGGATAGGAGACGAATTGGGTGGTTGGGGCCCGTTTCCACAGCTCTGGCTCGTGGTGCTGTTGTTCCGTCCGCTGCCGGTGAAGGAAGACGATGCTCTTTTTCGCACAAGCAAGATAATTGGCCTCAACCGGATTGGCTGGCTGCCCTTCCCGGGCTTTCGGAAAAATGGGGAACACATATTAGTCATCTGAATTTGGGACCCGCTCCTGGGCCAATCACAGGTGGCAGAGAGCTAACCGCGCCAGCAACGCATCAACGGTCCAGGAATATGTCCAACGTGCATCGCGCGCGCCAGAGAGTGCACAGATATATCGACTTGACTCAATCACGAAATCAATACAATCACAGCGTGGGAAGCCTTTACAAGAACCACTACGCGCCTCGGTAGCACACGAACCACGTGACTAGAACGCAACTCGCTTCCTGCCTGAAATCTGAGGATCTTATGAGCGCCAAGTTGCCATGTGGGAAGACGCTAGGCTATATACAGATTGGACCCACTTGCGCGCTTCACCTGTTCTTCTCGTTCGTTCTGCCCTTCTTCCCTTCGGTGTCCACTATTCTGCCAAATTTGCCTCCACCCAAACTTCTCCGTACAACCCTTGATTTTTCTGTTTCCCTTTAATCTTGACATCGTATTCTGTTTGTCTTTACTATCATCCACGTCTCAGCATCTGGCTCTGTCAAAGCCTTTGTTTTCACTATCAGGAGTTTATTTGTCAAGGCGTTATCTAGGACATCATTATATTCCTTTGCTTGCCTGCTTGTGCGCATCAACACGACCGAGATTCTCCTGCTTTGCTACCTTCGCCAAGATCTACCCGTTTCTTCGCATCGCGGCTATTTGCCTTTTTGCTCTCAACGCGATTTGATTACATCGCACATCGATACCCCAACCTAATTCTCAAAGCGTCCTGATTCCTTTGACGCCTCGGACTCTACCGCGACATATCTTCTCGCCTATCGCGTTCAGTTTGCCATCCCTGCCCAACGCGCTTCACTTCTCACTTCGAAATCATGGCTCCACAAGATTCTTTCATCGACGACGAGGATGACACCTGGTGCGCCGCCAGCCCACCCTCCAGACTGTTTATCTGACTGTATTGTTCTCTGCTAACCTGTGTTGCTCCAGTCCCCTCTGCATCGAGGAGTTCGACTTGTCAGATCGCAACTTTCGGCCATGTCCATGTGGCTACCAAATCTGTCAGTTCTGCTTCAACAACATCAAGCAGAACATGAATAGTCTATGTCCTGCCTGTCGCCGACCCTACGATGAGAAAACAATCCAGTGGAAGGTGGTGACGCCAGAAGAGTAAGTCCCTAACCCGCCTACTCGATGTATTGAACCTGTTCTCCGAATACAACGAAACTAACAACTGTCGATAGAATTGCCGAGTTTCGCTCCAATATACAAAAGAATCAAAAGAAGCGCGCCGCCGAGCAACGCCAGAAAGAGGTCCAGAAGCGCGAGGCCGAAAAGGAGAACCGGAAGAATCTCGTTGGCGTTCGCGTTGTCCAAAAGAACCTGGTCTATGTGACCGGACTTAATCCGACCGTGCGTGAGGACGAGCTTTTGAAGACACTCCGAAAGCCTGAATTCTTTGGACAGTATGGCACCATCCAAAAGATTTCCATTAGCAATCGGAAGACCCCCGACGGCACACCGTCACTCGGTATCTACGTGACGTTTGAGAAGAAGGAAGAGGCCCAACGCTGCATTCAGGCCGTGAATGGCTCGTTAAATGGCGAGCGGACGCTGAAGGCCCAGCTTGGCACAACCAAGTACTGCTCGGCGTGGCTCCGTCACGAACAGTGCACAAACCGCCAATGCATGTTTCTTCACGAGCTCGGTGATGAGGAGGACAGCTACACGAGACAGGATTTGTCGTCCATGAACAGCATCAACACCCAACGACCACTCAACGCGACATCATCGCGTTCGGCATCCCGACAACAAAGCCATCCAGTGGCAGCTCAGACTAGCAACAACCACGCGGCAGCGTCGCAGCCGATGGCTCGGTCGCTGAGCAAGGATGGCTCGGAAACCGGTGACGGGTCTGCTCTGCCATCTTCTGCCAACTGGGCTCGCAACCCTCAAGTGCGGAGCAGACGCGGTAGCCACGCGACTAGCGGCGCGGCTTCTAGTCCTGCTGTGTCGATGTCGCTGCCAGTGACCTCTGAATCTGCTGCGGAAGCGGTCGAGTCTCCCGTCTTCGAAGAGGCGACCCTAGTGCCTGCCACTCGGGCGCAGGGCAAAACACCGCCGGACGCTGCTCTTGCTATCAGTTCTGCCGGTGCTGCACCAAGCTCAAGTCCCGCGGCCAACGCACCGGCAGCAAAGGCCAAGAAAGCCAAGGACTCACTGACGCTTCTCTTTTCTAGCATCCTCATGGCAATGGAGAAGTGCAGCCTTCCGGACTCCATTCTTGGTGATAGCGGCAGACTAGATGCCTTTCCTCCGCTCTTCGACATGAACGGTGGTGAAAAGCGCCGGGCACTGCGGGACGACGAAAGCCATCCTGATGATGACCAAGACGAAGAAGCATCCCCGATCGAAGCAAGAGAACCATCCGAGGGGGAGCCGGAAAGCTCCGGCAGCTTAGCCTTGGGCGGGGAGCCTGAAGATCGCGACCACGCGCGCACGGGTCATAATTTCGACCAGCGTCGTGGTGGCCCTCAGCCGATTCAGCGCACCAACACGGATGGCTTGTACGGTCCTTTCGGCAACAATTTGCCTGCGGGTACGAACCCCGGGACAATTGGAAACCGGACGATGACGCCCCAGCAGGCCATGTTTGCTCGGACACCCACCAGCTTCGACCACGCACCTCCCGGTATCGCCCCCGCGCAATCGACTCTTTTCCAAGGCCAGGCCCATTCTCGTCAGCCATCTAGATACGGGTTTGCCGGTGAAGGCGGAGCGAGCGCCGCTGCCACTATCAAGCTTGCCAACAACTCTCGCATCATGTCTCAACAGTCGTCCATGATGCCCCCCTCGCTCCATTCGCAACAAAGTGCTCCCTATTACGCCACCTCTATGCCAGGCCCCCCGCCTGGGCTCAAGTCTACGGGCACCCCCCCGGCCATGTTCGGCAGCGGCTTTGGCGGCTCTGGGTTTGGCGCCACCCCCAAGGATACGAGCCTCTTGCTCCAGGACGTGATCCGGAGCAGAGGCGGCGCCAGCAGCCAGGCGCACGATGCAGGCAAGCGTGAGTTCATGTTCCCCTCTTTTCTTAGCCAGTATCCGTCGTCCGGCTCCTCTACCCCTGCTCCTGCTCCCGGCTTTCCGGCGTCGCTCTACGGTGCCCCGCCTGGAGCATTCCAAGACATCGGGTCGAAGCAGAAGAAGAAGGGGAAGAAGCACAGACATGCTAACACTTCCTCCTCTGGGGGGAGTGGCTTAGTGGATCTTGCAGACCCGAGTATCCTGCAGGCAAGACTGCCGCACCAACAGAGTAACGCCGGAGTCGGCCAGGGACTTTTTGGGGTTCAAGCCCAAGGTGGGTACAACCCGAACATGATGTACAATGGCGGCTACCAAAGATGGTGAGCGGGATATGGCTGCTTAGCGAGTCCGGTGGTCGATTTGCAGGCTGAGCGGAAGAGGAGAGAGAGAGAGAGAGAGAGAGACAAAAGACCGATGGCAGGTTAAGCCTCGCTGTCTCCCCCCTTTTCTTCCCTTTTTCCATACCCTTGATATGTTTTTCTTGCGATTCACTTCTGATGAGTTTGTTTTTGTGTTTTTGTTATTTTCCCACATGCTTTATTGCGTCTTCACTCGATGTGCTTGAAGACGGTGTTATAAGCGATGCAGGTGTTCCGGGCTGGGCGAAGGCTTTGTTGCCTTCCGTTTTGTTTTCTTCCTCACCGTCCCTTTATCACACGATGTTATCGTCCTGCGTTTCAGCGAGCATCAGAAAATGGCACGGAGGCTTGCGTCTGGAATCATTTTCGTTTGGAAATTCTATCAAAAACACAAAACCCTCGAAAGGACAGACGACGATTCTTTTCCGCGGCTTCGCTTCGATTCGGATTCGACCTTCGGCTCAGCAGACCTGGTATTACCTTTTTTCATCTGAAGACGGCATCATTATGGTCAAAGTTACACACACCAGTTGGTCTCACGAGTTTACGATACGCCAGGCAAGCTAATCATCGTCTTCCTTTCGAGGGTTTGCTATGTATGTTAACAACGGCCCAGTTTCTTCCACTCTTTATCTCACAAAAGAGGGCTGGAGCCGAACTGGTACTCATCGTGGTTACAATATATACAAACCCCCCCAAAATTTCCGTCTGGATTCTGTGTCACATGTAACCGACTACGCCATCACCAAAAGACTCATGGGAAACCGATGAAAGACGACCGACGCTTCTGCCTTTCCTCAACAATTCTTTCTGTACATATGCAGGGAGCATTTTGGGCCTCGCCTAGCACCATGCTCGTTTTGCTTCGCTTGTCCTGTTCTCTGTCTCTGATCTCTTCTCTTCCTCTTGGCTTGCCCTAGAGTCCACACATCGCGCTTAGCACAGTCTATTTGTTTGCAATGTCTATCACGGGCTGTGCTCATGTTTTACGGCTGCTTGACGTTTTGCTTGCATGTAGAAGTTGAAGAGATGGTGCTAACAGCTTCCCTTCACAGGCGATGAGCTCCCGGCCCTGGAAGAGGTAATGTCGACGGTTGATGCCTTGGTTTCAGATGACCCGCTTGATTTCACCAGCGCGAAAGCATACAACATTTCGATGCTTGACTCGCCACTTCGCGGAGGAACACCTGCTCTCCCACCTGGCCTTAGCATACCTCTTTCTCACCCTGCCCTTCCCCCAGGATTTGGGCGGTCTATGACCCCAGTGTCGACTACTGGAACAGTGGCCAACCAGCCATTGTCTGTGGCCACGCCAATTGTAGCTTCGCATTCGCCAAAAGCTGCAGACATCCCGCAGCCAGTTGCCAAGCCCATTTCATCAACAAGCAGCAGCACGCCGCAGCTCACAGAGGTGGAACCGGCGGAACCGGCTTCGCTGCTGCAGCGTGGTGCCAAGGCGTTGCTTCAGGACGAAGACTTTCCGGCCTTGGACTCGGTAGCTAAAGTCGCAATCGCAGGGCCTGCAACACCCATCTCTTCGCCTGCCAAGAGTGTGTCGGTTGGCAAATTCTCTCCTGCTGCAGGGAAGAGAGTGCTTTCTACTGCAGCACCGGATACTGTATCTACACTAACAAAGGTGTCGGTGCCAGCAGTAGGCACACCGCCAGCTGGACGTACGGCAGATGCAAAGCGGGCAGACAAGCGGCCTGCAGTACTCAATATCACGGCGGCCGCCAAAGCGACACCGCCAAAGCAAGTAGAGCAAAGTCCTATCATGAACGAGAAAGCTGTGGAGGACATGTCAGCGTTTCCCTCGCTGCCAACACCGACTGCGTCTGCCAGTGCTCAAACGACCTGGTCTCCTGTTGTTCGGAACACGCCCAAGACACTTCGCCTTGTACAGAACACCCAGACGGAACCTGCAGCTTCTATGGGAGCTTCGGTGGCCAGCCTGGTTGACGCGTTGAAGTCGTCTAGTCGCCCGGCCGCCTTGGCTTCCAACCGCCCAAGCACGCCTGTGAACGAAGCGATTTCTGACAACGCGTCCGTTGTTTCCGCATCGATCTCTGCATCTAGGACAAGCTCGCCGCCTCCTTCTCGCATTGGTTCTGCGGCTATTCGTACGACGACCAAGAGCCAGCAACGCAAGCAGCGCAAGCAGGCTACGAAGAAAGATGTGGAAATCATTGCCAGCCAACCGGTTCCTGAAGTGCAAGAGGATGAGGAGATTGGGCCGATTATTGGACGCAAGAAAAAGCAGAAGAAGGAGAAGCTGCCTAGCAGTCCCGCCAAAAATGCATTTGGAGCTTCCGGGCTAGCTTCCGAGACACAAGAGACGGAAACTGCGTCTGGAAAGTCTACGGTCGCTGATTTGGCCCCGCTAGTTCCAGCGGTGGCGGACGTGAAGAAGGGCCGGGAACAACCGAAGGGGCAGGGTGGCCAGCAAGACGTGAAGAAGCAGAAGGAGTCACAACAGCTGCCGATACGGGAAGGCCCTAAAGGCAGCGAAGCACAGCCAGCACTAGAAGCATCTGGACTACAGTCAGCTCTGGCATCGAAATCCGCTGCAGGCCAGGGAGACCAGACCCAGGCAATAGGGAAAGGCGTTTCCAAAGGCAGCGACACGAAGAAGGCCGAGGCTTCTGAAGGTTGGGTGTTACCCACACCAAAGGATGAACCGGCGTCGCACCCCAAGCCTGGCGCGGATACACCAGCAACTACGACAAGCAAGGAGCCCATGCCACGGGGCCCGACAATTCACGAAGTGGTACAGGGACTTGTGAAGGAGAAGGTCATACCAAGTGCAGCGTCGCTGGGCATGCTTTCGCCGCTCGGGGAGGGGGTTTTCAATACGACAGAGGCTGGACGAAACATTATGGGCGACGCTGTGTTGGCGCCAGAACTCGTCTTCACGGATGCAGACCGTTACGACCTAATGGCCAGCAAGCCAGTGCGGAAGGTGGTTGATGGTATCCGGCTTTTTGTCACGCCCAGCGGGCACTGCCTTCGGAACCTGACGGAAGAGGAGGAGGATCGGTTTATCGAGCTCCAAGCACGAGTGGCTGCGGCTGCAGAGACACCGGCCGGCTACGTCAACCAACGGTACGACGCAGTGAAGGGGGGCCTCGATCTGGTTAGCAAACGCTTGGTCGTGCGTGGTTTCCCCAGTTATTTCCCCCAGGCGGAGGATATGTCGGATATAGACGCGATGGTGCACATGCAGGATGAAGAGAGCCTGTACTGGATCAACCAATACATCCTGCCGCGGCTCACTCTGCCGTCGACTCAAGGCCCGGACAGCATGCAAGACATCCTGTCTAAAATCACCACGGCTCAAGCTATGACCACGGCCAAGATGGCGCCGTGGATCTACCACGCGACAGAATCGCAAATCTTGTATACGGATCACGAACTTGCCAATATGGCGGCCTACGGGGACAGCGGCATGGGCTACAGCCGCAGCCACTCGCGCAACAGCAGCCAGGGCCGGATCGACGACATAGAAGACGGACGTGGCCTGGGGCGGATTATCCCGGTGGAGGACGCGGTAGCGGCGCTGCGGCAGGCAAGAAAGGAGATGGCCGATGTCCAAAAGCGGCTCGAGAAACTAGTCAGCAGGAACCGCATGTTAGTTATGTCGGGCACGGATTGAGGCGAGGTCTGGAGATGGGCGAAAGTCACTGAAGCGACAGGTGGCGGCCGTTTTTGGCGGACGGGAGGGGTGAGAGTGCCCGGAGGAGGTTGATATGGGGGCTTTTTTTGAAGCCCCAAGTTTTATGATACCACTCTGCCTATTTTCTAAATCAACTGCATATTTTGACAAAGCCCCATAAGCGATGCAAGTACAATTTGCCCCAGGCGTTTTTGCGTGATGATGAACTCTGGGCTGCAGCCTTGTGGCGCAGCACAAGAGGCATTTGCTAGATCTTGGATTGTGGAACTTGTACGGAACGCTTGGACGATATGAGCGGAACACCCCAGGCCCTCAGCTTGACGACTTTCTGTGTATTTGAAGTAGCCGCTCGTCGGCAGCACGAGCCTGAGTTCACCAAGTAAGCGGTGACAGTGGACAGGGGAAGCCTAACCGATAGAGGTGCAACCTGCCTAAGAAACGACTAGCGCGGAGTATAAACCGGGCAGCTATTGTGTGGCTGCGTAACGGCTCAGTCCTTGTGTCTCTTTCTTGGCAGTCACAGACTGCGCTGTGCCCGAAATACAATCCCAATGTGGTACTAGAACGACCATCTTTACGCCTCTAGGCACTCGGAGGCTGGCCAGATGGGCATTCCGAGTGCCAGGCTGTCAGCACTAACCCGCTTTCAAGGTTGTCGCCGGGTTCCCGGGCCCGTGTTCGCCTTGGAGTCAAAACCACATATACCGCCTCATCTCAAAGCAGCCGTGGCGCAACTTTTGCATTTTCTAGCACATCCTCTCGAAGCCTTTTTGTAGTTTCAGGCTGCGAGAGCCATCAATGCTCTCAAAAATGTCTGCAGCACCCTCTCTCTGTCCTTCTCTGCTGCTCCGGACTGCCATTGTCGAAACCGGCCTCAGTATGATCCGGCCACCGGCTCCGAGCATCCCCGGCCTCCTCCTCCTCCTCCTCGGCGCCTCCGTCGTCACCCAAGCCGCTACCAATGCCCCGTGCTACGACCCCTCGGGCACCATCGCGCCGGGCTACTACCCGTGCGACCCCTCTGCCTACATCACGCAGTGCTGTGCGCAGGGCTGGACATGTTTCAGCAACTCGCTGTGCGTGGTGACCGTCGAGACCGCCGGGTTCCCCAATCTCACTCTCGGCGCGGCCCAGCGCGCGATGTGCACGAACCCCAAGTGGAACAACGAGATCTGCGGCGACTTCTGCCTCACCAACAAGGTCGACTTGAGCGGCGACATGGCCGCCTGCGGCGGCAATGCCTTTTGCTGTCTCGGCGACTACGAGTCCGGCGAGTGCGACTGCAGCGACAGCGGTGGCAGCTTTGTGATCAACAACGGCGTTGCACAGACGGTCGTCGACGTGCCGAAGGCCACCTCGTTCACGGGCACGCCGTCGTACCTCAGGGTGTCGGCGACGCCGGTGCTGACATCGTCGGCGAACACAGCCGGCAGCAGCAGCAGCAGCATGGCTAGCGTCGGTGGCGCCAACTTCAGCATCACGACCAGGGCTCCCAGCACGAGCACAGCTAGCGGAACGCCGACGGCGAGTCCGTCCAGCACCCCGGACAACACCAGCACACATGCTCGGACCGTCGGGCTGGGCGTCGGCATCGGGGTGGGTGTGCCGGTGGCTGCGATGGTGGGCGGCATTTTGTACCTTGTGTTCCGGCCGAAGCCGGAGGGCGAGCACGTGGGATTCGCGCCGTCGCCGGTTTTCGATATTGAGGAGGTGGGGATGCACCGGCAGGGCGTCCGGGGCGAGCAGGCTCCGACGTATCCGCAGCCCGATCACAGCAGATGGAGTGGTGTCTGAGCCTGAAGGAGAGCCAGTATAGCGGTCTCGTTGGAATAAAAAGAGGAGCACTGGGGCGTTGTCGTTATTCGCCGATTTTGGTTCTTTTGTATCTGGCGCAACTAGAGGCATCCTGCGATTTTCCTTTTTTTCCTTATTGCATGTTCGTTATCATGTTGGTGTTACTTGGGTATATAATCCTGCTATTCCATTATCTTTGCAAATAGAACACTGCCAGCGCATGCCTTGCTTGATGCTACTTCCCGCGAGACGCCAATACACGGTCTTCCAACCACGACCAAAGAGTGTTCTGGCCCTCTTGTCCGAGGCCAAGCCTCTGACTGTCTCCTGTGACGGTGCTTGAGCGGACGTGCCGAGCTGCCATAGCTTGGAGTCTTTTGGCATCCTCGTCGCCGACAAGATCGGCCTTCTTCCGCAACTTCTGCAGCGAACCGTGGGTTTCGTTGATGCTTGTTCTAATGGTGCTGCGCCGCATCAGGAAAGCCAACTCGGCGGCTTGCATCGCGAACGAGTTGTTCACATTGGTGACCTCATGGCCCTTGGCCACGCCCCCCGGCGCCGCATCGTGTAAGAAGAGGGCGACGGGAAGAACCAGGCCGGAACGCCCTGGCGGATACTGGAGGAATGCTTTGCGTGCCCCTGCGCCGAGGATACCTACCGTCGTGGAATTGTCTTTGGCGTCTGGGCGCTCGCCGATCATCTGCGACGGCACGGCGAGGGGATGAGGCGACCGGAAGAACAAGCTCGGACTCGCAAACGGATCCACCAGGTCTGCCATCTGGGAGAACAGGGCTGCCAGCGGCGGCAGTCCTGGAGCAGCAGCAGCCGCCTCGGCCGGATCGACAAGGCTCGACATGGGGCTGTCGTCGGCCGGGGTCTCGCCAAAGGCCGTCCAGTTGTAGATGCCATTGTAGACGGCCATCCCGCGAATCGCCGTGGTCCTACGCGGGTACGATTCGGTCACGGCCAGTGTGGCTGCGAGTCCGGCGCCAAGATGAGACCCGTAGACGTACAGATCCCGGCCGCAAGATGGAGAGGCCTGAGGAGGGCCGCTGTGGCGGGGGTTGGTGTTTGGTGATGGGGCTGGAGGAGCTGGCGGCCCTAGATGCTTGATGATCCAATCGTAGGCAAAGAGGACATCGTGCAGTGGCGTAGGCCAGCGAATGGCGGCCGGATTTGCCCATCGGTAGTGGATGGCCACAACAGGGAGGGGTAGATGCGCTAGGAATGCCGGAGGATGCTCTGGATGGCTGGAGGCCTGAGCAGCCGGCGGCAGATACAACAGCAACGGCGAGGTTGGTGAGTGAGCATGAATATTGATAAGACTAGCGGCATGTCAGAGAACTATGCAACAGTCAAATGCTCGTAGGTTGCAGCGCCGAGGGCTGGACAAACCTCAGGGCAATATGGCCGGACGAGGCACACGATACAGAAACGTGCTCGATACGAGGCGCGCTGGCCGAATAAGGCCTAGTCCAGGACCGACAGCGGACGGCCCAGGAAATGTGTGAAGCGCTCGGCCTGGCCGTGGCAAGCGAGGGCCATAACTTTAACTGATGGATGCACGTTCCCATGGCTGCCGGGTGTGTCGAATGCGATGAGCAGGTTGGCAGTGTCTGGGATCTGGGTACGCCGCCACAAACCCGATCTCTTGGTGAAAATGGACTGTAATGAGTTATGCATACAAGCGCTCGTACGTGGCGCCAGTGCCGATGTCTGTCGTGAGAAATCTAAAACCTGGCATGGCCGACTGTTGGGGGCGATTCTGCTGTTTTCTTTTTGTGGTATCGTCAGCCAGACAAGTCGGCGAGCAGTCGAACAAGCGAGGATCAGTGTGTGCGTGCTGTACGAGAACTCAAGCTCACAGTCGACCGCGTACACGCACACGGCATGGGGCAGGTTGTCGGCGTGCCACGATGGATGTTGGACAATGTACGTAAATATGTATGTAGACATAGAAGAAAGGCGGACCCGAAGCGTGCAGCGTTGATTGGGCGATTAAGCTCAGCTGAGGTCGCCACTGGCAAGACCCACTAACAAGCTCGCACAGGCTATAGCGCGCCCCCGGAATGCGATTAGCGCTGCTTGCTATGTGCTTGTTTTCGCTAGTTCTCTGTGTCCTAGTTCTCCGCCACATGCGAGATATCCAGCCGGCGAACAAAGGGCGCACCATATGGCTCGAGCAGAATCCACAACGTCATGGCCTGCCGTGCGACCAGCCTGTCTTGTGCGTCTACGGCTGTGCCCCCAACGTCCCAAACTATTCCGGAACGGTGTCTCTCGCAGGTGGTCTGAAGCTTGATCCTTCTGTCTTTCTGTGCGACGGGTTGGCACGTCACAAAACCGCCGTTTTCTGTCTTTCTGTCTCGACGAGGCTTCTTGCATTGTATATGTCGGCCGGTCGGCGGTCTCTCTGGGAGCTGCCGTCGCTGAAGGCGCTGTGTGAGGTGCCAAGCCTCTCTCGGAGCGGTCCGTCTTCAGTCAGCAACAGCAGCAGCAGCAGCAGCAGCAGCTGGGTCAACGAAGACAGATACGCGGCGCCGTTTGGTCTTCCCTCCGCCCACATTTGAGCCATTTCTTGCCATCTTTAAGCCGCACCGCATGGAAGTGCCGCACTCCTCCTCCTCCTCCCTCCTCTTTCCTTCCTCTCTCTGGCTGAACGCTGTGGTGTGTCTGGCTGCCGACCGTGTTGTTGTTGCTGTTGTTATTGTCGTCATCGACTACCGTGTCCGGATCCGCCTTCTTGCCCAGAACGACCACGCCCGACCTTCTTGCACGCTGTCTTCACGTCTCGCTTGTTCGGGCTCCCGCTTCCTTCGCCTGGCACCATGGAAGACGGGGCCGGCGGGAGCGTGGGGGAATATGCCGAGGCTTTCGACAACCGCCAGCCAAGCCGGACCGACAGCGGTTCGCTGCTTCCGGGATATGCCCCCGACGATGCGCCGACAGTCCCGGTGCGGCGGCGCAGCTCGGCGTTCGACGGCCTTCCGGGCCAGAGCCGTGGCCGTCGCAGCTGCAGCATCAACGACGAGCCGCCTTACGCGGTGGACCGGCGGATGGGCTCGGTGATGAGCGCGAGCACGAACCGTGGCGACGACATCAACTTTCTGCCTAGGTGTGTGTTTGTTGGCGGTGTTCTGGCGCCCTCGAGGCCACTTGACTAACCAGCTTGGACTGCAGCCGCTGGTGGTTTGCTGCGGCTGCCTTTCCTATGATGGCCGGCACGCTGGGTCCTGTGGCGTCTGCCTTTAGCATCTGCGCGCTCGTGCGGCCGTGGAGACAGGAGATTCACCCCGGCATGACCATCGAGACGGCCATTTTTATCAAAGATCCCCCGTGGTAGGCCCTCCTCTCCTGTTTGTGCCTCTAGGCCTGGCCCTCAGACTAACCTCCAGGCTCACGGCCATCAATGCCGTCCAGCTCGCGGTGGCGCTGGTTGCGAATATGTTTCTGCTCCTTAACATGGCGCGCCGGATTCGCTTTTCCATCGCCCAGCCCGTCACCATGGTCGGCTGGTTTATTTCGTCGTTCACGCTGATCACGCTGACAGCGACCGCCGCCGGCCCCCTCCACGAACACACCAAAGTGGGCGTGCAGATGGTGTGGTCGCAGGCCTTTTACTACGCCATCTACTCCGCAGCCCTGTATTTTGTCGTGGCCTCGCTGATGGTGGTCACCTTTGCCGGCGCCTGGACCGGCCACTACCCCAAAGACTTCCAGCTGACCAACAGCCAGCGGACGCTGATGCTGCAGACCATCATGTTCCTCATCTACCTGCTGGTGGGTGCTCTGATCTTCTCGACCATCGAGGGCTGGGCCTTTCTCGATGCCGTGTACTGGGCCGACGTGACGCTCTTCACTGTGGGATTCGGCGACTTTGCGGCCTCGACGACGCTGGGCCGGGCACTGTTGTTTCCCTACGCCCTGATCGGCGTCATCAGCCTCGGTCTGGTCATTGGCTCCATCCGCAGTCTGGCGCTGGACCGCGGCAAGCACCGTCTCGACGCGCGCCTGACGGAAAAGAACCGGCGCAAGTTCCTGAACCGGCTGGCCAAGAAGGGCAAAGACGGCATTCTGCAGCCGATCCACGAGGACGGGGGGGGCGAGGACGACGCGGACGGCGCCGTCGGCTCTCCGTATCCGCCGAACCACCCCAAGCACACCGGCACCGCGCTGACCGAGTTCCAGCGCCGCGAAGAAGAGTTCAACATTATGCGCAAGATCCAGCACGACGCCGCCAACAAGCGCCGCTGGATGGCCATGGCGTCATCGGGCGGCACATGGCTGCTTCTGTGGCTGATGGGCGCGTACATTTTCCAGACCTGCGAGGCACCGTACCAGGACTGGAACTACTTTGACGGCTTCTACCTGGCCTTTGTCAGCCTGACCACCATTGGCTACGGCGACATGACGCCCGTGTCCAATGCTGGCCGCTCCTTTTTCGTCTTCTGGTCGCTGCTGGCCCTGCCGACCACGACCATTCTGATATCCGATGCCGGCGACACCATTGTCAAGGCCGTCAGCGACGCCACCAATGCCGTGGGCCGCATTACCATTCTGCCGGGGGAGCACGGGCTGAAGCGCGACTTCAAGGAGCTCATGCGCGCTCTGACGTGTGGCGCGCTCTTCCAGGGCTTTGACATCGAAGACATGCCGCCAGGTCTGCTGGGAGCGGCGCAGCAGACGGACGGCGAGCGGCAGGATTCGGAGGAGGCCGAAGAGGAGGCCAACGAGGAAGAGGCAGAGGAGATTGTAGGGGATGTCGAGGGGGACACCGAGGGGGACGCCGACGGGAACGGTGATGGTGATGGCGACGAAAAGAGCGACAATGGGGACACCATTGTTGGGTCTGTCGGCACACAAACGACCAAGCAGAGGGACGGAGGCAATCCAATGGACGGAAGAACCAACGCCGAGGATGATGCCCAACAGAAGCAGCGGCCGGATGCCACCGCAGTGTCAGCAGCAGCCGACTCTAGCGGCCCTTCTGCCGCACCACACAGCCAAAAGTACGGCCGCCGCAGCCGCACATGGGCAGCATCCGGCTCCAGGTCTGGTTCCGGGTCTGGGTCCGGCGCTCCGGGCACCAGCAGCAGCAGCAGTAGCGCCAAAACAGGCGGAGGGGCCCACTCGCTGAGCCGGTCTGCATCGGCCGCCTCGATGCCGCGCCTCGACATCCCGCAGGACCTGCCACCAAGCCGTGCCGAGTACCACTGCCTGCTGGTGGACGAGATTGCACGGGTGAACCAGCACCTGCGCCACTCCCCGCCGCGCAAGTACACCTTCCAGGAGTGGGCGTGGTATCTCAAGCTGATCGGCGAGGACGAGCACAATGCAAATCTGCACCGGAAAGTCAACACCAGGGTGCCAGTGCGGGACAGGGGGCATCACCGCCATCAGCGAGGGGGGGCGGGAGCGGGAGCGGGAGCGGGAGAGAAAGCACTGGAGCCAACCACCGAGACAGGTCGAGAGGAAATCGAACGGGAGGACAGGACGGACAAAGACACTTCGGCTCCTGGCATCGCGCCGGCCGTCCGGCGCATCGACACCAACCCCGACCACGAGGACCCCGGACATCTGCAATGGAGCTGGGTTGGGGCGCGCAACCCGCTGATGAGCAGCCAAGAGGAGGCCGAATGGATCCTGGACAAGCTGACGAAGCGGCTGCAGTCGGAGCTGCGCAAGGCGATGGCGATGGGGCGGGGGCGAGAGGCAGACATGGACGACCGAGATCGAGACCGCGGGCGTGAGCGGGAAGACTCGCTGCCGATGATGCAGCGGACGACGCATGCCATTGAGGAGGAGCCGTTTTCATGAGGATATATGGGCATTTCCATTTGGGTTATAGGTACGTGTGGGACGGTCGGACTTGGATGTGGGTTTGGGTAATAAGGATATGGATGGTCGGGCTTGGATTTGCATTTGGACGTGATGGGATGCACGCTACAGGTTTGCAGGCCGTACATCGGGCAGTGTATAGGCCTTCCTCCCCAATGCAGTATATTTTGGTATTCATACAACAGGCCCTCTGGCACGGCCATTCCCTGGTCTTCCCCAAAACAATGCCGTCCTAGTAGATCGGTGGGTAAAATGCAAGTAAAACAATATGATACATGAGCCGCAGCGGAAGCTTCACGGAGAAGACGAGTTCCCATGTAATTAGTTCCGCCTTTGCTTTTCTGCCTCCTTTCTTCCTCCTTTTGTGTCCTGGTCGCCATAGCATCCCTCGTCTCACCGTCACCGTCACCGTCACCGCACTGCACACAAGTAGCCCGAGCGCAGCAGCGGCAGCGGATCAAAGCCCAGGTCCTCGTAGTTGCTGGCCCCTTGCAGTATCGACGCCAGATTCGCCAGGCCGTCGGGGCCGGCACCAAAGGCATCGACCAAGCCGTGGTCTGCAGCAGCGGCGGCACCGGCAGCGCCTTCGCCGGCCTTGTCGGCGTCTTTCACAGAAGCCGTGGCCAGGTCGGCCAGGTGCTGCAGGCTTTGGCTAGCGGTGGCGGCAGTGTCAGCGCCAGAGGCGGCAGCACCATCGGCAGCAGCCGAGGCGTCCGGGGCACTGTTGGTCCGCAGCCGTTCCGCCAGAGTATCGCGCAGCGGCACTACCCAGTTGGACGCCGAGGCAATGTCGGCCACGGCGGCGCCGGTGGTGGCGTCAAGCAGCTCCTTGATGGCCAGCAGCGCGGCCTCGGACACCTTGCTGTTGGCCTTGGACAGCTCGGCGAGGACCAGCGCCGGCAGGCAGAGGAAGTAGTGGTGGAGGGGGCCGAGGAGCAGCGGCCGTGGCGCGTCGGCCGGCGCAGAGGACGGCGTGTAGGAAGCGGCCAGCAGCCGCACCGCATTCTGGGCTGCCCACAGCACCTGCGTAGGCTGGACGGAGGGCATCAGCAGGTAGGCTAGCAGGCGGTAGTGCCAGTAGGACAGCAGCACGACGGACGCGGCGTCTTCGGTGAGGGAGGGGGGCAGGTCGAGACGCCACATTTCGAGAGCCGCATCAAAGCGCTGGCTGATGGCGCCGGCGGTGCCAGGGGCCAGAGGAGCCACGGGCGCGGTGCCGAGGAAGGGCGAAATCGAGGATCCGAGCAGGAAGGAGAGTTCTGGCTGTCAGACGGGCACGGCAACAAGACACAAGACACAGGATCGCTCAAGAGCCACTCACTCATAATCTCAAACTGGCTGGCACCCAGCAGCTGCTGCAGCCCCGGCGACAGCACCACGCTGTCCTGCGGCACCAGCAGCGGCTTTCCCGTGGCCACGGCGTTCCAGCGGTCCAGCAGGACCAGCGACCACCAAGCGCGCAGCGACAGCTTGGCGTCAGCGTCGGCGCCGTCCGGGTCGGCGTCGGTGCCGCCGTTGCCCGTTTCCGCCGCGATGGCTGAGTCAGCAACGGCGGCCGCCAGCGCGACTTGGTCGGCCGGCAGATCCATGCAGTAGGCCACGGCCACGGCGCGCGACAGCAGCGCCGTCTTGGACAGGCCGCCGTGCAGGCCGGTCAGCGAGGCCGGGCCATGGCTCTCGGCCTGGATGGCCAGCAGCAGCAGCGTCTGCAGGTGGACGAGCTGCTGGGTGGGCGCATGGTGGCCGCCCTCGAGCTCCCACTGGGCAATGTAGCCATTGGCAATGCGCCCAAAGCCGTGGCCGACCTGCGGCGACGGCACGGCCTGGAACACGGTGGCGGCGGCGTGCAGCGCGGCGGCAAAGGCGTCCTGCAGCAGCTGGGGGCACGTCGCGAGCAGCTCGGCCATGCGGGCTTTGGTGCTGGCCAGCAGGGGGAGGGTGGGATGGATGGTAGCGAGGTAGCTGGGGTGTTAGCGGAAAGAGAAAAGAACAGAAGAACAGAAAACAGAAGACAGAAGTAAAGGAACAAAGCAGAAAAAAACATACTTGCTAAAAGAATAGTCGTCCAGCTCCTGCAGCGGCTGGTCCAGCTGGCTCTGGCCGGCCTGGCTCGTCAACGGCAGCAGGCGCTCCATGTCGGTGAGCGTCCGGGACAGCGACGGGCTCTCGGGATCGGGGACCGGTGGCGGGTGCGTCTGGGGCTGCGGCGCCAGCGAGGCGGCCGAGAACGGCGTCCGCGGAATGCCGGGCCCGCTGCTCGTCGGTGTCTGGAACGGGCCTGGCCGCAGTGCCGTTGTTGTTGTCGTGGTTGTGCCCCATCCGGTATGGCGTCCTGTTTGGCTGCCGGGTCCGCCGGGGCTGCTCTGCGGCCCGTCGCCGGAAATGCCGCCAAACGGCCGCTTGGCGTTTTCGTTGAGCGGAAAGCCCGCGTAGGCATCGGCCGATTCGCGCCGCAGGCCCAGCAGATCGAGGCCGTCGGCGGCGGCGGCGGCGCTGGTCTGGCCGCCCAGCTTGCCCTCGATGCTGTTGATGCGGTCGGCCAGCTCCTTGATATAGCCCTTGCTGGGCCCGCGCTTCTGCGGAATCCGGCTGAACAAGCACTCCACGTTCGACCGGCGGCAGTTGCTACACTGCTCTGTCTCCGACAGCGAGTCGCACTTGATTTTCTTGCGCCGGCACGCATCGCACGCCCGCGACACCTTGGTGCGTTTGCGCGGCGGCACATGGTCCACGTCTGCGTAGTGTGTCTGGTGCGCCTGGTGCTGCTGCTGGTGTGCCGCGAGGTGGTGCGCCATCTCCAGCGACGACGCCATGCTGTCGACCGCCTGCTCGTCGCCAAACGCCACAGCATGGCCCTGCGCGTCGGTCTGCTGCTGTAGCGCGTGGTACTGCGTGTCGGCATCGCCGTAGCCGCCATCGCCGCCGTCGGCCTCGCCCATGCTGTTACTCGCGTCCGCCGCTTCCTGGAACTCCTCGTCGCGCCGGGCGTGTGCTTCGCGGATCATCGGCGCCAGCCCCTGGCTCAGCTGTGCCGCCAACTGGAGCTCCTCCACACTCGTGCCCACGCGTGTGCCATGGCTCTGCGTCTGTCCCGCAGTCGGTGGTGGTGCCTGCGAAGCCTGTTGGGCGTGTGTCTGGTGCCGGGCCACCTGGTCCTCGTCTTCTGCGGCGTCTTGGACCTGTTGCTGTTGCTGTTGCTGCTGTTGCTGCTGCTGTTGCTCTGGTTGCTCTTGGTGTTGTTGCTGTTGCTGCTGCTGTTGTTGTTGTTGCTGTTGCTGCTGCTCTAGGAGACTCCCACTGTAGCCGCTGTTGTCTGCTTGCGCTTCGTACACGTCCGTCGCCTGGTCGGCCTCCTCGGCCTTGAGCGCCCGCAGATGCGACTCCGGATACGATTCCTCGCCCACGCCGTCCCCCAGCTCCACGCCCACCGTCTGCCGCGACAGCCCGCCGTCGCTCTGGTCGATCTGCATGCTCATGCTGGCCTCCAGCTGCGGGTCGATCTGCGCCAGCGCTACCTCTGCCGTCTCCTCGGCATTGTAGAACGTGTTGCCTGTCTGTCCGCCGCTGCCGGCTGTGCTGTACGTCTGCACCGCGCCGTTCTTTGCATGGGCTCCCGTAGACCTCTTCTCCATAGAGTCTGCTGCTACACGAGAGCGAGAGGCGTAGAAATCGGCGGTCCACCAAATGAGCCGAACAGCGCGTCCTCAACGTGCCTATTGTCTACTCCTTCGTTCGTCGCGCCCCAATTCCGAGCTCTCGATTCGCAAATCCACTCGCTCGCACTCGCGCGTCTCAACCGCTCGACGTCTTTACGCGTCTATCTATCTCGTACGACGCGCCATACGTTAGCCATTACGATTCTCCAAAGCGGATGCGACGGTCGGCAGCTTTTGGGCCTCCCAACACCAGCCACCACGAAAGCTCTTCATTTTTGGCCGTTTCACGCCTGCACACACCACCAATTGCATGCTGCAAGCGCTACTCAGCTGCAAAAACAACCAGATCGCCGGCGTGGCGGCTTGGGTGCCAACCAGCGCGCCCATATGGGGCCCTAGAGAGTGGACATACCTGGAATTGATGATATTCCGAGATAGCTGTAGAAGGTGGACGGCTGCGGAAGAGGAAGAACCAGACGGCCGATGTGGGTTGTTTTTGCCAGAGAAACGCTCAATTAAAAAAAATGCAACGGGAAAACTTGTCTGCCGGGTTGTGGCGGGAAAGGTCCCCCTAAGCGAAAAAACTTCTGACTAGTAAGGTCACGTGTAGCATGTGACCTGTATGCTTAGTCATTGTCGTCCAGCCTCCTCTCCCTACCATCGCACTCAACTTGCTTTTTTCTCGTCAACGTCGTCAACGTCGTCATGCACAGCAATATCCGCGTCGTTGCTGGGCTCTATGTCTAGATTCGGCTCCTCCGCGTCTTCGGTATCCGGAAACAAGTATTGTGAATCGGAAGCGGTGTCGGCTGCGCCTATGGCCCTTCCCGCAGGCGATGCGTTTTGTCGCCAACTCGTCCCGAAATCGTTGAAATACCGACCGCTTTCTGTGATGCGTTTCGTCGGTGGCGCCTGGCCGTTTACTTTTGTATTCTGGCTGTCCTCGTGTACTGGACTCGATTCTCGTTTCGCGGTTTTCGATCGACGTCGACCCCGCAGATGTCCTGATTCACTCCCCGTCCCTCCACCAACCTGCCTCCATCAATCAACAATTCTGAGCATACGTATGGCCAACGTCCAGCGCAGGTGTCTGACAGACTTGCACTTACATTCCTCAACTGTTTGACGCGCTTGCCCGAGGTCGGAGGCAGTCGTCACCTGTGACGATGGACAGCGGAGTCCTATGTCCGCACCTCTTTGTACAATCCGAAAACACAATTCGCGGCTCCACGCGTGTGTTATATAACACATACTCTGTAGACAAGCACAACCTCTCGTCCTCGTGCACTCTGAAAAACACCTGGTCCCGCCCCAATGTTCTACCGACTACGTCCATATTGGGGACCCTGCGCCAGTATCTGCGAGGAAAAAGGGAGGGTTGTGAGGGGGCGGGGAAACAACACAACGCAAGCAAGAGTCGTCATTAATACGTGAACATGTCCTATGGGCCATACCGCGCCATAAGGCCCATGTCTACGCTGCTATCCTCTTTGTCCTCCCGCATCCTCCGTCCCAGACTTCAGCCACATGGAGGAAGCCATGGGGAGAAGGGCAGGTTAGTTTGCTCATGGCTTCCCCCACACCCAATGCGTGAGTGTTTGAATAGGTCGTATGCTGTCTTCCCTATTTTCTATGCCACTTCGTATCCCCTTCAGGAATATAACGCAAACTATTCCTGCCTGTAGAAGCGTCTCCTTACCAGCAACCGACAGTAGTCCGGCTCGAATTTACAGAGGTCCAAGAAAGAAAGATCTCCATGGACACATCCATCCCCGTTTTGTGCTTGAAACGGCCGCCAACGGCCCCTTATCGTCCTTATATTCTTTTATACACTCACTACTACCTTTCTGCCTGTCAAAACAAGCCTAGTAGTCCCTCACAATGGGCCAGAGTCGTCTACCCTTACTAGCGAAAGCATTCCATGTACCATTTCCCGTAATCCATATGCACAAAGCACAACAAGGCGGGGGGACAACCGCCGGCCTCCCCAACGGGCTTTCGCTACAGATAGCTATGCCTTGAGATCTGGGCCGGAAAGCTGCATCATTTATTACTCAAAGCGCACTCAAACACCACAGCCTCTTTTAACGTGCTCGCCCTATGCTCTTCACAATGCGCTCCTTTGTAGCATGTCCAACGGTGTTGTGTTTTGCTTGGTATCACCAAAATCCTGCTTTGCCATCGCATTCTATTCTAGAACTTTGCAGATAGCCCGCAAAACTGTAGCGGATAAAGTTATCGGTCGTCCGCCAGTCATCCTCTTCGCAGGCCACCGAAAACCAATCGCCCATCATCTCTTATATCGCATTGTGGAGTTTCAATATACGCCTCCTCTTGGCAATAACTGATCTTGTATCAACCACCGCCTGTGCTCCTGCTTTGCCGTCCAAGCATATATAGCACGCTCGTCTCTGTTGTCCAACTTCCCCTCACCTATCAATACACTGGCGAGCTAAAGGCTAGATCAGCCTCTCAGTTGCACCCCTATTTTGCCGACACGTGCAGCCTGTATTATGTGTGTTGCGTGATCCCGCTGCGTTGGTTCTGAATACTGGAAGCGAATCCTCCTTGTCGCAACATAGCATCCCCCTTTACCTAAAACAGAAGGATGAAAATATCGCGATGGCCAGTTCTGGATGTTTGGCAGAACTTGGAAGGTGCTGTGTTGAGCACTACGGCTAAACGGGGTGAGAAGTGCTTCATCGGAGACGCATTGCCATTTTACTCTAGTTTATGTTATGCGGTGTTCAAAGTACATGCAGCGAATGATCCGATAGAAGAAAATGATATTATTAGTACTAGATACAGGCGTAATGACAGTATGATTTGCTTTTTTATAAGTTGATAAGATTTTAGATCCCTACATTGTTTTATCAAAAGACATCTGATATGAAATGTGTAGCTACTATTAAACAAGCTCTTGGAGCAGAGTAATAGCGATAGAATTTTGCATTTTGTATATGTCAAGTCAAGATATGTAATTTGAAAGGAAGGCTGGCCCTCGAAACACACATGTCAAAGAAGTAGTTTGCTTCCGCAGGCAGCAGCTTACGAGTAGTACACATTTTAGCGGCTCGATGATTTAACGGCGCCAGTTGATGCTGTAAAACTTGAATGAGCAGAAGCGGCTTTCGGGATTAACTTAAACCACTTTCTAACTCTTCACGAATGCACCCAAACGAGGAGATGCACTCTTACTACGATGTCGACATTTGATGGAAATATCAAGGAGTTTCCGGACATTCAAGGTAAGCGCATTTCGAGGAATGTAGAACAGTCGACGTAGATGCGACTCTAACTTTACAATCAGTCGACTTCTTTCATCGCAGCGCATCGGCTCGTCCTCCGCTTGCCTGTTTCCTGAGCCATATTCATACCGACCACCTTGTCGGCCTAGAGTCGCTGCGGTCTCCCTTGTAAGATGATTCAAGAGGTTTCATGGGCAAACGTTTGATAATTGCTCATGCTAATGGTTGGAGTGTGTACTGCTCGGCAGCCACCAAAGCATTCCTTCTACGCCTAGAAAGATACCCATGTCGCATCAATTTTTCGAATGGCATTCTTGAGGCAAGGAAGAGAACCTATAAAGGATTAAAAAATCTATTGGTGTGTAGAGTATTGCCGCATATACTTCCGAAAGAATCTGGAGCTAATATATTCTCAGAAACCTCTACCTCTTGAGACTAGAACAGTTATTGAGCTATCGCCTGGAAGGCATATGCAGGTGACATTGTTCGATGCAAACCACTGCCCGGGATCGGTTATGTTCTGTAAGAGCTTCCTCTAGATTAGGTTGAGAGATCTGTCACTGACAATAAACTCAGTATTTGAAGATGAGAACACTGCTGCACTCTACACTGGCGATACACGATGCGAGCCTTGGTTCGTCAACTCTTTGGTGCGCAGCCCCTCCTTGATCGAATATGTGTCAGGGCTACGGAATATAGATACCATATATCTGGATACCACGTTCATCCAAAGAGAACTCGACTTCAAAACAAAAGCAGAGGCGCTTCGTGAGCTGCTTCAAAATGTATCGAAATACTCTCCTGAAACAGTATTTCATCTTCAAGCATGGACATTTGGGCGAGTCAAATCTACTAAACCGATTGATGCCAGATCTATTCTAACATCGTCAGGTATGAGGATGTTTGGATCTCCCTGGCAAAAGCCTTGAAATCCAAAGTCCATGTCAGCAAGTACAAACTGGAGTTATACAAGTCACTTTCGGAACAGGTGTCGGAGAGGAAGTTCTCCTCCATACAGCATTTGGCACCTGAGGCTCCCAGCCTCGTTGGATTTATGTGCGGCAACGTTTTCCACGAGGGCTGTCTTGTTTCGGACAACCACAGCGACGAGAGAGTACGCATCCACAGCTGCGATAAGGAGACCAACTACTGCGAAGTTGTGCGCAACTCTCCGGTTGTGTGGATTCGTCCCGTCTCACACCAGAACTCTGAGAATGCTCCGGAAGTAAATGACATATTTTCTCAAAGAGGGACAAAAGACTTGATGCGCGACCCTGAGTTAGAAGCATTGAACCTTGATGAGGTTGAGCGGTTGTTCCAAATGTTGGTATCCCCTCTGTTCAGTTCTCGTACTATCAACTAAACCGATATCCCAGGGTCGACAAATCTCCAAACATGTCCAAATCATACAAAGGAGCTCTTCACTCAGCTATAATGGAAGCAGCATTTAGCAGGCGTAATATCACACTTCCTCTCAACTTTGATGTCACACCCTTGGAGTCTGCAGATATGAGTGAAGAAAGGATAACTACGGGCCTCCATTCTTTGGTTGATGAGTTGACCACTCTGCCACTTGAGAGCACTTCTGACGGTGCATCTGGTATTTCTCAAACAGCAGATGAATACCCAAACACAATCATATGCCCTTACTCTCGACATTCTTCTTACTCCGAATCGTGCCACCTGCTTGAGATATTGAAGCCTAAGGATGTATGGCCTTGCACATATCGAGAAGGTCAATGGCTTCGAGACGGTAGTTTGATGTCAATCGAGCATTTGTTTGGGCGATATTGCTTGGGGGACGTTTTTCGACATGACATTGAGGCTGCAACAAACACACAGAGAAAGAGAGGATTTCGGAACATCGACGTCGAAAACCGAACGATAACAGCATCAGAGCAGCCTAATCAATTTCAAAGGAAGCAGATGAGTCATGAATTGGAAGCTGTTAATTCGGTGTCGGCCAATACACACAGCCTCCCGTTTTTCTACTACGGCACTCAATATATTGAGAACGCTTATTCAAAGGCCGTTGGTGCCCAGGACTCTCAAGGCTCTTTCGTTGACGAATTTTCTATTGAGAGAAGAAAAGAGTCTTACAACGCGGCGATTCTCAATGCCGTGGGCGATGGGGAACACATTCCCATCGGGCTGTTTAGTACAACGGACCGTCACACGGAGGAAGATGTAGATCTAGGCTTTCGATAATCTGAAAATCTTTTGAAGATGTTCTTAAGGATAGATGTTTTGCGTTGCACAATTTAGACGGGCCGATGGTATTGTGATCTTATTATATCATGTGAAGAGAGTGGTGGTCTTTAATATTTGGCTAAATTCGGACCCCTTTACCGTAATCAAGCTTTGCGCGGAGTACGGACCCAACTTAGCAAACAATCAATTAACTGAAGTTTAAAAGGCTAGAAGCTAGAAAACACTGTTTTGGTCAATGAGGAGAGAAACGCCACATTACACCGTACGAAACTAGTAGCGATATGGCCATGGCTCGCAATACCCTGTCTGTCGGGTTGATTTTGTTTTTTTTCTCTGCCATATGTGCCTCACCTGTCCAGCAATACTTCGACATATGGGAAGAGATTGGTTCGAGCTCGCAGTCAGACAGAGCAATTGCTGATCCCAACTTGGCCGGCTATCTGGCTGTTGTGTTTCTCGGCTCAGATCCCTTTGTTTATTTTTATCTTAGCAATGGAAACAATCCAGTTGCGCTGAAAGCACTCAACAAAGGGGCGCCAATATTGAGGCCAACAAAAGGCACCAGTGGCATTCGAGATCCAGCAATTGTTCATGGCGGAGGGGATGATGCAGGTAAAAAATGGTACATTGTCGGCACAGACCTCGACATTGGCAAGGTAAGTAGACTCCAACCAGGTATTATGGTGTGTATATTTTCTGACGGTTCAAGACAAACTGGGGGGCGTCCCAACGGACCGGTTCTCGTGGAATATCTGTTTGGGAGAGCAACGATCTGCTAACCTGGACTGATGAGCGGCTGGCTATTGTCGAGGATGCTTCTGCTGGCATGGTTTGGGCACCAGAGGCCATCTGGGATCCTGAGAAGAGTAAGATTCGTCTTACTCGGTTTTCTCACGCTACTGTCTCTATTATTTAGTCGTACTAACTTCTATCTAGAGCAGTACATGGTTTACTGGGCGTCAAAATTTGTAAGTCACCTTCTCTAGAGTCTCTTACAGATGTAACCACTGACTCTTTAGTATTCGGCTACGGATTCAAAGCATACTGGCTCTCCGTCAAATACGCGGATTCGCTATGCTTATACGTCTGACTTTAGGACCTTTAGTCCACCTCAGACGTTTATCGACAAGTCCCCAACAGACATCATTGATCTCACAATTCTTCCTCTAGCGGGGAGTGCCCTTAATAACAATGGCTCTAGTGTTGACATAAGCAGCACATTCTTACGGTTTATGAAAGACGAAAGCCGCAAAGTAGTATTCATGGAGTACTCAACAACAGGCCTCTTTGGCAACTGGACACGGCCGGGCGGAGATCGAGCCAGCATTGAGTCTGGCGTAGAAGGCCCGGCTGCTTATTGGGACAATGAAGTTGCCGGCAAGGCTCATCTCTTGCTCGACTTCTACGGCGGTGATGGCTATCGGCCATACGAAAGCGCCCACCCGGAGAGCAATAGTGACTGGGTAGTGAGCAGTCGTACGATATTCCCTAAAAACCTAAGGCATGGCAGTGTTCTGCCCATCAACTCGACTCTCTATGCCTCCTTGGCTGCTAAATGGGGTTAATGTGAAGCTCAACGAAAACACTACCAAGAAGATTAAGAAGTCTAGAGTTGGCTAGACTGAGGGGTCTTGTCAAGGAGGGTATAATATCCAGCCATCTCATATAGCCAATACACGTCCTAGTCGCTCTCGAGCATGTAAGTTTTCTCGTATTCTCGCAGACGTTGGCTTCAAAATACAAAAGTCGAGCAGCACTTACACCCCCCTCACGTGCAGAAGACGATAGTTTCCTAGGCTAAGCCCTCTTCATAACGGAGCAGGTAGTCCACCACCAGCATCTGTAACTAGGCTTTCTCACTACAATGGGCTAATGTCTGTGATGTGGGTTGCATGCATACGAGTATGCATGATTAGCTCGAGCGCCGTTGCGAGAAACAGAAGATAAGCCTGGCGTCGTGTGGGCAACAAAGCTGAAACACGCATGACCAAGCCAAGCGAGCGCAGATCTTGGTGGCCAGTTCACTGTAGCAGCTTCTGCGACCGCCGCCACCTGCTTTTTAGCTTCCTGCATGTTTTTTCGAGCTATCACCCAAAGAGGCCAACTGAAACGACACAGGCAGGCAAGCGGATTTCGTCTGGTGCCGATGTGCCTCCTGTATGCATGTCGATGTGATGGCTCGCGTTCGCTCTGCATATAAATATGCCCCGTATATGCACGAGGATTCATGTACACGAGTTTCCAGCCTCTTTTATTTATTTGTTCTGCTATTACTGCGTTATTTTCTCGTCCCACTTCTTGTTCTGGCTTAGTCTTGCGATTTAGTTGTCAACACTTGCAGCATACCCCTGCATAACTTTGCCAGTGTCCGGCACCGAACAGTAACTTGTAAAGCACACATCACAGCTCCGCAGAGGCAGAGAAAACAATACCTCTTGCAACTGTAGCGGCCTTCGCAGTCTGGCTGGTCTCAAAATGACGCACGATAGATGGCGTGGTCGGCGTCTGTTTAGCCTTCTCTCTGTAACATGCGGACAACCATGGATCGGCCCCGGCCAGAGGCAGCACAAAACGAATTTCTTCGTAGCAGTAGCCACCCCAACCAGAATATCACTGAAAGATATCTGGTACAAGAACCCACAAGCAGCCTGCAGGCGGACAAAAATAGCGATGGCTGCGCGGCCGAAGGAGCCGTGCTCCGGAAGTGTGTTATTATGCTCATAATATAAGTATAAGGGAACCCATATAATAGCACGCCTGCACCACGACACTAGCCTTCAAGATTTATTCTGTCATTTTCCTTCTGTTTCTGCCCTCCGGGGAAGGCTTTGCGGGAAATATCCTCACCTTTTATGCCATTCAATGGTTCGGTTCAGGGGCCTTTAGTGGGCAAACTGGTGAGCTCTAGTGGGCTCTTTTCCTGTTTGGTCTTGTTGCCACCTATATCTTTCTGAATATTACAGCCCAGCCACCTTTTGCATCCATTATTGCAGCATATTAATAGGTCCAGGAGCTCGTGGAAAAGCCCAACACACACCCCTCCCCGGCGCATATGTATCGGTCTATAGCAGAGGTCTAGGACCACTATGGCCGCTAAAGCAGGCCTCTTCACACCGGTGAACCACAGAGTTCTAAGCCCAGCCACGGCCAGCGCCGAAGCCACCGGCTTCAGTGAAAAGGGGGCTAAAACAAAACTGAGAGAAAAGGGAAAGGGGGCACAAAACAAAACGAAACGTTCGTTGCCACCAGCCGACGGAGGCTTCCGGTCTAGGCTCGGCAACAGGGAATCCGGAGATCTGAAAACCGAAATCATGCCTCCCCTTCACACACCGAGAAGTCCACTGCCACCAGCAATGAGGAAACGGAGGTTGTACCATACAGCCCATCCAACCTCATAACACACCACACAATATCATCCAAGGCGCGAGTGGCTCGCGACCAGCCTCTCTTCTTTCTGTCCATGCAGGGCCTTCTTCAACTCTCGCTGCAAGCCAGAAAGAAGGGACCGCTGTTGGTCAGGTGTCTGGTGAAGATGCATACCAAAGCTCTTATACAGGCAGTCATGCAGACGGGCTGGTCTTGTTCCTTTTTGTTGGTGTTTTTGGTTTCTGCGTTTCTTTCAAAGCACAAATTACTAGCTCACATTTCGACACCCTCTACCCCGACTGGAGACCTTCATGCTTGGTCTGGCTCTGCTGCTGCATGCTTCACGGTGCTACAACCACAGCGCCAGCGGCGCGATAGAACGAAACGCAAAACAACTTGCAGGATTACATTCATTTCCGTTCATGGTTTGGTAATTTAATCAGTGTGGATAAGCAGACCATAGCCCTGCCCTATCGAGCCGGGTTTCTCTTCCCAATCTCTGGCTTTGACCCTCGTTGTTGAGTATATCATATCTGCCTAGAGTCGGCCTAGCATATGCAATAGGGGTAGCTGGAAACGGCGACCCCAAAAGCTAGATTTGCGGTGGCTTTGGGAGGCCAAATGCACGAAACAACTAAGAGCAAACATTCAGCGGACAAGCATTGCTGGGAGACCTCGCCTGAGCGGCCAACAGGCGCTGCTCAACGCGCGCGCCAAACGCTGTATTTGAAAGGAAAGCAGGGAAACCACGCTGAATCGGATCCAAAGTATACACACCATGGTACTAGCAAAACTAGCAAACATAAAATGACCGCAAGTGCAGGGATGGCGTCTAGGAAACCTGGAAGGCCACACAACTAGACCATCTTTCTCCTCTCTCACACTGTACTTTTGCATGTGCTCCGGTATTAGTGAGGGAAATCATAAGATTACGAGATGCCCATTTCTCCAGTGCCATTTGGTCACACGCTGATAGCATAATACAACTACGTGTTCATGTCACAGCAGGCACGGAGCATTATTTTAGCACTCTCACGCCTGTTTGGTCGACCTCCTAGTCTCCTGTCGGGATGTGTTTCTACTCGGGGCTCGAAATCCGGGGTTGACTTATAGCACTATTTTGACCCTGTGAATACTTATTCCACTCTCCGGATTCTACACATTTCTCGGTTTTATGTCCATAATTCTTTATGGGACATTTGCTTGTTGGTCGCGGAGAGAGACCAGAGCGGCGCTGGTATGAATGGGTAAGCGAACCTGAGGACATGCGAGCGGTCAAAAGATTTTTGCCATGCATAACAACCATAGAAATGTGTCGAAATTACGGCCAAGCGAGAGAATTCTATCGGAATGCATTATTTTGCTAATGAAGTATGGATTATGCTTTCTTTTGAATCTAGAGTTTATCCGACTTGAAATTATATTAGGATATCTGGTTTGTGCACCTCTCCTACCGACTTCAAAGAATAAAGAAGCCCGGGAAGCCCGCTACAAGAGAATTGCAAGGTTTCTTTTCGGAGTAAGTGGCTCAGATAGGGTGCCTGAGGGTCTTGGAGTGCCGTCGCATACTATGTACTCCCACCAAATGCTCTACTCATAATTTAACTCGGGTTGCTTTACTATTGCTAGTGTACCTGGCCTAGCACTTGACCATCGTATGATGGATTCTTAGTGACCGCTCAACTGAATCAAAGAACGCTTACAGCGAGAAATGCAGACTTGGGGGACGCAGTAAGCGGTTCAAGACAAAATAACGCGTGTTATTCTTCCGAACCCGACCACTAGAAAGTCCCTTGGAAAGCTAAGTGCTGCCAAAGAAAGAAGGCAAGGTCCTGTGTGATGAAGCATCTCCTTGTCAAACAGGTGCCAACATGAAAACACTCATCTCCGCCTCTGTCCGAGCATACTTATTTGATCACGGCCTACCCCCGCAAATGATTCCTCCGCTCCACTGCGTGTCCCGTGTTTGATTGTTTCATTGTTTGCCTTAGGACTTAATTGGCGTGGGTGCAACTTCGGGTTGGGCATGGCTTGATTGCCCGAAAGGCCAAGGACGTGCACAGAGTCCGCTCGTATTTGTCTCTTTTTGGACATCACGGGAGGAGAATCTGCACAGTTGGCTTCCATTCTTGTCATGCCCCTTTCCTAAGTAGTTGGATATTTGCACAGCACCCCGTCTACGTGACATTCAGCATGTAGTAACGGGATATGAACCAAGAATAGTGACACTTCAAGTCTCACAGGTAGTCAAAAGAGGAGAAATGGACGCGGTTCTCGAAGGAACTGCCGCACAGTATCACGTAGCTTGCCACCGAACAGACCACATCCATTAGGGAACAACCACGCTACAAACCTGATTAGGGTCGCCGGCTAGATGGACTTTTGTTTACTATCTCCACACCCCCTCCTGACTTCTATATCCTGTTTGGTACATCTAGTCCACACTCAAGCTCTGTAGATTGTGCTCGTAGCTTCGTAGGAGAGGCATGTGACGTAAAATACCGCGAAAGGGGGGCCGAGAAAAGAAGGAGGGGCACGGATTTGGACGTGAATGTGAGTAGAAGGTGATGGTGAAATTCCGAAGCCGGTGAGCGACGGATGCCTCCCGTCGACTTGTACTGGCCAACTAGGGGTCAATACTGTGGTGCTCTGTTTGCGGCACAGTTCTAGCGCTCGAAAGTTAGTCTGTCGGAGGGCGAAGAGTGGTCTGTAATAGATCAATAAGCCATTTGGAATCTATATACAGAAGATTCACCCACTGTAGGCTCTTGAATAGCGGAGAAAACACCAATAAGAGACGGTGGCAACGACCAAATCATGGTTGAGGGGATAAGTACAGAGTCAGATGGGAAGGACGGAGGAGAATAGGCCCTAAGGTGTGGTTACAGTAGGCAGGAGGGCAAGGTAATATAAAAATGACTCTGAGTAGCATGAGAGTGTCACTCATCACAGCACATCACGGGCTGTGGGGACGACACTGTTGGCAAGGGGGAATACAGTGAGGTTGGGAGTGAGGATGCGTTGAAAGCGTTTGCGATATGGAATATTTACCTTGCTGTCTTGAAAGATCCCGCACACTTTTGGGTTTTTGCAAGCAGTATATGGTTTGAAAAAGAGGGGTCGGCAGGCGCCCATAGTAGATAGGTGAGTGTGTGTGTGTACGCGGGAAGATGAAAAGAGAAAAAGGCGATAAGCGGGTGCCATATGGGGGTGTGCAGTAAGGAACCTCTTCATTCGGGAGGGCAATAGGTAAGTACGGGCTGTAAATTACCTGCCACACACTCCCTTTTTTGCCACTTATTCAATAATTAAAGTGGAAGGTGAAAAAAACAGGTAGGTCGTAGGGTCAGCAGGTAAATAGCACTGTTAGTTGGGAATAATTGACCGGAGAGGGGCCCTGCTGAGAGGTGTTTCCTGTTTTATGCGGTAGACGCCGAGGCATTAGTCTTCTAGAATTGTCCTCCATTTTATCCCTTTTGTCATCATGCCGTTTCAGGGCACTCAAAGGTGATAGCACGGATGAGTCCTGTATGGCTATGGCTTGCACTTTGCTCCTATGCTTCAATTGAATGATGCTAGACATGGTGATTCTCACTCTCTATCTCTTAGCCATACGTTTCTTATTTGGTTACTTCAATCAGTATAGGGCTGGAAGCGAGTGACGACCCCTTGGGTATCACTTTGGGGAACCTACACTCTTTATTTCTCACCAGAAACGAATGATGTTTGGATGGGCCGTCCTACTTTACGGGCAATTCTTGTGTTCATTTGGTGTATGAGCCCCTATTCTTGGCGTTAGTTTATTCGATTCTATTTAAGGACAATAAAGAACTCGCCCCATTTGGTATTGAGGTGCCACTCTCTGTATTTCTACGTCATGAGAACATGCTCCATAGGAAGAAACTATCCTGCAAAAAAAAAAAGCGTGTACAATCATAGGGGATGTGTAGTTAGGACGAATCAGGGCAACTCGGTGGCTAATATTTTACTAACCCATGCCCGGGAACAGCGTCCATCGAGAAATGGCCACTGCAAGGGTGTCTCCTCCCCTTCCTCAATCCCTAACATTTTCAATGCATCTAGTGCGATAAAGATTCTAGCGATTAATTTTTAGCATTGCCTTCGCAATAATTTAGTTCTACCAAAGACCACGAGGGAAGCCGCATGATTGCTTTGTTACTTTACCATTACTTTCCCACTATTACAATAGATTGATTTTCTAATATGGCGTGATTTAGAAACCATGAAAGATGGCAAAGAAAGTAATTATTGTATTGAGAAGTAAATAAAGAGATGAGAACTCACCGAAGCTTGAAAATCATAAGTGAAAGCTCAAACAATAGCACAACATCTGAAAGCATAATCTACGGCAGCATGTACAAGGTTCTAGGCGGTAGTTTCAGCCATCATAGAGAGCATAGAATATTCCTACATATGCAGCTATGGATGGTAGGAAGACCTGTTTTTGCATACCATGTGCTGGGAGATCACGAAACAGCCGGTATGTGCTAATATTTAGTTCTATTATATGAGTTATTCTAGAAGCCTGTGTAGATAAAAACACGATTACCGGATCTCATCGGCGTTGACTCTCTCTTCAGTCTGGAAGTAAATCATTCGACATGGCATAAATATTACTTACCGGTATGTCGTCTTGTCCGCCTCTTTTATGTGAGTGAACTGCCGGTAATATGCGTGCAAATCTTAGTTGGCAGGTTGTAGCTAGTTGGCCTAGATCGAAGTCGGTGTGTTAGACGGAAGGCAGAGTGGGAAATCAAGTAGAACGGACAAAACACCTGCAAGTAGTGTCTAAATAGCCGGCATAAATCAAAGTTACCGGGCCAAATGGCGCTTTCTAGGCTAGAGATATTAACGACATGATAGCAGGTGTACGTGATTGTACGAGATGGTAGAGGACTCAAAGAAGATATGATCGGCACCGACTTCCGCGATCTCCAGGACATCGCCGACTCGACAGGAAACAGCAGACCACGGCGCTGAGATTATATTATTGATAAGGAGCTCCTATTACATTTCTCTGCCGAAAGCCAGCCTTGAGATCTTTACCGGGCTCAGAGAATCAAACAGCCCAACCAGTCTTCGACGATTTTGCATAACGGTACAGTCTTTCTCGTCTTATGTTTTGTAGCAACCACATTCTGAACTGATCCTAACATGGCCAGCATCTGGTACGGCTAACTATCTTCTCATCATCGTCGCCAAATCCCGCTCAGGGGCTGAGTCGGCTACAATGGAGAAGCCTTCTTGTAAGAATTTACTATTTTAAAGTAAGCTATTGCTTCAGAAAGCTCGTAGCCGTCTCGGCCTCCAAGCTATTTCGGGAGACTCTGACAGCAGTTCTCGAAGGCAAGACAAGGGGTGCGTTTTTGAACGTGGATGTCGTGTCATGCTGGCGTTGCAGTCCTGGAAATTAAGAAAAACCTATAACGGAGTACAACCCACCAGAAAATGGAGCGAAGGCCACGTATCTGAAAGCCATCAGGCCATACTCATTATATGTGAGGGTTGATAGAAGGATATGGAGCTTCCTTAGGGGGATCGAAGCTCGAAGCGCAGGACCTTTCCCTTACCTTTGTCTATTTACGGAGCGACTTTGAATTTTGCAGATCCTGGATGGGGGCGTGATGAGCCAGAATCTACGCAGCATACTGCCCAAAGAGAGGATTCGCCCGAAGTCGGAGTTCGGCTCTGGAATGATTCTACGAGGGATCCTGTGCTTTCTCCCACACAAAATCGCATCTCACTCTCGGTGAGTCTACAGAGCGAACGGGAGCGGCGCACATCTCGAGCTTCCAGGAACCTTGGAGATGGGGAACACTCTTTGCTGAACAGGGCCCATCCCTGCGGAGATGGACGAGCCGTCTCTTGGCTTTGTAGCTTGCAACCGCCCTTTTACTAATTTTAATTTTCGTCGGTGCTTTCAATACACCTGTTTTCTTTACCTACATACAGAAGGTGTACAGGGCATCTTTGTGTGTGCTCGAAGTTACTCATAATGTACGACGTAGTCACTCTGTGAACGCACGAAATAATCGTAGGCGGCCGCTGGGTTGAAATGGGGCCTCCTAATACTACACTTGAACATGAAACACAGAAGGAATGACGGCAGGGTGGGCTATTAGGTGTGCCCGAGTCGCTTCTAGAAAGGATCAAAGCGCGGGCTGATAGAGGTGCATATCACACGCAAGCACTATCGCAGCCAAAACCCCGGTCATCCGAACGAGTGACTATGCGATCGTTCTCGCAAAGGACAACGGAACTATGCACTTTGCTGGCATCCCGAGAGCAGGATTCTACGATGCCTACTCGTACTTCGTAATCAAGCCATGGACACGCGAGCTAGCGGTGTGCCCCTTCTCCGCTTTGACCAATGTTGTCGCCAACTTTTTTTTCGTGGTGGTCGCCGTGCGTCTTGTTGATATCGTTAGGGCGGTGCATGACTATTAGTGTGAGCCTGTTAAGAGTGATCGCTAGCCGAGCATTCCCTGGTCCCATTTCAGATATCTCCCCCCACCGGCATCCTGGCTCTTGCCCAACCTCTTGATATGCGTTGCTCCTTGCCGTGCTGAGTGCCGGGCGGCAGGCCCGTGGGCAGAGCCTGGCTGGTTTCAGATATCGGAGACACGAGTCCGCGACTACATACTCATAGAGGGCGCGGGCCTTGCGAACGACTGACTACGGGTGGATGTAGTTGGATGGCAGACGAAGGCAGCCATGAGATGTAGACAGGTGTTGGGTCAGCTTGCGCTGAAAAAGGCGCTATCCCTTTCACAGCTCGGAGGCGACCCGGCAGACCAACAACAGTGAAAGCAATGCCTGTCCGTTCTTATTGCTTGGGGTTAGCAATAAGATTCCGAGCGACATTGTGACCGGGAAACAAGCCCCAACGGCCTCAAGGCAGTGCTTGGTGACGACTCACTTCGCACAATGTGGGTGTGGCAGAAAAGGCCGCAAACACAGGGACACGATCTGTAGATAGACTGCTAACAGGCACGAGCATAACAACAACCAACTACCTGCCCGTCATGACGGTTTACCACTGCGAGAACCCGGAGAACGTGGCCCTCTTTCCAAGGACTTGGTAGCGAGACGAGAGGTTCATGCTGTTGGGTAAGAATGTGTTGCAGAAGAGAGTGAGAGAAAGAGAGAGAGAGAGCCAGCCTCTGGCTAATGCTCTACGGAGTATGTCCTGCAGGGAAGCGGAGACTTCAAGTGTCTTTCTGCAGCGGCTGCCCACGTTTTGGCAGTTTGCTTCCACCTGGTTACGCAGCACGAAAAGCAAAAGAGCCGTACCATCTGAGCAGAAGGGTGGACCACACAGCACTGGTTTGGTGTCAAATGGCTCCAACCAAGCCGGATGAGTTCCGCCTCCAGGAAGAGGGCTGCGTCCTCGGTTGGGAGATGCATTTCGTATTCTGCGGCACAATTACTCGTGCTCAGTGCACATTCACACACTTACGGGAGCGGTTCGGTTGTGTTTGTAAGCACATGTACGCGTCAATGGCTGCGAGACGGCAGACACGGACGGGAAACAGACGGAAAAACAGACGGGAGACGGCAACGCCAGGTAATGAAGTAGCAATACAAACGGTGTCATGGAAGGGAGACGGCAAATGGAGGAGGTTGCAAAAATGAGGCCAAGAAAGAGGCAGGAATAGATGGAGGCGGCGAGGGTCGAGGGTTGGACACACGGAGCGAACCGAAAGGAACTGCCCAAGGCCATGAAAGTATAAATTCTAGTCAAACTGGCTCCTTGCACATGAGACGGTCAGGGAATGAGTGCACTCACTACTCGTAGGTGTTATTGCCACGGGTGGTATATTAGAACGGGCAAACGAGTTGGTGTGGAGGAGATGCGAGGGGGTTTGCTGTACATTCTGCAGGGGTCAAGGAGTGCAAGCACTACGGAATATGTATAACCACACTGCATAGTTGTGCACTACGGAGTACATTCGCTGAACGCCAAGTTACAGGGCACTTGCCTGGTGTAGCTGAAAGTAAGCCCGAGAATACGCCATAGGCCCCTGTAATCGAAGTGGGAGGAGGCCCTGGAAGCTAGGAGGCCTGGAAACCTGGAAGCTCTGGCCGGCAACGATGCTGGATCTGGTAGTGGCACTCTCGTCGGGGCGTCCATACTAGCAGACCGCCCATCTCTTCCCGATAGTCCAAGAGAAATGGGCTGTGGGCGGCTGATACCGAAGAAATGAGAGCCCACTGCGTTGTAAACGGCAAGAGCTCCGTTGCCTACATGACTCGCAAACGTACGCGTACACGATACAACTTGACGGTGTACTCTGTTCCTCTTCTCCTCGCTGGCGCGCCCATTCTTTCTGTTTTCGTGCTGCTGGGGGCAGACAAGACAAATTGCAATAGAAGCACGGGCTTCAGGGGTCGTACTAGCAAGATTGCATGCCGTCTGCCGAACCTCTCTAGCAATAAGAACGGTGGACGCGGTGGGCTTCGCTGCAACGTCAGATTCTCTCTCCCAGAGAGGACGAGTCCTTTCCTTCTCGTCCGGGTTGTTTCGCGACCAGACTAGCGGCTCTCGGAGAACGGCAAGCACCAAACGATGGCAGTGGGCCAGTGCGTTGGGGGGGACTTGTTAGTTTTATTTTTATTTTCTTTCCTAGCTCCTAGCTTATTTGTATCCGTACGGGTACATGTATCTTACGGAGTAGTTGTACATGCGAGTAGTGCTACGGAGCATGGACACAATGTACTCCGTACGCTGAACAAACATACCGTAGGTGCGAGTACACTTCGAAGCGGGCATCCTGCGCAAAACCGTGTGCCGCTTTGCGTGGATACTAGAGGTGTGCTACTCGTTCCTGTTGGTGGATCGAGGAGGGAGGAGCGGAGAAAAAGAGACAAAAATCACGCACTGGGAGGTGGCAAAAAACAAAGCTACGACGTGGCACAGGAAAAAGAAACGAACATGCAAGATAACTCGATGGCTTTTCGCTTGGCTTCTGCACGTCTGCAGGGGCCAGTGAGCTCGGGCAACTCGACCCCCACGTGATCGCTTAGAAGGGGAGGAGGCGGAGAGAGGAGAATCGGGAGCAATCCTGGCCACCAGACGCGTTTCTGTCATGGGATTTCGAGTCTTTGAAGGAGTAGGCATTGGAAGCACCCACCAACCATGGATACGCAGCCTGGATCCAGCGTATGGGGTTGAATGTCTTGCGTCGACCTTTTGCTGGCTTGGGTGGTGTGCTGCAAGGATGCTGCTGAAATGCTACGGGGATGTGTTGGGATTTGCCGGGATGTAGGCCAAGTCGTAGTCCCAGTCGTAGTCGTATTGGGTGGTGCTGCTGAGACTGTTGGGATTTGGGGATGCCGGTGTCCGGGCATGAGTGGGCGGGCGACAGGCTACCGGCAGCGCCGAGGTGTGCTGGACGGCTGGTCCGTTGTCGGATTCGCCCTTCCATCCTTGGGCTTACACCGCTTGTGTGCTGGAAGCCAGGAGAGGCTAGGAGACGAGAGAGACGGACAGGGCTGCTCGTACGAGTTTGCCGCCACTCCAAGCGGTCGTATTCTGCATGGACGAGTAGACTGGCGTTGGACGTTGTGCACTAATGTAAGAAGAGGCGGCTGAAGAGTGATGGCATTGGCTCGGGGCTGCATGAAGGCTGGTGCTGGGCCTGGAGGAGGGAGGAGGTGGAAGGGGGGGAGGGGGGCATCGACGAGCCGGGTGTGCTCAGTGACCGCTAGTTGCTGCAGATGCGGGTTGTCTGCGACTCTACAAGCTGTGTACTTCGTGCGGTGCCGTTTTCTCATGCAGGCTAGTCAAGAAATGTACAGGCGAAGGCCGAAGTGAGCAGGGCCGAGGGAGGCGGTGTCGAGTAGCTAACAGAAATTGGCCAGGAAAAAGAAAGCAGAAGGAATCACGAAAGAGGGATGTGTTGGCCAAAACGGCCGAACCGAGGACACCATTACTGGCCCTATGTACTCGTATGTGCTCGGTTTATGATTCTGTGCTACTTGCGCTTGCTTACGAGCAGCTCTCGGGTTTCGACCACTCACATCGTCAGCTTCGAGTGAGCTAAGTGTGACTCGAGAAGCCATAGCAGCCCATCCATGTCCGTACAACTACAGCCGAAGTACTTGGGCTCGGTGGTGCAAGGCATAAATACAAAACCGACTCGATGTTATGTAACACTGCAAATGTTCGGTACAAATACAGCTTGCTGGGGTAGCTCCCGCTATCGCGCTCAGCTAGAAGGAAGTTATATATCGCATATCTGACAGAGGGCGAGGATGAGCAAGAGTTTAGTTCCACGGAGACGACAAGAGTATGTACGGAGTACTCGTACGAATTTGTACGCTGGTTGCAGTGTAGGCAGACAAGGGTGTGCTCTAGCAACTATCCTCTGTTACGACGTGGCGGACCTTGCACAAAAACCGGAGCAACACCTCGTACACGGGTGAGGTGGACATAACCTGATGCAACCCTGGCGACGAGGGGCCAACAACATGGGAGTGGGAGGGCCTAGAGAGGAGGATGGTAGGCGAGTCCGAGTATGAGGATAGACACTGCGTAATGCTATCATAGCAGAGTGATGTCGAAGGCGGTGAGGAAATGTTGTTGGAGACAAATCGGCTTGGCTTGCAAAAGCAGGGGTGTCATCCCACTATGCATACGGCTAGGATGCCATGGTCAAGCAGAGTCCTGCATCATGTGTTTGCTGTTAGGAACTAGCCTCGTACTCGGATGTAATGGTGATAATTCTTTCAGAAAGTACGGAGTACGAGGCGCATCCTTTCATGGCACGAAGCTGCTTACATGTGAGCTCTACACACTACAGCTCCCGTACTCGCGCACGTATATGACCGAATTCTCTCGTGAAGCGAACTGAAAGGGCGAGAAGGAAAACTGTGGGTGTCAACAGGCTCGAAGTGTGGCGCGATTACACGCCTCCTACACAGGCAAAATGGAAATGCAGCTGCGACAACCGTCGCATGTGGCCGGCGATCACTGTCGATTGTTAGACGTCTCATCGTGAAGGGCTGATCCGGTTCGAGACCTTCATGCCACCTACCGGTTTTCATGCCAGGAGGAAGCGAGGGTACGTCCCATGTGCCAGGAAGACCAACCCTGTCCGCACAAAGACAGCGGCGTCTTTCTTCTTCTGCCTTGTGGCCGTGTTGGTATTTGTCAACAGCCTTTGTGCGCGTGTAAAACACCAAGGCGCATTGCGCGAGGAGGGGGTGGCTGGGGCGGCGTCTGGAACTGGGGCTGGAGCTTGAGGCTCGGGGCTGGAATGGGCACAGCTGCTGCCACATAGTCGTGCGTGTGCTCGTATAATGAATTGTGTCTACGAAGTAGCGGTGCTCGTGGGCATATGACTCGTACTTACGAGTACTCAAACTTCATTCTTACGGCACGGTAGACACATCAGCTAGTTCAAGCATGAAACGCTCTGATAGAAAGCTGCGGGCGAAGAGCGATACCATCGAGACCATCTTTTTCATGTCGGCACATATTCCAGTGGCCGGGAAGTCGGCTTCTGCCCGTAATACAAAAGAAGTGGCTGGACAAAAAGGCAGAGAGAAAGTGTTGTGCGCACATCCAGTCTCTCGTGACTGAAGGTTTGAAACACGAAACATGGACTCAGGGGTTATGCATGAGGGCGCGGATAACAACCCGAAGGGGGGTGGGAGAAGAGGAGACGAGGGGGGGAGACAGACGGCCGGGAGAGATAAACAGAGTTTTGTTGCGTAATAAGGAGTGGCCGACGAGGGGATTTCACGAAATTGGCTGTGAGTTGGAGTCTGAGAATCTTGATGGCGGAGGAGCCACGGCCCAAACAGCTTTGGTGGACGCAGCATGTCGTCGTCCTCGCCTTGGCCGTGAACAGGGTGGGTTCCGTACTTCGTATGGAGAGCAGCAAGGTATGCCGGTATACGAGACTTCCCGCCATCTCCACCCACTTGGCTGGCGTCTCCATCTCGACAACAACCATATGTGTGGTCTGGCCACCGAGAAACCCTCCCTCAAGCACAGCGCACCAGTTGCCCTGTCGGCTTCGTCCAATCGCGAGGCGGAGAGCTCGCCTGCTCCGCATCTACTTCCTCTTTTGCCACGGATCTTCTTTTGTCTGCCAACTGATCACAAATGGCATAGCCGAACACGGACAAGGCACGAGGTCCGGACTACGACTACGAGATAGCATATCAGTGCATAGGTGTGTGCCCAAACACCAGCCGCGAATGTCCGGAAGATATTCAGGCCGCCCTCTACTAAATACGCGAGAGGAGTCGATGGGCCATCATCGGCGGATCCTCCAAAAGCCGTTGGTGAGCCCCTGCTGAAGAGGCCGCTATGCCTGTTGCAGCGGTTGTGAACGCCACAGCGCTTTGCCTTAGAAAGGGCCCTGCGAAGGACTACAGTTTGTTCTTCATCGCAGTTCGGATAGACATTCCTGCATTCTGGTGCTAGGAGCAAGTCCTGCGATGCGGTGCTTAGAATTAGCTTTCCTGGCTTATGACGTATTTTGCTATTCTCCTGCCTTTCTCTGCAATAGTGGTATCGGGGGCTACCGCCAGCCGGACAGCCATCTGTGACAACCTGGTAGCGGTGCTAGAAAGCTGCCTGCAACAGTTCAGCAGCCCAACCGCTGCCACAGCAAAGCGCTGTTGAAAAGATATGGGTAGCAGGGACTGTGCACACGGCACACTGACCGGGGTGGTGGTGGCAGCCGAGCGTCGCAGTGATGGAGTAAGACAAGAGGATACAGGCACTGGACTGTCGTAATACTGTACGGAGTCCATACGGTCTTCTCGTAGGCACGCTTGGCAGCCCGCAAAAGTGTGGTGGAAAGTGCCTGAGCCCTTTTCGAGCCCGTTTTCTGAGCCCGTTTGCCTTATTAGGTCTGTCGAGGTCGTAATACTTTGGGGAGCTGAATTAGAAGCTACCCCGCTGCCGATGCATCCAGGGAAGAAGAAAGCAACGTTTGCTGCTGTTCCCTGCTGTTTCCCGGTATGCTGCATGCTGTCATGGCATGAGCGCTGTGTCTGTTCCAGGTCCAACGGATGTGGTGTATACCGAAACCTTGGCTTTTGTGCTACGAGAAGAAGCGTTCCTTCTGTGCACCGTACATCCTTATGCGTACGATCGCCAAGAAAGAAAAGGGTGATCGTGAGGGAGACCGATCCTGAGCCAGTCCCCGTCTCATGGAAGTTATGCCGAGGGTGGGCGAGAAAGCGAGCAAGTAGTCCGCAGTTAGCAGCCCCCGAGGTCTCGAACAATACACACCACTGCCTCGATATCTTACAAAGATCCTTTGTAAGACACCACTGCTAACACTAGGCGCGGCCTACTGGCCCGGAGAGCAGACGGCAGTGGAGATTGTCTGGTCTGTCTTGAGTCGCGTCCACGTGGAGCATCTTGCTCTCTCATCCCGCACCGTTGTGAGACTAGACAGTCCAAAGCGGCAGTGGGGACTGTCGGAGAAAGCATCCGTTGTCCGATTTGACACCACACACAGCTCTACAACGACGAGTAGACTGGATGGGAGTACGAGTAGTCGTACGTCGTAGATGCTGGCTGGGGCTAATGTCCTTTTGACAGGGTAGAGGGGCCCATCATTGCTACTTGCGGCCAACGCCGGCCGCTGTTTGATACGAAAGGGGACGACGAACTCCCATGAGCGGCCCGTTGGGCGCAGAACGAAGACCAAGAGGGTCGCAGGCGCTGGATGGTAGGCAGCACCGTTCAATGGTTGAGGTCTGTGTCACCGCAGGGGCATCAACATGGCCAACCAAGATTCCGCGGCCTTCTCCCCCTCTCTTCCCTCTCTTCCCCCTCTTCTCTCCTCTCTTCTCCTGTTTTTCTGCCCCCTTCTCGTCCCCCCTTGGCCGCCGTTTATGTTTGCCTCTGCTCTCCCGTGCTCCCATGACAGCCGATTCGGCGTTCGCTGGCAGGCAACAACGGCTAACGGCAACGGGTCCTCCTAGCAGCCAACCTTGGTTGCTACCAGCGACTACTGCGTGCTGTTGTCTACATACGCAGAAAATATGGCCGTATGTACTCGTACCTGCTCGTAGGCGCCGGACAGTGGCACAATCGGCCAAGGCATTTCCTAAAACAGCCCGTGGACATACGAAAACGGACTGTGTGTGTTGACAAAAACAGTGACCCGCATACGGGGCTATTCCCCTTCCTAACAGCGCTCTCTTCTCAGAAATCGAATGCCACTCTCTTGTCGAATTCTATGTCGTTTTCGGGCTGTCGTTGTTGGGCTGTTCCCACCATTCTGGACACTTTTTAATTTCTTTTTGTTTGTCCCCCACTCCATCTCCTCCTACATGTCATTTCTTTTTTCTCAAGTTCGTGCTTGTCCCTCTAGTTTTTCCTGTTTGTTTCTGTTTCCTCCCATCTCCTGTCTACCTTATCTGTAAGCGCATGTCTTACTTGTCAAACCTCTTTGCGCGTTGGAACCCACTTCGAGCATTTCTGTGCATCCTTGGGCATGGAGCCTTACCTGCCACCAATCAGAAGAATCTGTGGCGGCCGTACCTGACAGTCAGCCAGCAGACACGATCCTGCGGTTACCCGCTGTGGCGTCCCAGGCTGCATGCATTTTTGAAATCGCTTCTACGTCCATGGCGTTGGATATGTCTGTCCGCCAATGATTTTATTTGTTTGGTTTTGCCTCCAAACCGGGTACGGTGATGTGGGAGGCCAAAAGAAACAAAAAATAGAAAAAATAGAAATAAAAAGTAGAATTCTGCCCTCTCTAGCGCAGTTCATTGCCACAAAATACGACACGGAATGGCGTACTAACTGTTCATGAACGAACGGAAATTTCAATGTGGAAGGGACACACGACCAGAAGTCGGTTAATACAACCTCCGTGTCCGAAATGAGTTCGGGTCTTGCTCAGGCCGGGTCGAAAAAGGGCGCTCGCGCTTTTTTTCCTCTCCCGTGCATCCATTACAACCATCACTACAAGTACTCGTACATATAGTTACTCCATCGATGGCGGGCGTCTACGACTATTACTATCTGAGTGGAGGAGGTCCTTCCTTTGACGATATGCGTTGCAATGCAGTTTTGTGTCTCCTCTTTTTGCTCATTTTGTTTCTCTTTCACCCCCCTGACAGCTGTGGTCTATTTATTTATTTTGTTTTCTGCTTGGGGCTTATAAGTTGCTCGTTTCGTATTAGAAAGGGGAGGGCAATTAATGTCTACGTTAAAGCCTCGACGAGGTGTGATGGCTTCTTCAGGGCTTTATACGTCATTGCAATACGTAGAGGTATAATCATCGTATTATTGAGAGATTGGCAAGATATGCATGGGCTGTGACGCTGCACTATTTCGTGATGGCTCCTTGTACGAATACTCTAATAGTACGGTAGAACTGTGTGAAGCTGGGGATGTTTACGCAGGTAAGGCAGCATTCCGTCGTGCCATACGGAGTACGGATGCCTTGAGACGACTGTAGACGTACGGAGCACCACATACAATGTACTCCGTACACATTGCTACCTGGAGTAGTGTACGGAGTACGGAGTCCAGCTATCGTCGTACTTCAGTGGCACTCTGGATCCTTGTAAAATGAGGACGGGTACTACAGCACAGCACTTAACCTAGGATGCCCACTTGAGCTCAGCGAGATTCCAGGTACAGGGGGCGACAAAAACGGGGCTTTGTGGTCATGAGTGCGAACTCATCCTCGAACCAGGACAAACCGCTGAGAAGGGAGTGTGAGTGCCCTGCGCACTGACCTCTCTCCCTCTGCAGCGTAGTTGTAGTCTTCCTTCTCCTTCGAATGTTCTTCAGGCATTCTGGATGGCAATCATAGACCAGGGGTTCGAACTATTAGGCTGTCCGAGGAGAAGAAAACCCGACTGACGAGAACCGAGAGCAAATAGTCACGACATAACGAGGGTACTATTGAAAACAGTCCGGTTGACGGCGTTCCCGTCCTGGTACCTGGCATCTCTTCAATGCGGTTGGGGGGGATGTGCCGCAAAAAAGCGCGTAGGACGATGGAGGATGAGTTGAAAGCAGTGGGGGACTCTTGTGTGATCTTCGTCTTCTGATCGCCTAGTCACTTCCATCCGTGCCTCATCGTCGCGACAGCATGCGTTGCTTACGGAGTACTCAGGATATAGGCATCTACGAGTATGCAGTGTACGCACTCTAATACGAGCTTCGAACTACAACGTACGCAGTCCGTAGATGCTGCGTGGGTCGCACCTATGCATACTCTACAACCCTTGACGAACGGGCCCAAAAACCTCAGCCAGCGAGCACTTCCGCACCCCTGTCGGAAGCATTCCAGGATTTTTCTGACAGCGTAAATAACGACGTGCGGAGAGTTACAATGCCAATTATTCTGTGCCGCCCGCGGAATCCAGACTGAAACGGCGCTCTCTCTATGTACAAAGTAGGCAGTCAATCGTATGTACTCCTACTCCTACTCGTATACGGAGCATGTACTTCGTACACACAGCCAAGTCACCAGAGACGATACAAGTAGTCAGTTAATTTGCCAGGTAGTATCGGCCGTACGAAGCAGAGAGGTAGCGGACGCCCTTCTCGCTGACAGTTGTTCATCTATTCCAAATGGAGTGCCACCCTCCATCGCCACTTTAGCGAATATCCATGCCCGGAGAGCATGAACTCGGGTTTCTTGCTGCCCTGTCTTTCTCATACGAGGTGGCCGTCTTTGCATTGAATGGGTACCGGGTATGAATATATTCCGTATGATGACGAGTATGGGTTAATCCGATATAGATGTGCTTTTTTTTGCGAGCAGCACGTCGACGGCCACTAAAAGCGGAAATGTATGGTGTACACTATGCAGTCCATACAAGTGGAAAACCGTTGAACCTTTGCTAAGAAGGGGTGGGAGGGCAAACACACAGCATACACTAGTTGCAGAGCACACAGACTGGCCAGCACACCACCAATATTCATGCGTGCTCGCACTAATGCTGGCCCAAAGCTGTGCCTGAGCTTCTCCCATGTGGGCGCACGTCCACAGCCACAAACTTCCGAACCCTCCTCCGTACTGCCGTTCATTTCCTGACGGGGCAAAGCGAGAGTAAAATGAGGGGGGCAGGAAAGTGAGAGAAAAAAGAACACTCAGACGATCGCCGCCCAGCAACCACAACCGTCCATCAAAATTATGAGCCCCAAATTCAAGCCCACAGAAGGAAGATAACTAGCTCAACATCTACCACCAGTCACCAACACTAACAGCGCCACCGTCCCATTCCCAACAACTCACAGTGCGGTGTGACGGAGAGGCCTGACGGGCGCTGCAATATATGCAATATACGAGTAGTGCTTCTTCGTGCTGCATTGCCGTTGCACTGCCGTGGCAGTGCCGGCCAACCAGCTGCAAAGTTACATAGTTCTGGAGCACAGAAATGGAGACGGGTTCGGTAGCACCATGCAGAACCAGGAATCCGCTGACAGAGCTCGGGCTGCACGCAGGCCTCTCCGCTCGACTACTGGTACTGACTTGTTGCATACATACTTAGCGTATTACGGAGTACTATCATGCCCTCCGTATGAGGCAGATACTGCAAGGCCGGGGAGGCATGCACGTAGTGTACACATGTATGTACTCCGTAGTACTACATGGTCGTTTTAGACCCCAATGCTTGCGGATGGGTCGAATACGGCACATTCGTGCAGGAAAGACTGGGGGTCCAAGTCCTGCTCTATGCGCCTTTTCCTCATACGAATATGCCACCAGGACCCAGCTAGCTCTACGGAGTGCCGTTTCCGCCGAGGAATAAAAGCGATAAAAATGACGGAGCGTATTTGCCTAGTTTAGGTTGCCGAAAGGTGCTCCAGGGGAGGCCGGTTTCTGCGATCCCAGCCTAGTGCCTCCTCCATGCAATAATGGACGCTTGTCACTCATAAGTGTGCGATAACGAGAGGTGCAAGCCAGGTGATGCGGGCAGCCAGACGTGTCATGATCCCAGCCCTATTTGCTGTGCTCGACTCCCCTCCCTGCCCCCTCGAGGACGGCCATTCATTGTTGTCGTGTGTATTATGAACAGCGGGGTTGCGGTTATACTGTTCGCACGCAATGCTACGCACACGGCGAGTACACTATGTAGTCGTATGTACAGGTATTCACTCCTTTGTGCGGAATTGGCTACGTGTACACGTATGTGGTCGTGCTCGGCGCCTACTCTTTGATATTGCTTGGAAGGCGGCGGCAGCCGAGCACGGATACACGGCCACCACAAACAAAATACGAGCCAAAGCAGCAAGCAAACACGAAGCTCCAGCTGATCGAAATTGCGCAAGAAAGCAGTCGCACCGCAGCCACGATCGAACAAGCGGAGACAAGAAGGCAGGAAGAGCAGAAAGAGTGAACGGACGGAGTAGATCATCGAACGACAAAGCTGCGAGGTTTCAGCGGAGTGGGCGGCGGGCAGTAGTGGTAGTCTAAGAGTCTCATTATGGAGCCGTTGCGTACTCGTAGTGTAGTAGCACAGTGCCCAGCTCCCGAGTATAGGCCAGGAAGCATAGTATACCAGAGGGCAGGAAAGCGGAGGAGACAGCAGCTGCTCCGTGTGTCGAACTGAGATAGTCTGCACGGAGTACCACATCTGCAACAGTGGTGGCCGCCAGCATTCAGATTTCTTCACACCTTGCTGCCTTGCTGCCTTGTATCAGGACGAGCCCACCTGCTTTGATACTCCGCACAAGCGCTCATCATGTAGTATGGATGACGGATAGTTGCCTGTTCCAGGGATCCTGGTCGCCTCCAGCTCCGTCACAAGTATGAGTACAGCCAAGACCGGCCCAGCTGTCCGTGGAAGGCTGAGAAGAAGCGGACATGGAAGTACCTGTACGAAATAGATCTCCTCTGCCCATGTACTCTGTATCGCTCCCAAAGGCCTATGCTGTGAATATGCAGCTCCCATGAATCGCCACCGCGCTCAAACTTGCACACCGCCAGCCTGCGGGCCATGGCGCCGCCTTTATTGTATTTTTTATTCACCTCTGCGTGTTGCTGCATAGCGGTGGTGTGCTACTACATAGGTCATTGCGGTTGTAATGACCCCGGTCAGGCAGGCCCATTTCTGCCTCCAGTGGCATAATTGGGCTAATTGCTGGATTAGCGGAAGCCAGCACAACCTAGCTGTAGGGAAGAAGTCTGGTGTGTTGAGTTGACCGTGCCCAGCCAGGTATAGTGCGAGTAGAAGCTGTTAGAAGACGAAGGCAAGGGGGCCAGCAGGAGCAAATATGAGCAAAGGGGGGGGACAACGCTGGGAGAACGTCCTGAATGGCTCAACAGCGTGAGAGGCCACGCATGTCTGAGCTGCTTTGCCTGTGCATGCTGGGTGCGTGTCTTTGCACTTGCCCATACATACATAGGCCAGGGGTGTGTGAGGTAGTTGTGCTCGTATGCGTGTTTATTGCATCCCCTTGCTTCCGTACTTTGTAAGCAAACTGTAAGATTTTTGTCTGTCAAGGCTCGCTTTCCTTGCCCGGACCCCCCTCTCATCCTAGTTCACATTTCACTACGGAGTACTCGTAGCCACAGCCAGGTTACTTCGCTCCAAAGCACCCTTTCTTTTCTCGTTCTATCCTTCATTCGGAGCCCATTGATGGTCTGGCAAGTCTGCACCACCATTGACATACTCTCGTTCTGGAGACAAGCAAGCAAAACATTTCCTTGCGGTTCCCCTGTCGAAGTTAACTATCTTCCCACTCAGCCACTCCATCGAATGAATGCCGCCCGACAGTGTGACTGGTTCTGGTAGATACCTACCTTCCTGCTCGTATCTTTTCCTTTTCCGCCTCTCTCGCTCAGACGCCCCTCTTTCGTCTATTCTACAACGCAGATGCTCCTGCTGTTCGTCTTAAATCCAGTCGCAAATTTAGACAAGGCATAATACGGCGTGATCCTAGCCTGCACATCATCGGCTCTTTCTCCTTTCTACCCCTCCTTCGTCCATCTGCTTCTTCTCGCCTAGACACTTCTTTCTCGACTACATACCGGGACTACCGGGTTCTCTATGCCGACACCATTGCCCGGTGACGCTCGGGTAATCCAGCTATACGCTTGAGTCTGGCATCCAAATCGGCTCTGATTGCACCGTTGTGAGACAGCTGCACTGTCTCTGGGTCTGATCTGGGGCCTTTCCTGGTTCCTCTTTTGATTTCCTTCCGTACTCTTTCTTTGCTTGTTCTCGGTTGCAGCCATTTGTTGGGCATCCTTGAAACCGCACCGCGGGTTGCAGAATCTCCCTCACAAAATTAGAATCAATCGGTACGACAGCTGGGAAAGAGAGCCTGCACACATGCTTTTGAGAATCAGACACCCCCCCCCAAGCAGCCAACTTCACCCAACCCAATCTTCACTTTCAGTCACCAAAGCCTCCAGTCTATTGGAAGCCAGGGCCACCTAAGAATATCCTATGCTACCCTGTGGTCTTTTTCACAGTACTAGCCCGCGCTCCGCTCCCTCACCTTGCCGTACCAGATATATTCTAAGCTTCCTGTTTTGCCATTGATTTCTCTTGCTGTTTTTTATTATTTTTACTATTATTCTTTCTTTATTCTTGTGGGCACCGGAAGCCATCTTCCCCGGCCACTTTCGCGAAGAAGCTTTGAGAGGATTGTCTTGGGGAAAGAGACAGCTCACAACCCTTGTGACCAACAGAAGAGGTAGCGAAGCTCGTCTGAACATAAGGCATAATCTTTGGGCGCTGATCGACCGAGAAAAAAAGACCACAGTTTTTGTTTGAGGAAGAGGGGATGCATTAGCATAGAGGAGAGCTATCCGAGCCAGCCACAAACCATCGCATCTTGGTGGCGGCTGTAAGAGCGATTGCCACCTTCCTGATATTATTTTCTCAGCGTCTGGCTCTCCCACTACTTGGACTCTACCTAGGTTTTCTGGGTACGCCTGGCGCTTATACGCCTACCACAGCTCATATTGGCCTGTTCCCTGACCAATTCTGCCAACGGTTGTGGCTCACCCAATCCTGGGCCTGCTTTTCTCCAGCACCAGGAGGCCAGTCCTCTCTCCACTGCTACCAGACTTGAAGTACTCGGCATCAACTTTGATCGACTGTGACCCTGAGGATTAGGCCAGACCAGTCTTATGTCTCCCTCCCTCCCCTCTGATCCCCACACAAGCAGCACTCACTACTCGCTGTTGCAACAACACGCTGTTTCCATTCGCTCTTCTCCCCGTTTCTGCAAGACGCAACAGCAATCAGGGCACAAACCGCAGTTCTCTGCCCACGACCCAGCACGCAACACACGAGCAACACGGAAAAGTAGGACATCTGTTGGAATAGAGCGTCCGCAACCGACTTCTGCTGCCTTCTGTCACATCCAAACGCTCAAGCATATCTCCCCCCCCCGTCGTCGACACCTACCCCCTCTGTAATTTCTTCTGTCTCTAGACTTTGCGTCTGCAGCGGCTCCAAACTCTAGACGCTCATGCTGTGCATTGGGCTGCCCGCGAGACCTCTATACTTTTTCCCCTTCTCCAGATCGAAACCACCGCCCAGCTACTGCAAGTGCCTCTCTGACTCCACCGATTTCCAAAATAACCCCAGCCGGAACGCATACCTACCGTGATCGGCATACACGGAGAACACACACTTTCCTCCTTTTGCTTTTGGCCATCATCACCGTTATACCAATACTAGTCCAAGGACCCTCTTTTTATCTTCGCTGCACCCCCCCCTTACCCACCTTCTCTCTCCTTCTTCCACCCACCCCCTCCCTGTCTCTTCTTGCGTAGCACTTCGCACCAGTCGCTGTGTAGGTACGGAGTACGGAGCACACGCGCCTTACAACTAGTTCTTTTCCCCCCTTCTTCCTCTCTGCGAGTACCTCTCTCAGATGTACCCTGCCGATAGTCGATGTACTAATATCGCCTCACCACCTCCTACTCTACGTCCGGGTACGAGCACACAGCAAGGAACAAAAGGTGCCTGCCTTCCACATCGATCTCAGCTTTTGCATCCTTCAACTCACCCTATCTCTCCAAGGCAAACACTCGTCCCATCCTAATCCCTGGCTGTACAACCTCGACAGAGTCTACGACTACACCAACCCATCTTGCACTCACTGCGCCCACGCAAAAAGAAAGAAGCAACAACCAGAACTGGCAATCACAGATTACACAGCATCTGTTGCCATATATCGTCCAACATCTCGTTTGAAAAGCTGGGTCTCTTTTTGCACAGATCTCTGGCTCCGGCGGGCTACCATTTGTTTTTTGTCCGACCGACAGGAGCCCCAGAAAAGAAAGCCGATATAACAGGCAAGAGGAGCAACAGTTTGAGACAGACAGTTTGCTGCTCCGGCGATTCTGTAAGCAAACCACCACCACATTGGCCACCTTATTTACCTTACCCCCCCCCTCTTTCCCACCTCTCCCCTCAACTCTCTTGGTGGCGTAACGTCGGGACGACTGCGACTCACATCACGTCTTGTCCTCCCACCCTCCTACAAACAATTTTGCATTCTTCTTCTCTCTTTTCATATTTAATGCCTTCTATCTTCCCTTGATCATCTTTTCTCCTTTTCTACAAAGCAGGCTCCTCTGCACTTCTCTCTTTTTTATTACCCTCACACTTACAGCCGCCTGTTCTTCTCTAACAGCTGCGGTTAGCCACAGTCAACCTCGTCTTCTACTTCCTTGGAAGACACTCCTCTAATCTGGCCTCCAGAGAAAGAGACATCAGGCGCTCAGCAGATAGCCGACGGCGACTGCTTCAACAAGCTAGCCCTGGTCCAGACCGTTGAGGCAGAAGAGTGTACCTCAGCCCATCTTATTTATTGTTCTCATAATCCTCCATTTTGCTACCAGCAATTCCTTCTTCCTTTTTCAGCATTCCTCCCAAGCTCCCTCCCCACGGTCTTTCCCGGCACCTCGACTTTCCTGATTTTACGCTGCTCAGTCCACTCGCCGGTGGCTAGTCACGAGAAGTGAGCCGGTCTAGACGCATCTCAGATAGGCACGGTGCTATTCGATTGCCAGCTCGATTTGTTGAGGCTCACATACGACGGGAATTCGGTCTTCACTCATGAGTGCGAACATCCACGCCTATCCACATTTCGCGGACCACACTATCTCGCATCACCAAGCGACACCCAGAAGTGAAGATAGGTATGTACTGCCAATCTTGAAAGAAGCTCAGAGCTTCCACTCCCCCCCCGCGGAGAACAAGCAATGGCAGCAGCCTCTGGTGTCGCGTTCCGATTCCGTGCATTCTTTTCCTTCCAAGTGGACCGTGGCCTAAACAAGGCATTCGTGTTTTATCCAGAATCACAACTCCTTCACAGAGACAATGGCAGCTTTCGCATTCTAGAGCTGACAATTATCCTGCACAAAAGTGTACCCGAATATATGCTCGAAATCCGACAACAGCCCCAGCATGCCCGCGTGGCACTGGGCAAAGACAAGGGTGAGTGTTGTTGTGCTTACATTGAGACTTGGGGCTTTTCGTCCGCAGCTCTCAATATTGCTGCCAAGTTGTTTACGGATTTCCAGTCCAGTTGAGCTGACTTGAACAGCGGACAGAAAGCCGATCGATCCGCCGCCGATTCTGCAGCTGAAAGTCAGCCAGAAAAAAGATCCGATGCAAAACTTCCTACAGAGTATGTTCTCAGAAGCGGTGCCAAAAGGTCAGGTTGAATTGGCAGCTAATCAACTCTGCAATTAGGTCCCTACTTCTTCATGACATGCACATTGATCAAGGGCGACGAGACATCTGGAAAAGACCCGCTGCCCAGCCATCTTATCGGGACGGTGGTCTCGTCACTGCACCGGTTGAAAGACACTGACAACCAGGACGGCGGGTTCTTCGTTTTTGGCGACCTGAGCTGCAAAGTAGAGGGAAAGTTCCGGCTGCTCTTTACGCTGTACCAGGTGCAGAAGATGGAGGTCGTCCATATCACGGCCACCGTGTCAGATATTTTCCAAGTCTACCCGACAAAATCGTTTCCCGGTCTGGCTGAATCAACCTTTTTGACACGGTCCTTCAGTGACCAAGGCGTGCGGCTGCGGCTGCGAAAGGACTCCCGAAGCATGACGACACGGAAGCGAAATGCCACAGCAGCCGAGTTTGCGCGGAAGCAACACGACCCGCGAGACAGTCAGCGATCAAGGCAAACGGCCAGCTCTGAGGAAAGTCTTTCATACGGAGCGTCTGGGGGGTCATTCAGTTCTCACTTGGGGGCCTATGGATATGAGCCAGAGGACGGGCTCCAAAAGCGCCGACGCATCATGAGCGAGGGTATCGTTGCCTCGGCCTCTCCACACCCATACGGAAATTCAGCTGCCGGCCAAGCACCGGACATGTCATCCTATGCGGCTCCTCGCGCCAGCTATGCCCAAGCATCTCATTTGACAATGCCCGTCAGTTCGGCCTCCTATGGCCTCCCGCCGCAACCTTCTGCAGCCACCCTGAGCTACAGCCACTCGGCCACAGTCGCTACCGCTCATCCCCACGCGCATGCACATCATCAATTGGGGCGGTTAGACACCCAACAACTCGGCGGTGCTCATCTTTCTGGCGCCGGGTCAGCGGGACCAGCTGCATTTCAGTCTCCATCGAGCCGACAGTCGCCGCACGGTTTCCAGTACAGCACTCTGCAGACATCTCCGTCGTCTTTGGCGTATCAGCCATCCAGCGCAACGTCGACATCAGCCCACGGCCTCACCGGAAGCCCAGCCGGCGACTACCGGCCGCATCCTGGGCCGCTCTATGCACACAACGCCTCTGCAGACGCCAGTCCACGCACACACCCAACGCCAAATCCCAACAACTCGACGCCCAGCGGCACAAGCACCAGTCCTCCCGATGCCACAGCCAACTACACGGCCGCCGCCGTCGGATCGATGACGCCGTTCACACAAGGTCTTGCGTCTTACCCATATGCCCATGCTCTCAGCGACCCGCAGTCGCATCTTCCTCCGCCGACGATGGCGTCGACGCGGTCACACGGTGTGCCAGCGCTTGACTTGCACAATATCAACGGCGGCGGGCTAGGGCTGGATCTAAACTACGCTGAAGTCGACAGACACAACCCAGGGCAGGCGTCTTAGGACTTTTGTTGGCATAAGGAGCGAGGCAAAGTGCGGAATGTTGATACCCAAAATTCAAGGAAAAAGAAGAAGAAAAAGAACAAACCCAAAAAAGAGAAACAATAGAGGCGTCTAGTTGCTACGATGCAACAGTCCAAAGACTGGCGGCGTTGGCGGCAGAGCGACGGGATACACCGGAAAAACAAATTGCAAAACAGGCAGGGTCTCTCCGAGCAAGGAGACATACGGAATTGAGGCGGCGGCTGCATTGGTTGCGTTTTTATCTTACAGGAGGGGAGGAGGGAACGCTGATTTCATTCAGCATGGTTGGACATGTTGGCAATGGGACATTTCAGGGCCAGGTTTACACAAAAAACCTTGCAACACGAGCATACAGGGAGAAGCATGGAAGTTTTAGTGAGGCTTTTTCTAATAGTTTTTAATCAAATGTGCAAGGTTTATCATTCGTGGTTTTGTGACAAGTGCTCCTTGTCTCCAGAACACACTGCTCCCTGTTTTCTTTGCCTGATAGAAGAGTGCATTGTTTTCTACCGACAGCACCTAGTTTAGAGCCGCTTTTGTTCACATGATTCAACAAGGACCTGACGTTTTCCATCTCCGCTAAGAGAGTGCATGCCAGGCCAAGTGGATGCGTAATTGGAGACTGAATATCACACGCCTATGGCTGCGCAGAATGGGGACAAGGGACCCAACCCTCCGCCACAGAGTCTGATTTTAACCGACCACATTCTCGGAGACTCATATACTTTGCTTGATTTTGCACTAACACTATCCTTTGAAGGGTGTAATGAACATAACCAATAAGCCTAGAAACCGACTTCTGTTCCGCAGTTTAACTACCCCAGAGGCTCGGCGACGGCAGATGACGGGTACTACTTTCATATTTGTTCGCCCAGAAACTTCCCTTCTTGGTCCCTACGTCTCAATACGCTGTGCATTTTAGTGAAAATGGGAGGAGATAAGCCGCCATATCTACTTGCACAATCCCGTCCCCAGAATTCGACAAACTAGGAAGGAGAAGTAAATGATGTGGGACCCAAAGATGCTTCGCAATATCCAGACGTTTGCATATTAAAATCATTTAAAGTAGTGCAGCACGGGAACTTCTCTGCCAGCAGTCTATAATTCGAGACATTCTCCAGACCTTGCTCCCAGCCCATTTGCCTTTATATAGCTTCTTCGTCAGCATAGCTAGCTAGGGATGTAAAATGCCGACAGCAACCGTTTCCGCTCTTGTTTTCTTCAACATCATGGCTGCAAAACTTATAACAGTGGCCACAGCAGCCTCAGCACTGGCTCATCGGGATGGTCTGCAGACGGTATCCCAGCTTGATATATCAGGAGTTGGAGAGGCAATAGTCATCCCGACATGGGACCTCCAATCGTCAGCCAAGGTAACTGGAAGTCCTGCTGCCCTTTCAATGCCCGGTGCTGTTCCTGCAGGATCTGGCGGAAACGGCCCAGCTTGGTATCATGCACCGGTGTCTAGATGCACTATCATGGGGTGTCTTTTGGCGGCCGGGCAGTACAACGAGACAGACCTGTTCTTCTCGGACCATCTCTTGACCACGGACCAAAGCCGGTTTGGCGTGCCCTGGCTGTTTCGAAACGAGTTTGAGATTTCGACGGCGAATAAGAGCAAGAGCACCACGGAACAGCCAGCCCACTATCTTCTCGAAACACACGGCATCACATCGCGCGCCGACATTTACATCAACGGCCAAGAAGTGGCCGACCGCAACACGCAGGTCGGCTCGTATGGCGGCCATGTGTACGATGTGACCTCTGCTCTCGCTGCCGGCTCCCCAGCAGGACAAAATGCCATTCTCATTCGCGCATACCCGACGAATCAGTACCAGGATCTAGCCGTCACCTTTGTCGACTGGAACCCACTGCCGCCGGACAACCTGACAGGCGTTTGGCGCAACGTGACGCTGCGACGGACAGGACCTGTCGCCATTGAAGATTTCAGCGTCACAAACAGCTTTACGCTGCCCCCTGTTTCGGCGACGGGAGCAGCAGCGGCCACGGCCTCCAACGGCTTGGTCACCCTGCGGGCCACAATTCGCAACCTCGAGAAGACAACTGTGAGCTTCGTTGCGGCCGGTCTCGTGTCTCGAAGTGATGGGTCGCCGGCGCTGCCTTCCAAGATGATTTCACCTGCGTCGGCACCGGCGGCATCGCCTATTCAGCTTGGGCCTGGCCAGGGCCTTTCGCTTGTGCTCACGGTGGACGTTGAGGCTCCGGCTGTGTGGTGGCCGTGGCAATGGGGCCAGCAGCCGCTCTACCAAGCCCAGCTGTCGGTGTCTTCGGTCAGTTCAGCAGCCAATTCGACGTTGTCGGACACGGCGACAAAATCCTTTGGCTTTCGCCAGGTCACTGCCACTGTGAGCAGCGCCGACGACATTCTGTTTTCCATTAATGGCCGCCCGTTCCAGGTGATGGGCGGCGGCTATAGCGCAGATATCTTTCTGCGGTGGGACACGGCGCACTTTGAGGCACTCGCACGTTATGTGGTCGATATGGGACTCAATACCATTCGTCTGGAAGGCAAGATGGAGCAGCCGGAGCTCTTTGAAGTGGCAGATCGTCTGGGCCTGATGGTTCTGCCGGGCTGGGAATGCTGCGATAAATGGGAGGCCTGGAAATACAACGACAACCTGCCCAAACCAGTGGCTGTTTGGACCGACGCTGACTATGCCACGGCTAATGCCAGCATGCGCCACGAGGCCGGATTCCAGCAGAGCCACCCGAGTCTTTTGGGATTCTTGGTCGGCAGCGACTTCTGGCCAGACGACCGAGCCACCGCCATCTACTCCTCTGCCCTCGCCAATGCCGGGTGGCAGGCTCCGGTTGTGGCATCTGCGGCCAAGGCTGGATATCCCAGAGCCCTGGGCCCGGGTGGGATGAAAATGGCCGGGCCTTACGACTGGGTGCCGCCGACTTACTGGTACGACACACAACCCGCATCCGACGACGACCGATATGGAGCCGCCTTTGGCTTCGGATCCGAGCAGGGGGCTGGTGGCGGAACACCGCCTCTCCCTAGTCTGCAGCGGTTCCTATCGAGTGCCGACCTCGAAGATCTGTGGCGCCGCCCCAACAAGAGCCTTGCACACATGTCGCCAGCATCGTCGTCGTTCCACGACCGCAGCATTTTCAACACCGCGCTGTGGAAACGGTACGGTGCCCCGACATCGCTGGACGACTACCTGCTCAAGACACAGATGGCAGACTATGAGGCCACGCGAGCCGAGTTCGAGGCGTTTGCTGCGTTCTGGGGCACGGATCTCTCCAACAAGTCCAGGCGGCCAGCCACGGGCGTCATCTACTGGATGCTCAACTCGGCGTGGCCAGCTCTGCATTGGGCGCTGTTCGACTACTATCTGCATCCGGCTGGTGCCTACTACGGCGTAAAGGCGGCCATGGGCCGCCTTGAGCATGTGGTGTATGACTACGTGCACGGCAGCGTCGCTCTGATCAACCGGTCGCGCGATCACAGCGGTGCCCGTTCTGTGCGCGCCGAGCTCATTGCTGCCGACGGCCGCGTCCTGGGCAATACGACAACGGCCCGGGGCAGCACGACATCAACACCTAACACGAGCCGGACAGTGTTGAAGAGTGTCCCGGGGGTGTCGGGGCTCAAAGAGCTGGCCTTCCTGCGGCTGACCTTGACGACCGAAGATGCCTCTCCGTCGCTGCTGAGCCGCAATGTCTACTGGCTAGGAACCGGGGCTGACATGCTCGACTGGGACGCGTCCAACTGGTACGTCACGCCGGCGTCGCAGTACACAAGCTTCCAGGCGCTGGACAAGCTGTCGGCAGCCAACGTAACGGCAACGGCCCAGAAAAAGGGGGCCGGAACGGCCATTGTGCTGGAGAATCTCTCGTCCGTGCCGGCCGTTTTTGTGCACCTGACTTTGGTCGACGGCACGGCGCAGCCGGTCACACCGGTCACCTGGACCGACAACTACGTGACTCTGTGGCCGCACGAGGCTCTGGAGCTGGCCGTCGAGGAGATATCCGGGGGTGGCCGCGGAGCAGCTGTTCTGCTGGAGGGCAAGAACGTGGCCAAGGCGACAATCAAGCTCTGAGCGCTGTCGGGAATGACTAGGGCGAGGCAAAAGCACCAGACATGTTGGATAGTTCACTGTTAGACAGGCGAGGTTGAATGAGGCATTCCAACAGATGACAAACAGCGTGGTAATTCGTGGCAAATCCCAGTCCACGGACGGAAACGCCGATGAGCCAGTGCTTTCCAAGCAGCTGCCATTTGCTTGGTAAAACTGCTCGCAAGTCGCTTGGCGCGGCAACGCTGCACATTTTGTCAAACCTCAGTCAAACCTGGCAAATCGCGCATGGCAGAAATCGAGCTATGAACGATGGCCAATGTGGACAGAGTAAGGCTGCAGACTCTCTTGTGTCTTGTCCTCTCTTTCTCTTACACAAGAGTTACAGAGCACTGGCCGCACGGTGCATGGAGCTGACTAACGCACTGTATTCCACTGTGGGGCCCAGCGCGAACACGAAGCTGCCGGTGAAGCCAAGCGTGCTAAGTAACGTAAAGACGAAGTGTTGGGGGCAGTGTATGCACAATGCAGTCTCTGTAGCCATCGCGAACACTGCGACGACGGACCGCCTGCCACACGCCGCCGAGAAGGGTAGTGGCAAGAGACAGTGCAGATGACGGTGCGAAAAATGCCCCGCTGTGGAGCAGTCCAGTCCTCTAAAACCCTGCACGTCAACCGAAAGCAGACACTGAACTGACACGAGAGCTCACATCTGAGACCCTTGTCAGCATTCATGCATGCACCATGTCCGCGGACACGGCCGGCAGCGGTCTTTTTGTGCTTCTCTGTCTGGCATCTCTGTCAGGCCATTCGCGCAGGCCTGTGTCTCGTGGTGTGGGGGTAGCTCCGGAAAACGGGAGGAGAGTCCCGAATGGCTGCAAGTATCATGAAATACGCCCAGATGAATCCTTGCACAACGACTAGTACATACAAGTAACAGCACTTGCTACTAGTGTCTCCCGAGTGCTCACCACCCACGGGGGCCTTTTTGTCGCTGTATTTCTGTGCTTGGCTGCCGTCTGGCATGCCATTTTGCGGGGATTTCCGCATCAGCCGATGCTGTGGTTGGCTCTTTGAAAGTCCCTGGAACCAGCAGACGAGCCCACTAACAGCGGCCGGCGTTCCTTTGTGTCCCGATCCTCGATGCACAGAAGTCCTTCTTCCCAAGATGCCGCACGTGCGCTAGAAATCGATTAGCGGTTCATCAGGGGCGACACAGCTGGGTGTTGGCTTTCTGCACTTGTTTGGCACGTCCAAGCCGGTCTCGCTGGCATTCTCTCCTTTTGGCCCATGCTGCTGCTTGACACGAAAACACGAACTCGGAGCGCAGCCTGTGCAATGGCCTGCAGGCGCTAAGGGCCGTTGTAGACGGACGCACAGCTGCAACAGTCGAGGCCGCGTTCGGGTGATGACGTCACAGAGGGTCTCTTAGTCACGGCCACTCGGTAGAGTGTGGAGCAGGATAGCGCGGCTAGGACAACGGAGCAGGTATTGCTGCTTTGCCGGGCAGACCGGCGTCACTGGCCACGACGAAGGGGGGGGAGAAGGGCCGCGGCAAGGTACAAGGACGCATGTGTAGGAGGGACGACAGCCAGGCTTCAGGGCCATAAGCACGCTACATGGATTTGTGTCGTACTTTTTCCCCGCTTGGTCCCTGCCGTCCAAGTTCTGGAAAAGTATAAAGACGAGGGACTCCCGTGCTTTCCGCCTGTGTGTTTGTTCACTTACATCTAGGATTGATTGTGCTATTGCCTTCCATTGGTACTTGTTGTTGTCTCTGTCACACTCTTGCTCTATTGTTACTCCCTTATTTCACCCCACCTCACATCTACATCACTCAAAATGCCTCAGAAACCTGCTGCTGCGAGCCACCTGCTCGACCTCTTCAGCCTCAAGGGCAAGGTGGTCGTCGTCACCGGCGCGTCTGGCGCCCGCGGCATGGGCATTGAGGCGGCGCGCGGGTGTGCCGAGGTCGGCGCCGACGTGGCCATCACCTACTCCTCCCGCAAGGAGGGGGCCGAGAAGAACGTTGCGGAGCTGATCAAGGAGTTCGGCGTCAAGGCTAAGGCCTACAAGTGCAACGTCGGCAACTACGCCGAGGTCGAAAAGCTGGTGTCCGACGTCATTGCCGACTTTGGCAAGATTGACGGCTTCATTGCAAAGTACGGTGTCTCCCTGTCCCCCCCCCCCCCCCCCCGCCTCTATCCCTCCCTCGCTAACAAACCAGTGCTGGCGCCACGGCCGACTCGGGCGTCCTCGACGGCTCCATCGAGGACTGGGAGCGCGTCATCCACACCGACCTCAGCGGCACGGCCTATTGCGCCAAGGCGGTCGGGACTCACTTCAAGCAGCGCGGCACCGGCTCGTTCGTCATCACCGCGTCAATGTCGGGCCACGTCGCCAACTTCCCCCAGGAGCAGACGTCCTACAACGTCGCCAAGGCCGGGTGCATCCACCTCGCCAAGTCGCTTGCCAACGAGTGGCGCGACTTTGCGCGTGTCAACAGCATTTCGCCCGGCTACATTGACACCGGTCTGTCCGACTTTATCGACCAGAAGACCCAGGATCTCTGGAACAGCATGATTCCCATGGGCCGCCCGGGTCTGGCCAAGGAGACCAAGGGCGCCTACGTCTACCTGATCAGCGACGCCAGCACCTACACCACCGGCTGCGACATTATCGTCGACGGCGGCTACACCGTCCGGTAAACGGTCTGTTTGTTTGCCTGGACGGAGCTGGCAGGACGGGGGCATGCTGGGTGGCTGCGGCTTCTCCAGCTGGGATCTGGTGGCCAGCGCACTCACGCGGTAGCTTAGATTCGCTCATGCTACATGGACTGCCCATTTGGCGTCGCTTCGCTGTACATATCGTGAATTAGAATCAATTTTCTCGTTAACAATCTCGGTCGTAACCATAAGCCATGCCGTCCGAAGAGCCTGTTTGCCAACTTGGACAGTCTACTGGCAAATCCGGCCCCCGGGATCCGCGGCAACCAAAATGAGTACTCGGCACTCTACCGAAACAAATGGCTGGTATCAATTCTATATGGCAGGAGAAGATGGTACAGCAACAGCGTAGATGGACGCATTTTGACCAAACAAACACAGACAGAAGTGCGCCCAACACAGCCCGCGTCCACCGCCGCTCATGCCGCGGGGAGCCCCTGAGCGCGGCGCCAGGCCGCGGCGGACCGCGACTTGGGGAAGGTGCGGGCAATGTCGGCCTCGGAGAAGGGGGCGGTAAGGCGGCGCAGCAAGGCGGCGCGCTCGTCGAGTGAGAGGCGGCACTGGGCACCCATGGGGACGAGGCGGCGGGCGAGGTGGGCGTAGTCCTGGAAGAGCAGGAGGCGCAGGGAGATCTCGAGGTAGTCGATGCCGAAGAAGACGAGGGCGTGCTCGTTGGCATAGGCGCGTTTCTGGCGGACGAAGGCGCGCGGGTGGTCGCGCCAGTGGCGGCGGGGGTTGAGGTGGTGCGAGGTGTGGTAGCCGTCGTTGAAGCAGACGCGGTTGCTGGCGACGTCGATGACGGTGATGCTGGAGCGGAAGTCGGAGTCGGGCTCGTCGGGGTCGACAAACGCGTGCTGGCCCCAGTTGCCGAGCATCAGGCCGACGCGCAGCAGCACAAAGGGCAGGACGAAGACGCAGACGGCCGCGCGCGGGTCCGTGACGAGCCGGCGGCGGCGGCCCAGCGCCACGGCGCCGGCCATGAGGCCGTACGACGCCAGCTCCCAGAAGCCGGCCCGCACAGCACTGCCGTAGCGCTTGGTGGCGGCAAAGTACAGCGGCAGGTCGAGCCAGGCCAGCAGGAAGAAGCGGCCGAAGTAGTGGGCAAAGTGCAGCAGGCTGTCGCGGCGGTAGCGCATGGTCGACGACAGGTCGTCGGGGCCGTTGGCCTCGACGTGGTGGTGCTTGACGTGGTGGTAGTAGTACGAGTTCCAGGTGTGGCCCATCAGCGGGTCCAGCACGTAGGGAAACAGCCGGTCGACGGCCGCCGTGGCCCAGCGCGGCCGCTGCCGCTGCAGCAGGCCGCCCTGGTGGATGTGCTGGTGCATCATGATGGTGTAGGGACCGATGCACACGGCCAGAATGCCCACGGCGTGCACGAGGCCGTGCAGCCACGAAAACCGCCAGAAGAGCAGCGTCGCCGCACTCGGCACCGCCGTGCCCGCATAGAACAGCAGGTGCGTCAGGAACACCACGTCTGTCTCGTGCCGCACCACGTACTTTTGCGCCAGCCGCACGTACGGCTCCAGCAGCCACCGCTGCCGCCACGCGTACACCCCGCCGGCCGGCCGCGCCGGGGCACCGTCTGCGCTCTTCTCCGCCGTGCACGCCGCCGCCACCGCCTGCTGGATGTCGTGATAGTCCGTCATCGTGAACACCGTCGGCTCAAACGAGCTGCTCTTCGGGTCGTTGAGCGCGTCCAGCGTCGCCAGCACCGCGGCATCCGGCGATGCCGAGGGGGGCACCGCCTCCTCGGCATCGTAGTTCCGCCCGCTCCGCACATCCTTAAAGAGGCCCTCAAGCACATACCGGTCCGCCCGGGTGAGGTTGTCGGGGATGAAGAGGTGGTCCTCCATGATGGGGGTAGTCCAGCGGAAGCCGGCTGACAAGTGGGCTCACAGAAGACTCACTGCTCCGGCACTTGCCAAGACCCTGGCGAAAACGGAAAACAGAAAACAGAAACAGAAAATAGAAAATAGAAAATAGAAAACAGCACCAGACCAATTGGCCGCACAGAAAAACGAGAGGACGGAAAGGAAGGGGGCAGGGGGGAGGACGTGGAAAACGCTGGCAAGGGACGACGACGGAAACAGAGGAATTGAGAAAGGAAGAAGCGTAGCTTAAAGAAGCTCGACAGGAATCAGTTGCTAGACCAAGTGGTGCTGCACAAGCTCACGATACCGGCAGCAGCAAAAAGAGGGACTGGGGGACAGGAAAATTAAGACGTTGGCCTCCAAGCTCAAGCTCGGTGTTGTTAAGTAGGCCGAATTGGGTATAACGCCTCCGTTTCAGCACACCGCTCTCAGCATTACGACGGTCCACCCCTATTGTTTCTGCTTGTACGACGTACTCCGTAGACTGACGACTAAAAGAATACGACATGCAATACTCGTACAAGCGTCGTATACGACGTGCCATGCCTATTTATTTATTTTTATTTTTTTTGGAGCAAACGCGACTCCTACTCTTGATCTCTGGTCTCTCCTGGAAAACAAGTCGGCACCACCGAACAACGGCCAACATTTCACTTCCGCGCTGCGGGCCTCATACTCGTACTGCGGCCTGCTCTCCACGGCATGATTGCCAGCACATCGTACGTCTTTGGAAACTGCTTGGGGCGCCACAGCGGCTCGCCAGCTCAGAAAGCGGCCTAGCCAACGCGTCTCCAGCTTTTTACCTGATTCGTTACAGCACCAGCTCTTTCCGGCCCCACGTGGAGTCGTCCAGGCCAACCACAGGCCTGAAAAAAGAGGGACGCCACCAATGCCGCCAGCTGCCGATGTTCTTCCTCTTTTCATAGATCAAGCCCCCTTCTTGCATACCCCAACTGTCGTGGTGTAACATTTGCGAATAGACGATCGGCGAATGCGCTGGGGAAGCGTGTCTGGATCTACGAAACGTTTGGAACCCCTGTTCAGGCAGTCTTTGCCGTCTGTACTCCAGACGCGCGCAGATTTGTGAGAGCTAATGCCAGTTCGCAGTACGTCGTACGAAGACTACGTGCCTTTTGCTCCGTAGCCGTGTTGCGTCGCAAATAAGACGATGGCCACAGCGCGCTAGAATGCAATGGGCCCAGCCTGTCAGTTACGAAGCCGAGATCCATTGGGCGAGGATCCACGTGATATCATGACCAGGCAAGGCTGTGCAGCACCACGATGCGAGCTGGCAAGCCAAGCTCGTGGAACTCAGTATGTTCGATTTGCTCTCTCAAAAGACATTGGCACATTCACAATGGTTCCCGGAGACGATCACAGGACGAGCTCGTGGTGCCGTGATAACCGGAACATGTCTACCACGCTGCTTACCTGCCCCTCATTTAAATAGAGTTTCTAGGTTGACTAGAACAACGAACGTGCACTCGAGTCTTCCCAGCTGGGCGCTCGCGGCGCCGGCTAAAAAGATCCAAGTGCATGCAACCGTCAACACGTATGACAATATGACGTAACGAAAACGAGAAGAGCAGCCGTGAGCACAAAAAAGGTTAAAAGTAACGCCATGGGCGCAGCTGATGGATGGCCCACGATTCTGTGGAGCTGCCCATATACACGAGGCAATATCGGTGACTATTGGAGCTCTCACCGACCAGTCAAAGGCTTGTTCCTGGACCGTGTCTACCGCTCGAGGCACGGAATAGCACAAGCGATTTTGCGGGGAAATTACCAAACGGCGTGAATAGGCAGCGCAAAAAAAGGGTTTTCGGATTTCGTCCGTGTGTGGCCTTGTCCCAAGACTGGAAAACTAGCCATCATTGCCACCACCCGGATTGAATGCTCTCGGGAGAGGTTCAGGCTGTACCCCTTGCGAGAGGAGATGGTTCACAGCCATTTCTATATGAGGTCGTCGAGAAGTGGAGATGTGCGGACAATTTGCCATGTGGCCCGAGGCCGCTGGTACCTGCTGCATTAAAGTGTGGCGGAAGCGGTATTTCAACGAGCAGTGTGTACTGGTTCCGGGGTCCTTCTAGCATTGCCATCTTGATAAACCACGGAGCTCCCGCCTTGACAAGTTCTCAGGATCCATCCCCAGAGGCGACGGAGAAAGACAATCCAAGCCCCAAAGGAAGGCTCGTCTTAGGCAATGAGTCTCCGGCGTTGTCTCGCGGCCATTCTTGGCCTGGCGGCCACAGCCAGCCCTGTGCTCGCCCATCCCAGCCGTGGAGCCGACCGCTGGCACCATATCCGGCAGGTTTCCGAAGCCGAAGCAGAATACGACTACGTGATCATCGGAGGCGGCACCGCCGGCCTCACCGTGGCCGACCGCCTGACCGAGGACGGCAACACGACGGTGCTGGTGCTCGAATACGGCCAGCTGAGCGACTCGCCGCGCATCGCCGCCGTGCAGGGCGGCTTCAATGGTTTCGACGCGCAGTTTCTGTACAGTATTGAGTCCGTCCCGCAGACACACCTCCGCAACCGCACAACGGGGGTGCTGGCCGGCAAAGTCGTGGGTGGGAGCTCGGCGGTGAACGCGATGATGACGGTTCGCGGGACGGCCGAGGACTACGATCGATGGGGGCAGTTTTTCACGCAGCACGGCGGAAGTGAGAGTGCGCAGACAAGCACCGGCTGGAGCTGGGACGGCCTGCTGCCGTACTTCCGCAAGGCCTTGCATTTTGCACCGCCCCTGCCCGACGTCGCCCAAGCAGCCAACATCACCTATGACACGCGATTCTGGGGGAACTCGTCGGGCGTGTATGCGGGGTGGCCATCGTTCCAGTTCCCGGCCACCACGCTCGAGTTCGAGGCCTACCGCCACATGCCGGGCGTGGAATTTCCGCCGGACAGCGGTTCCGGCCAGCCGGGCGTATACTGGTTCCCGACATTCATGGACCCCCGGACGGTCACCCGATCCTATGCGCGGACGGCGCACTACGATGTGGCCAAGAACCGCTCCCACTACCACCTGCTGACGCGGGCCAAGGTCGACCACATTGTGCTGGCCAAGATGGGCGGACCCAACAGCACAGCAGTGGCCACGGGGGTGCGGTTTGCCGTGAATGCCACAACAGTAACAGGGGCAGCGCCCGGGACGGAGGGCAACTCGTCGTCGGCCGCCGGATGGAACGCCACAGCAGCTCCGACGACGCACTTTGTCAGGGCGCGCCGCGAAGTGATTCTGTCGGCCGGCGGCATTCACAGCCCGCAAGTAATGCAGCTGAGCGGCCTTGGGCCCAAGGCCGTGCTGGATGCTGCCAATATCGAGACCATTGTCGACCTGCCGGGTGTTGGCCAGAATTTTCAGGACCACCCGATGCTGTCCTCTGCATTTACTCGTAAGTCGCTTTCTTTAATTGTACTTCTTTTGCCTGTTGGCGCTCTCTCCTCTTTCTGTTTTCTCTTCTCTTCTGCTCATCTTTCTCACCACCCCTCACAACAGTCAGCAACTTCTCCATCCACCCCAGCGACACCGACATGTTCGCCAACGCCACTTTCCGACAATGGGCACAGGATGCGTGGAAGGCCAACCGCACCGGGCCTTACTCGATCGCCGTCGGCAACGCAGCCGCCTGGCTGCCTTTCCCGGTTGTGTCGCCACGCTGGGCCGAAGTAGCCGCCAGGTTGTCCGCACAGAACCACGCCGCCCACCTGCCCGAGGGCACCCACGCCGCCGTCGCTGCCGGTTATGCAGCCCAGATGCGCGCATTCGCAGCCGCGCTGCAGGCCAACCGCACCGCGTTTCTCAGCAGTGAGATCTCGGGAGGCGGTGGCAGCGGCGCCTTGGTGCTGCTCCATCCGCTGAGCCGCGGCACCGTCAACATCGACCCGGCCGATCCGCACAACCGCGAGCCGCTCGTGGACTACCGGGCCATGTCAAATCCGCTGGACGGCGTGCTCATGGCCGAGATGATCCGGTTTCGGCGGCGGTACTACATGGAGAACCCGGCACTTGCCCAATATGCGCCCATTGAGCTGGCTCCTGGAGATGATGTGCAGAGCGAGGACGACCTGATACGGTTCCTCGAGGAGACGCTGTCGCCGAGCGAGTACCACCCGGCCGGAACATGTGCTATGCTTCCGCGGGCACTTGGCGGCGTCGTCGACCAGGAGCTCAAAGTGTATGGCGTGCAGGGCCTGCGCGTCGTCGACGCCAGCATCTTCCCAACACTACCTGGCGCTAATACTTGTCAAACCGTATATGCCGTGGCTGAGAAGGTAAGATTCCTCCAAGTTTGGCAAACAGAGATCCTACTAACAGTGAGCAGGCTGCCGATCTCATCAAGGCCAGCGCCAGGCCCTGGAAGAGGCACGAATGGCGAGAATAGATATGAAAAACCTATGGTGATGTTAACGAGCTAAAATCCATCTACAAGGTGCAAAAAATTCCTCTCTGTATTTGAAAGCAATCGGTAGTTATCCGCAATTTTGAGAAATGCAATATGCCCGTCTAGCAGAATTTAGGAGTAAATTAGGGACTCTCGTAGGGGAACGATCTTGACGGTTCATACACTGTTTCATCTGGCTACGTCTCTTTGTTGAAGCTGGAACATGCCGTGACAGAACGGTCGTCGCTTACTACTGTTGCTAGGCTGCTCTGTCCCTAGATGCAATAAACCTATCCAATTCGAAAGCTTATCGAACTTGAAAAGCGTTGCAAAGATCGGGGCTCTTGAGGCAGCTTCGCGAGGTTGGATTTCTCACAAACATAGCTCGCTTACGCCGAAGATAGCCGCTGGAGGCGCTACCCCAGCTCCCATTAGCGGTTTCCCCGCCATGGCCCGCAGTCGAGGCCCAGCGCTATATCAACAGACCAACCAATTCCTGGGCATTGACATCTCACACTCAGCTACACTCTGGCGTTTGATATTTTTCCTTTTTCTTTACGTCTACACAAGAATGTCTGTCCTGTGTGCCTCCCTCGCACAGTCAGCCGTTTCGCCACGGCTCTTGGTCCGAAACCCGTCAGCCGTCGGCCCAGCCATATTACAGCCTCTCCTTGGCTTTCTTGGCAGCCATCGCTCACGCCGATATGCCACCTCTGAGGCTTCGCCTGCCGAGCCGCCCATTCTGGTGACCAATTTGCCCGCCCCGAATACCGGCCACATCCGTGTGCTCGAGCTGAACCGTCCCCAAGGGCGGAATGCAATCTCCCAGGCTCTCTTGGCGGCGTTGCGGCGGGAAATTGACAACATTGACCAACAGTACGACAGCGCCACAGGCCATGAGGTTGCCGAGGTGATGACGGCCCAGGAAGAAGCCGCAGCCAAGGCGCCTCCGCCGTCGTGGACGTCCATTGCACACGGTATTCGGGCATCCGTCCCCGTAGCAGCGGCCGGGGGTAGCCTGGGACCGACGCGAGCGCTCATCATCGCCAGCAGCAGCGAGAACGCCTTTTGCGCGGGGGCTGATCTTAAGGAGCGCAGGACCTTTACGCAGGAACAGTGGGTTCTCCGGCTCGCCCGTCTGCTACCCCGTTTCTGCTAACACACCCCAGGACAGCGGCCTTTCTCGCCTCGCTGCGCGACACCTTCCGGGCTCTCGCGGCCCTGCCGATTCCGACGATTGCTGCCATTGCGGCCCCGGCCCTCGGCGGCGGCCTCGAGCTGGCCCTGGCGGCGCATATGCGTGTGATCACAGACCAGGCGCCGGTAGGACTGCCGGAAACTCGGCTCGGCATTCTTCCTGGAGCGGGCGGCACCTATCGGCTGCCAGCGGTGATTGGCAAGGCCCGGGCGAGGGATCTGGTGCTCACGGGTCGGCGGATCACGGGGCTGGAAGCCTTTGACATGGGCATTGCGGACCGACTGGTGGACACAGACTGGGAGAGGGTCACGAAGGACGGCGGAGACAAGCACGCGTACTTGTTCGAGGCACGATGCAAGGTGCTCGATGCTGCATTGGCGCTGGCCGAGGAGATCTGTGCTGGCGGTCCTGTCGCCGTGAGAGCAGCGCTACAAGCTGTGCAGGACCCGTCCGAGGCTCTGGAGAACAGCATGTACGAGCGTGTCGTGTCGACGGAAGACCGGAACGAGGCATTGCGGGCGTTTGCCGAGAAGCGCAAGCCGGTGTTCAAGGGCCGGTGATGGGTGTTACGCGTAGATGGAGACAAATGGGGACTATCACGACATACGCATCTACAGGAAGCGCCTAGCCAACAAGAAAGTGCATTGGAGCTTGGATAGTGCCTGGTAGTGCCTGGAAGCGTGCCTGGCATGTTACTAGAACAAAAAAAGAACGGGAGTCATCAATGTCGACAATCAGCGTGGACAGCTCAAAGAAAAGAGCTGGCTACGTCATTGGGGGCTTTTGCGTCAAGCGCTTTGTCATGACATCATGGCCAGCATCGGCGATCGAAACGAGCTAGGGATGAGGTGAAAGACACAGATAGCGTATATAAGGACAGCGAAGCCAATTGGGGAGTTTCATTATTTTGCATCTGTTGTTTCTGTTGTTTATTGTCACTTTCATCGGCATTCGTTTCTTTACCAAAAGTACACAAAACATCACCATGTCGCTCGCCGTGTCCTCATTCCGCCGATTCGCCGCTACGGCGTTTTCGCAGCGCGCTTCCGCAGCCACCGTCGTCTCCGCGACTCGCCCACTCACTGAACGCAGCAGCAACTTCTCGACGACAACGGCCCGCCCAAAGACCGTCACCGAGGCCGCCAAAGACACGCTCAAGACTGTGGACCGGGCCGTTTCAGACAAGCTGGTGGACGGCATCAACGCGGGATGTGAGTTTTTTCCCTTTCTATCTTTTTGTGCTTTTTCCTCTCTTCGTTTTTTCTTTCTCTTTTCCTCTCTTTTATTACCTTGGCCCCAGCTCACATCCCAGCCACCATTGCCAACAAGGCTAAAGAGGCTGGGGCCGATCTTGCGCAGGGCAAGGTCGCCGGCAAAGCCGCGGAGCTGCGAGACAAAGCCAGCAAGGATGCCGGCAAGGCCGCCAATCAGGCGAAAGACAAGGCCGACGAGCTGGCCGGGCAGGCCAAAGACAAGGCCGAGGAGATCAAGAAGAAGTTCTAGACCTGTGGGAGAGAGTCATGTGTATCAGTATGAGAGGTTGAACGGCTGAGAGCCGGTTGGTCGAAGGGAAATTGCATCGGGCTTGGATCCTTGGCTGTTCCTGCCAACATGATCGTTGAGAATGAATCTTACCGTTGCTCCTCCCTTTTGTTGCATCGTGTCCTCCCAGTGCCAGCGCGCCAGCGCCAGAACCCGAACCCGAACCAGCAGAACCAGAACCAGCGACGCTTGAGTGGCGTCCGACGCTAGCCAACGCTAACAGCTCCCGCGGGCAGCTTCAGCTGGTGATGTGTCGCTGTCTCGTCCTGTTGACCCGCCGTGTCTGAGCTGGACGCCGAATTTCACTTATAAGTGGCGGCGATCGCCTGTTGCTGGTTTATCGTTTGCGTGTTCTTACATCTTCGCTCCGTTCCTGTTTCGCCCAAGTTATCCCTGTAGCCTTCAGATCTCTTTCTCGTCCTGTTGCCCTATTTGTTCTATTCTATAGCCTCAACATCCGTACACCCACCATGCCCGACTCTCTCGTCATCCACCTCCAAAACCAGACCACCAGCAGTGATGTCTACGCCTATATCACCGGCCTGGCTCTGCAGCACAACAACGCCCGCATCCTCATGAAAGCCAACGGCCGCGACGCCTACTACCCCCAGAACCCCAGCGCCATTCTCCAGCCCCTCACCGAAGACTGCGCCATCCACCTCGGCGCTCCCGGCAACACCGTCCAGGCCACCATTCCCCAGATCGCGGGCGGCCGCATCTGGTTCAGCCGCGGGCCCAAGCGCCTCACTTTCCTGCTGAACCCGTCGCCTGCCGGTCCCGCTCTCGTCGAGCCTAGCGTGCTCAACCCGGCCGACCTCAACGCCGGCGTCGACTTTGCCTTTGCCGAGTTCACCCTCAACAACGACCAGCTGTTCGCCAACATCTCCTATGTCGACTTCGTCGCCCGCCTGCCCATTGCCATGACCCTCCAGGAGCAGCGCTCCGGCGCCGTGCACCACGTCTCCGGCATGAAGTCCGACGGCCTCGCCACCGTCTGCCACGGCCTCCGCGACCAGGCCAAGCGCGACGGCCGCCCCTGGGACAAGCTCATCGTCAACGGGCCCGACGGCCAGCCGCTGCGCGCACTCAACCCGACGCACGGGAACGCTGTCGGTGCCAGCTTTGACGGCTACTTTGAGTCGTACATTGACCAGGTCTGGGCCTTTTATGCCACCAAGACCCTCACCATCAACACCCAGTCGGGCTTCGGCTCGGTCACCGGCCGCGTCCAGAACGGCCAGTTCGTCTTTGAGAAGGACGGCCAGCACGAGGCCTTTGCCAAACCCAACACCAACGACGTGCTCGGCTGCAACTCCGGGCCCTTCACCACCGGCCCGTCGCCTCTGCGCAACGCCATCATCCCGCGTCTTGCCGCTGGTCTGCAGCGTAGCACGCTGCTCACGGACCTCCAGCAGCCGGCTCCGCCGTCGGCCTTTTACCGCGCCGACACCGTCAACCACTACTGCCGCATCGTGCACGCTGCCAACGTCGACGGCAAGGGCTATGCCTTTGCCTACGACGACGTGCAGCCTGACGGCGGAGCCGACCAGTGCGGCAAGGCCAATGCCGGCGACCCCAAGTACTTTTTGGTGGCTGTTGGCGGCGGCAAGGCGTATGCTGGCGACCGGCTGCCGTGAGAAAGGGCTGCATGCTTGAAAGCGTGTGGGGGAACGTCCTTGGCTTATTTCTATCCTTGAAACAAACATGCTGCTTTGCATCCGTTGTACCTTTGTCCCATCTAGCCTTTTTGTGGCTCGTATAGTTTGCTCCCAATATTCTTGGAATAACCAACCTGTACGAAATAGCAATACATGTCTTGCTTCTCTTGAGTGAATCGTCATCGTATTGATGTTTCCTTGACCGGTCCCAGTGCTGTTTCATGCTATAAGATATGTGTTCGATCATATATGCTGTCTTCCTTTCCGAAATGCCAGCAGCCGTGCTGGCCGCCCTCACGCTGGTAGGCACAAGACATCCTGTATCCATTTCACGATGCCGCTTTCGTCGCTGCCCCGTTCTTGAGACGGCGGCTGTGCGGGTGATGTTCGCACGTATATAGCCATGCCCTCGTCCGTGCCAAAATGATGGCTGTTGAGCGGATACTCGAGCTCCTTGTAGCTGTCGTTCACCATCGCTCGAACGCGGGAAGATGCCGGGTCCCACCTGTAGAGTTAGTATGGGTAGCAACCGGAGAAAGAAAGACAAAAATAACACCACCATATCTAACACTCACCGGCCACCCGCGTCGTCGACCAGCTGTGAATATTTCACATCGTCTACTCGAGACCATATCATCACACTAGGCCGCGCAATGTCGGCAATGATTTGGCGCACAGGCACGCTCGGGGCAACGGCAATGACCACCGTCCCGTCGTCCACAGCAAGAAACCCGTGCGGGTCGTCCAGCACCGTCATGCCAACTTCCCCGAGCACTACCCTGTCGAGTTCGCCGTATGCCGGATCCTGCGCATAGCAAGCCACACTGCTGCCACTGCTGCCGCGGTCGATGCCGTCCATCTCGGAATCGCCGAAGTTGGCCTGCAGCTCTTCCAGCACATCGCGCACCGTCAGCACCATGGCGTGCTGGCTCATGCACCGGGCCTTCATGTTGGGCGTCTGCTCCACCGCCAGACTCGAGCAGGCAAAGGCCACAATGTTGCGCACAGTCACCTGGCGCTGTGCAATGAGAGAGGACAGGCCGGTCACGAGTGCAGACCGCAGCTTCTGGCAGTCTTCGCTAGCCTCCCATTCGGCTCGCTGCTTGTGGAAGTCTGCGCGGACCTCGTCGATAGGGGCCAGTTTTGGCCCAAGCTGTATCTTCGCCCCATTCGTTGTGGCTGCGTCTCCTAGTGCTCCGTGAGCAAGACAGGTGGCAAGCTCCCCCACGCTGGCGGCGCCCGTTTTGGTGATTTTCCCGCTGGCGTCCCGGTGGTGCACGCCCTTCTTGTACGTTATGCGAGTGGATAATAATGCCTCTGTCTCGTGGAAGCGCCGGACGTGCCATACGGCTGTTCCGGTCAGCTTTTCGAGATTCCAATATATGATCCTGGGTGACTCGCTGGGATCTGTTAGCAACCAAACACGTCATAGATAACCTCTAATATGTGAGGCTGTTTCGTACTTCACAAGGACAATTTCTGGGTGTTCGTCAGACACAGTTACGCCACCAATTTCCGATGGCACCTGCACAGACCGGCCGTCGATGCCGGTGATGGTAAAAGCGGCGCTGCGGGTTCCGTCTCGAACGCCTTCGCGGTCCAATTGGCGAGCCAGACTTCGCAGGGCCTCGCGGCGGAAGATGGGTCTTCCGGCATTGTACAGCGTCCAAATGCGGTCGGCAACCACGGCCATATGAGCGCGGCGTTGGTTGAGCTCGGAAAAGTCGTGTCCTTTGGGGCCGTCTGGCCCATCGTCATAGGGCAGCCTATCTTCGATCGAGGAGTCGTCGCCGGACGCCACAGCTGTCGACACGCTTTGTGCGGTGAGTGTTCCGAGAGTCACCGCTGACAGCGGCCGAGATGGAGGCCGCGAAGCCGAAGCCGAAGCCGTTCGTTGGCTCAGCCCTTCTGCATCCATGTCTATATGTCGCTGTCTTCTTCAGCTCCTTTCGGCTGTCCGTCTCTCAGTCCAGTCCTGTTCGTCGAGTCTCGCCCACGCGGAACATCCCTGTCTCAGTTCACCGTACTCGTTGTGGATCTGGCCTTGGGAGGCCCTGAATTGTCAGCAATGTGGCTGGTGAGAAGGACGGTGAATTGGGCTGTTATAGGAGCCATTGGGGCAGCTGCGAGGACCGACACCATGCAGACATTGTTGAATACGGAAGAAACGAGCGCAGACAGAGCGAGGGGTGGGGGAGAACAAGAGAAGAAAAAGGGAGACGACAGGACCTTTGTATATGGAGTGCACACATGGCGGTGATGGCCAAACCGAAACGGAGGATTCCCCACGATCGGCGTCACATTACGAGGCCATCCACCGCTAACACACGCCTGCCGCCCGCTAAAAGGCACATCTGTACTCGTATGTATGCTGTAAGTATGAGTACTCGTACGAGTATATTTAGGGGTCCGGCCAAAGGCGCAGACGGAGTGAAAGCTGCTGTAGAAAGGGCGCTCGGAGAGCTGAGTGCAACGCTGGGAGGCCTAATCTTGTCTGGCGCGCTGCAAGGAGAAGGGGCGAACGCTGTTGGCCCGGAGTTGGTACGCGCAATTTCTGGCTCAGCCATGACGTTGGCTACTAACGGTGGACTGCGGTAGCTCTTTCCCTCTTCAGCGTGCACATGCGTTCGTTCGTTTCAACGGAGCACATTTTATATTTCGTGTGCAACGGCGATGTCGCCCTTTCGAGTCTTTCTACTTTCTCGAGTCTCGAGCTTTTAGAATACAAAACTACTCCGTTCTCCGTACACACTCCCGTGCGATCTCCCTCTAAACCTTCTGTGCGCACAGCCAATTGCATTTGCTGGCCGCCAGATCTCCGCTAGCGCGCGTCCGTTCCTGCCTCCCCTGCACCCACCCCCAAAAAAGCCTTTTCCGCATCAGGAAAACCCTAATTAGCCCGAGTCCACGGCGAAAGCAGCCAGGCCAGCCAGACACCAGAAGCCAAAGCCGAAAAATACCAGAAGCCCTCCCCCACGGAGAAAACAGGAGCAGACAGCTAGCGCGCCAGGCGCTGAGTCGTCGAGCCCGCCAACCCCCCAGAACAGCTCTGGAAATTGGAAGGAATCGCCACCGACAGCTCCGCACGCTAGGCGCTACAGCCCACTGTAGTTACTTGTCCCAGTACTCCGTAGGGACGGAGAAACTAAGCTCGCATCTCCATTTTTCGCATATAGGCACAATTGTCAGATGAGGGGAACCAGCAGAAAGCTTGCGGAGCGGGGATCGTGAAGCCAAAGCCACCCCGACAACAGCTCGGCCATCCGCGGCGACATCGCCGACCACGACAGCTATTTAATATCGTACTGTTGGCCGCCGGTCTCTCGTAGCAAGTCGTTCCGGCTGTGTGTTTGGATCCGTATAACTCTTAATATACATAACGAGATCCCGTCCCGTCTTCCGCCTCGCAGACTCACCACCATTCCTACCACCATTACAGCCACCACCATCACCATGTCTGACGCATCTGTTGTTTTCCTGCCCCGCGGCGCCATCCTGCAGCGCTTCGAGGTCGACGGCACCAACATCGTACAGGGCTTTGCCACCTCAGAGCTGTATGCCTCGCACAACGAGCCGTACTTTGGCGAGACCATTGGCCGCGTCTGCAACCGAATCGGCAACGCCGAGCTCAAGAACATCAACGGCCAGGCATCCACCCCCCTGGCCGCCAACAACGGCGTCAATGCGCTGCACGGCGGCCTCGTGGGCTGGGGCAAGCGGGACTGGGCCGGCCCAACCCCTGCCGGCACTCAAACGACAGTGCCAGGGCTGCCAAACAATGGTGCTCTCACCGAAGGCGCCGAGAGTGTCCGCTACAGCCTCGTGAGCCCCAGCGGCGACGAGAACTACCCGGGCACGGTGAATGTGTCGGTCGTGTACACCGTGGGCAAGCAGCAGGTGTCGGGCGGCGAGACGGCCACTGTGGTTGCCATGGAGTACGAGGCCGAGCTGGTCGAGGGGGCTGACGAGACCGTGATCAACATGACGAACCACACGTGAGTGAAGGCGGCCTCAGCAGATGTCTCGCGCACACAACGAGCGCTAACTCGCCAGCTACTTCAACCTCGCTGGCACCCCGACCATCGAGGGCACCGTGGCCGAGCTCGTCACCAGCACCTATCTGCCCGTCGACGGCGGCGGCGTCCCGACTGCCGGCCCAGCCGAGTTCGGCAAGGTCCAGGCCAAGACGCCCTTCACCCTCGGCCCCGACGACCCTGACATCGACGACTGCTTCATCGTCAACGACAAGCCGGCCACCGTGCCCATCGATACGCGCAACGAGCCTCTGGCGCGTCTGGTGGCCGCCCACCACCCCGACTCTCGCATCCACCTCGAGGTCTACAGCACCGAGCCGGCCTTCCAGTTCTACACCGGCAAGTTCATCAACGTCCCTGCCGTCGGTGGTGCGCCGGCGCGGGGCAAGCGCAGCGGATTCTGCGTCGAGCCGAGCCGCTACGTCAACGCGCCCAACGTCGACGAGTGGAAGAACATGGTGCTGCTGAAGAAGGGTGCCAAGTACGGCGCACGCATTGTCTACCGTGCGTGGCGTGCGGCTGCCTGAAGGAGCAGGCGAAGACGAAGGGTCGAACGAAGAGTCAAGCGAGGCCGGGACACTCGACGACGAGAAGCGGAACAAGCAAATAGGCGTCATAATTCGTATCTCTTTACTAAACACAGATGCGCCCAGATGCTTCCATGCCTCACTTTCAATCATCGCCGTCTCCGCCGGGATCAGGCGCTCGTGCTTCCTGTTTCCGGTACAGGCTCGCCAAGAACTCGCTCGTGCTCGCTTCCTCGAGGCTCTTGTCCTCTCGCTTGCGCAGGAACCGCGGGAACCGCATGCTCAGCCCGCGATCCTCGCTCACCAGCCCAATGGCTGCCGTGTACGTCGGGCTCAGCGTGATATCAGCAAACGCCATCTCCCACACTTCCTGCGGTTCAAACCACACGTCGGGCTCCGGGCCGTAGTACTCCACAAAACTCGGCTTCTGTCCTCGCGTGTTGCTGCGCTTTTTGGGAGCTTCCTTCGTTTTGTCCTCCCGGGCATCACCGTCTGTGTTTCCGTCCTCCAGTTCGTCTTCGCCTCCGTCCCCATCTTCGTCGCCTCCGGTGTGCCCATCGTCGTACAACGCCCGGTTGGCCTTGTAAAATGCATCTGTAAAGCCGGATATGCACTTCGTCACCGCTTCCAGTGACCCTGTCTCGTCGTTCCGCACCGCCAGCAGAATCGGCGACCACCATTTGGCCTTGCGGCCCATTCCGTGCCATGCGGCTATTGGGATTAGGTCCAGCGTATCAAACGTGGACCCGTAGTCTTTCTTCACCTTGAGCCACGAGTCGAGTCGCTTGTCCGGCTCATACGTTGCCAACAGAGGCTTCCTGCGCCCTCGCTTCTTTTCCGCATCGCCAGCGCCGGCATCTTGGCCGCTCGCCTCCCCGTCTAACTTGGAAGCTTTCGCCTTGGGTGTGGTGTTCGCCTTCTTCTTTGCTGCCTCCTTTTTGTTGACTGCTTCGGAAGACGGCGTCGCGAGTACAGGGGCTGTATCATCCGCTAAGCCGTCTTTGCCCTCTTCGTAGGCAATATCGGGCAAGTTGTCCAGGATCTTGACCATGATTCCCTCGCACTTGATATCGATGGCCTGCTTAAAGAAGGCAGAGATCCCATCGCCGTCCTCGGAGGTCGCATCCAGGCTCTTCACCCACGTAAAGTGGTGCGGGATCTCCACAAACAAAGATCGCAGAAGCTCGCGCCGCTCACGGAACGGTCGGTCCAGGAGCGGCTGTCCGTTCAAAAACATCAAGTCGAACGCAAATAAGCACACGTCGATCGTAATGCTGCCAATAGCCACGTCCTTGCGGGCCCGGTTCGTGAGCGTCTGGAACGTCTTGAGCTCTCCACTCTCTCGATCTACGGCCACCACTTCGCCCTCTAGAATGAAGCTGTCGACGCCTTCGCCGCGAATACGAGGTACCAGAGAAACAAGGTCAGGGTATTTGTCCGTCATCACCTCCAGGTGCCGCGAAAATATCGACACGGTGCCCGTCTCGTCGCAGTGCACCTGGGCCCGTTGCCCGTCGTATTTGAACTCGCATGCAAACTCTCGTCCCTGCAGCTTGGCCAGCATCTCGCCGAGATCGCGTGTGATCGAACCCAGCATCGGCCGCAGCGGAATGTGAAGGGCTAGGCCGCACCGGAGCAGCAGTTCTTCCGTGACCCCGATTTCGAGCATGACTGGCACCAAATCATCGTAGTTCGGCCGCCGGGCAAAGCACGCTTTCACGATCTCTTCGGCCCGGCCGTAGATGTCGGCCAGCTCGTCCTTCTTCAGGCCAGACAGACTTGCCACGTTTCTCACGTGAAATTCGGCTCCGGGTGGCCGTGAGAGCAGAAAGGCCCTTGAGAGGGCAATCAGCATTGTCGTTTTCACAGCGCCAATGCGAAGATGCTGGCAGAGCGTCCGCACAATGTAACGGCTCTCTTCGCCACCTCGGGCGTCCTGGAGAAGGCGGTCCACAATCCGTTGCTTGGCTTCAACGCTCCCCGACCCTTGGCTGTTGGCTACTTTGATCAGCGACTGGTACACGCCTTGGATGGTGAGCGGCTTCGGCTTTCGCAGAGTAAAGGCCTGTTTCTTCTTGGCCTCGTACGCCACATCGCCGGGGTCGCCGTATTTGTCGAACAGCGTCTTGAGGCCACGACCGTCTAGCCCACACACCTGTTTCAGTGCTTTGGAAATGGCTGAACCGCCCAGGCCCAGCTCCAGCGATATGTACGGTGGGCTGATCGCATTGGTGGCAAGCCAGACGGCTGGCAGCAAACTCGCCGGGTCGCCTTCGATGAGGATACGGAGGCAGTTGACCAATGTATCGACAATTTTGATACGACTCTGGGTGTTATTGACCAGCACAAAGCAGCGTGTAAGTAGGGAGTAGGATGCGTGGCCACCCTCTAACTTCCACTGGCCCTGCAGCGCACTGATGTACCTGCTCGGGTCAAACACGAGAGGATTCTCGTCGAGAGGCAAGGTGGCCGCAATTAGATCGTCTGTCGTTATGACGGATTGGAGAGAGAGGGTGTTCTTCTTTGACGTAGGTTGTGCCGGTATATCTGTGCTCTGTTGTGTTCTCTGGTCCTGGGAGGAAGCCGTATCTGCGACCTTGGAAATCGAGGCCTCGAGCAGCGGTCTGTTCTCTAGCATTGATGTTGCCAGCTGAGTCACCTCTCCTGTTGACGAGCTCGCTGATATGATCGGGATGCCTTGTGGCTCTCCCATGTCTTCTTGGTTCCACTCTGCCTGCAGCTTTCGGGCCAGCTCTTCGTCAGACATCTCGACCGGGGTGGCACTGGTTGCCTGCGCGGCCCCGGCATTGTCAGCAGCGGCAGGCAGCCTTGCAGCGGACGCAACTGCAGTCTCCTTCTGCTTCGAGAAGAAGTACTCTAAGCCTCTCGGCTTCTGGGGGGATTTATCACTCCCTCCATCGAGCTTCCTCTTCTTAGCAGGACTCGGCATCGTCTCGTCTCGCAATCAGATGCATCTAGCGTGCTGCCTGGCTGCAATGCCTTTTAAATGGCCACAAAAGCTCCTAGACGAAGCATCCACCGTCCTCATTATAGACGGAATCCGCAACATAACCAAAGCATATACAAAAAAGAGGAGGAGGCGGGTGCACGACGCGTGGCAAGCTTCACAGGCTTCATTCGGGGGCGTTGTCAAGCTATTGCTCGTCGCTGGAGCTCTAGCGGCAACGGGAGCGCACGTGACCGCCTGCTGCCCTGCTGACTCACCTGGTCTCAACGGCGCTAGCCTCCAGCCCCTCTTGTTCACAAAAAAAATAATATACATCGGCACCGCGAAAACTTTCCGCCCCCCGCCCGGCCAAAAAAATTCGCGACATCCACATCGTTCTTTCGTCAAAACAGGGGGGCTCTCACCTCTCGTTCTCCCACAACACACCCTTCCACCTCTTTCAAGATGAGCAGCGAAGACCCAGCAGAGCGGCCCGAGAGCATCACCGCCATCATCAATGGTCTCGAGCGCTACAACCCGGAGGCGGTGGTCTCACTAGAGGCGTACCTGGCACAGCAGTGCGAGGAGCAATTCTGTGACTGCAATGCCAACCGGACATTGCTGAAACTGTAGGTCTACCTGTTTTGCTTTCTTCCGTCCTTTTTTTGAGGACTGTTTTCCACCTTTTGCACAGCCTTCCTGCCTTTCATGATGACAAAACGATATGTTTCCTATTACTTGACCTACGGGTATGATCTCACTTATTGGGTAATTCTGATATTTTGGGCTTGGATCTTTGCTGTTTATGACACTTGTTCTCTTCCGCGATGGACCACGTTGTGCACAAATAAGCTAATGCGGGACCCCCCGTGTAGGTACCAGCTCAACCCCGACCGCATCAAGGATGAGGCCATCACCAACATCCTCGTCAAGACCATGACGCAGTTCCCGTCGCCGCAGTTTAGCCTGGCGATGCACCTCATCAGCCCGTCGGCCACATCGACGGCGGCGGCCGCTGCGTCGGCCAGCGCGTCGACGGTCGAGCTGGCCGAGGCGGTGACCAAGCTGCGGGCACTCAACAACCTGCTGGAGGGCGCCGAGTACGGCCGGTTCTGGACGACGCTGGAGTCGGACGACCTGTACGCGGACCTGACCACGGACATTGAGGGCTTCGAGGAGACGATCCGGGTGCGGATTGCACAGCTGGTGAGCCATGCGTACCGCGAGGTGCAGGTCAGCATCCTCAAGCAGTGGCTGGGCCTGAACGAAGAGGGCGTGCGCACGTTTATCACGGGCACCTGCGGCTGGAAGGTCGAGGGTGACGTGGCGCTGGTCCCGAAGAACGCGGAGAATGAGGCCAAGAAGGTCGAGATCCGCGAGGACGTCAACATGGACATGTTTGCGCGCGTCATAAGGAGATCCTGGGAGGAGGCGGCATAGAGAACGCGGGCCAGAGGAAAGCGGTGCCTGCGGGAGAGGAGAGGGAGAGAAGAGGGGGATCAAAAGGAAAGAAAAGCTACGTATGGGTTGCTCTTTTTTTTTCTTCGTCATGCTCATGTCCAAGGGGGAAACAATCGTGCCGGCGTTAATAGCTTGTTTTATAATATAACAGAGAGGCCTGTTATTGGGATACGATCCGCGTTCTCGCAAAGTGCAAGTGATGTTCATGATGTCTTCTTAAACGTGACTTTTTGTATCTCTTCTTTCGCACGCCTACTTGCTCAGCTCCTCCCACTGCACCCCAGCCCACTCCTCGAGGTACGACGCCTCGCCCACTGCAGTTCCGCGCACCTGGCAGTCCTTCTCGCACACGCCCACAACCACGGTGCCCCAGTCCATGCCCTCGAGGTCCATCTCGTCCGCCTCCAGCAGCCCAATCGCCTGCGGCATCAGCTGCACCTCAAACACGCGGCGAGCACGGCAGTTGGGACACGGCGGTATAGCAGACGTCGACACGGTTGTCACGCCGACGCCAGCACTGCTGTTCCCCGCCCACAGCTTGCCTATGGAATCGTCCTTGCTGTAGAGCAGCGGGTGTCCTGCGAACTCGTAGCGGATCACCTGGTCGGGGTTTTGGCTGACGCGGTCGGCGAATTTCTGGAACGCAGCGTCCATGCTGGACTCAAACACGAACTTGTCTTCTTTGCCGCCGCCACGTCCACCGCTGCCGCCTTCGCCCGGGCCGTCCAAATCCATGCTGGCATCCGTGGCCACGCCCGGAATGTCCGCGGAGACTGGGTCCAGCGTCTCGTACTCGGCCTCGGCGATCCAGTTCACCGGATAGGCCGTGGGCCACGACTCGGCCGGCGGCCAGGGCTCTGGTGGCGGTGGCGGCCCAGCAGCGACAGCGGCTTGATCGTTGTTCAGTGAGAGCGTCTCGGCAAACGTCTTGGGGAGGTCTTTGGCAGGATCGGAGGAGGGGGTGGGCGTAGAGATAGATGTAGACGGAGACGTGGCTTGTGCTGGTGCCGATGTAGATGCAGACTGTGACGGCGCCGGCTGGGAAAAGGGAGAAATCAGCGACGCTGAGCTTCCGCCGCCCAGGCTGAACGGACTCTTCGGCGGCGCGGCGCCGGACACCAACGACGAGGCCGAGGGCATTGCAAACGGGTTCTTTCCAGCGCCAGATCCGCCAGCACCGCCAAAGGGGTTGTTCACGCCGAACAGGGCCTCGCCGAGCGGCTTGGTCTCCTTGGCCGGTGGAGGCACTGCTTCTGCTGCTGCCGATGCCTTGGCTGCGGCTGCTGAAGCAGCAGACGAGGCTTGTGCTGCTGCCGCATCTTTATTCAGACGCACACCCCTCAGGACGCGGATGCTGCCGTTCTTGCGCCGGCAGGCCTTATTGCGGCACGCCAGCACATACAGGCGGCGTTCGTGGTGGGAAAAGCGTTCGGGCAGCTCACCGTTCAGCTGCAGAAGCAGCACCATGAGCGACTGGCACACGCGACACCGGGCCAGTGCCGCCGAGGGAGGCTGTTCGGGGTCAAGCCAATCGGGGCGGCCACCCAAGCGACTTATGGTTTCGCTGCCGGCGTCAGCCTGGGCGTAGCCGAGCAAGATGTCTGTTTCGGTGAAGCTCTCGTGGGTGCCGACATCCTCGTCGTCAGACGAGTCGCTGTCGTAGGGGGCCATGATGTGTTGGTGGGTGTCGGTTGAGGTGTGTGGGTGTTGGAAGTCGTTGTTTGTACGACAAAATTATTCGCTGGCTTTTTTTTTGTTAGCGATAAGATAAGGCGATGTTAGCGGGTTGGATGGGGAGGGGCAAAATGTGCCTACTTGTATTTGTATGTACGTGGGTAGTCGTTATGAGCTCAGCTTCTACGACAAATGCCACACGCTCAAAGATCACACAGACTGGGTATTTTCATTCCAATTTTTTTAATCCACTTCTACAGTGAACGCCGGGTGGACTTTTGTTCTCTCCTGCAGCTATTCATACAGCAGCATCCAGCCGTCCCAAAGCCTCTTTTTCCAAACAAGCAAGCCTTCCGTCTAGCACCATCACGATTACTCGGGACCGCCGGCCTCGGGGCCGTCCATGCCTGGACCAGGCCCGCCTTGCCGGCCCATCTGCCGTGCCTTGAGCAGCTCGTCGCAGAGAAGCAGGTTCGAGGCAATGCTGGCGCTCGACGCCACGCAGTTGCGCAGCACGCGGAACGAATCGAAGATGCCCTCCAGCTCCGGGTCGATGGGACCGCCCGTGGCCAGGTCCAGGCCGACCACGTTGCCCTCGGCGAGTTCGTCTTGCAGGGATGCCACTGTTTTGTTAGCGTGTTATCCGCGTGTTCGCTGCAGCGCAGGCACTCACATGCGTCCTGGATGTCCAGGCCGGCATTGGCTGCCAGGGTCTTGGGGATGATCAGGAGGGCATCGGCAAAGGCCTCGACACCCCACTTGGCCTTGCCCTTGACGGTCTTGGCAAAGGCGTCCGACTTGAGATGGGCGGCGCAGGCCACCTGGAACGCGCCGGCGCCGGGCACGACGCTCTTGTCGACAATCATGTTGTAGACGCTGCGCAGGCCGTCGCGCACGGCGTCGGTGATCTGGGTGATGGTGTGCTGGTTGGGGCCCTTGATGAGCAGGGTGACGGACTTGGGGTCCTTGACCTCCTCGATAAAGGTGTACTTCTCCTCGCCCAGCTGCTGTTCGTAGACGAGGCCGGCCCAGCCGAGAATGTCCGGGGTCAGGTCCTCCACGCTGTTCTGGGCGATGCCGCCGCAGATGAGCTGCAGACGCTCCATGTTGCGGCGCTTGGCGCGGCGCAGGGCCAGGATGCCGTTCTTGGCCAGCACGTCGAGCGACAGCGGGTCAATGCCCTTTTGGTTGACGATGACAAAGTTCTTGCTAGGGTCGCCGCCGCAGACCTGCTTCTTGAGCTCGACAATCTTCTTGAGCTTGGCGTCGACGAAGCGGCGCTCGCTCTCGACGAGCTTGTCGCGCTGGTCGGCGCTCGAGTAGAAGAAGCTCGAGTTGATCTCCGTCTTCTCGTACTCGAGGCTGACGTTGAGCGTCAAGATGTAGGCGTTCTCGACGCGCTTCGGCATATCGGGGTGGCGCGCGCCGTGGTCGAGTGCCAGGCCGCGGATCAGCTGCGTCTCCGACGCTGTCCGGTGCTGCATCTTCATGATCTCCACCATGTGCAGGTCGGGCTTGGCCGGCGCCTCGTAGATGGCCAGCACCGCGTCGACAATGTCGGGCGTCAGCTTGCTCGCGAGCGTGGCGTTGAGCTTCGTCGTCAGCGATGTCCGGGCGACCGACAGCAGCAGCTCGCGGTCAACCTCCTTGGGCAGCTTGAAGCCATCGAGGAACTAAACAGTCAGCCGTGGCCGCGATCACAATCCTTCCATGAGTCCTGTCCCACCTTTAACGCCTCCGTCTTGGCAATCTCAAACCCGTCTGTGATGATACGCGGGTGCAGACCCTCGGAAATGTGCCGGTCGGCCTGTTTCAGCAGCTCGCCCACCAGAAGCACCACCGACGTTGTGCCGTCACCGCAGATGTCGTCCTGTGCTGTGGCCGCGCGTGCGATCATAACAGCTGTGGGGTTCTGAATCTGCATCTCGCGCAGCAGCACGTTGCCGTCCTTGGTCAATTTGATCTATCCCGTGATACACGGTTAGCAACGCTGCTCCTCCATATTACCGCTCCTACGCAGGACATGGATCCCAATTTACCTGGCCAGAGCCGTCCACAAGCCTGCATCACAAAACATGCGTTAGCCATCGTGTCGTGTTGAGCCTCAAATCAGGCAGCCGCAAAAGCAAAAGAGGGAAACGCCGTACATCTTGATGGTGCCCAGGGGGCCGAGATTTGACTTGAGAACATCCTGAAGACCCTCGCCGGCGTTGATGTTGACGCGGAGAGCCTCGCCACGCCGCTATACCAGCAAAGTTAGCTATCGGTCAACGTGCTTCCACCGCCTTACCTCCCTCCCCCCCTTTCCGCAATAAAAAGGGGGGGTTCGGCAAGCTTCCAGAAAAGGTGGGCAAGACAACTAAACAAAACGTACTCTTGACTCCGCTTTGGGGTTGAGAAGCTGTGCGGCCGACATTGTGAAGCAGTAGATCCGTGGATTGCGAGGCTGAGGGGTTGTGCGAAGAGGTAGACAGGCCAAGCGTGCCACGATGGATCTGGTCGTGATGTATTTTGACCCTGAAATTGGTGGTGGTGGGGAAGCAACGGCGATATTTGGGAGTGGAAAAAAATTGCTGAATAAAAAATGAAAAGCTACACAGTAGTTGCTTGTAGGTTGGTATCTTACATAGTTAGCTGCTAGTAGGCAGGAGACGTTATGCAGCTGCCTTACAGTGGCTAGTTTCCTTATCGCTATCCTGCATAGGCTGGTTGTTGACAATTACGGAGTGCTACTGAATAGCGGTCGCTTTAGTGGGCGCGCTGCTGAACCTGCTAGAGATCCTACGATGGAAGCTACAAGGACGGCCACACAAAATAGGCAGAAACGCAAGTACACGCTATCAGCTGACGTCTTCTTCTCGAAGCACCTCATCAGCTGTCTGCTGCGTCTCTCGTATAAGACATGCGACTGTCTGAGGGTCATAAGCGCTGCATTTCCCCTGCATCGCATTGAGCAGAGCTGTCCGCCGCGTGATTGCTGTGTACCGCATTGCCCAACATGAGATTTTCCCAAGCTCTTTCGGTGGCCGGGCTCTTCGGCTCAGCCCGGAGCGCTTCTGTCGGCGATGTACGGCAGGTCGCCATTATTGGTGAGGAACTTTGCTGTCTGATGGCTGCTTCTGCATTGGCATACGAGCGCAGACTGCTAACGCGTGGCAGGAGCCGGTGCCGCTGGTTCATCGGCGGCCTTTCATCTAAAGCAGTTCGCCGAAGAGGAGGGCGTGGCCTTCAACATCACGCTGATCGAGAAAACCGACCGCATTGGCGGCCGCACGCTGACCGTCAACGCCTACGACGACCCGGCCCAGCGCGTGGAGCTCGGCGCGTCCATCTTCATCGAGGCAAACCACATTCTGTGGAAGGGCGCACACACGTTCAACCTGTCGCTCAAAGACCCGGATCTCAGCTTCGGCGAGCTGCTCGGCATCTGGGACGGCGACCGGTTTGTGTACACGCAGAACGAGCAGTCGTCGACGTGGTGGAACCTGGCCAAGCTGTTCTGGACGTACGGCATGGCGCCGTACCGGGCCAACAAGCTGGTGCAGGCCACCGTGGGCACGTTCCTCAAGCTCTACGATGCGCCGTACTTCCCGTTCCGCTCGTTGACGACGCGGGCCTACGAGCTGGAGCTGACCAAGGTGACCGGCCAGACGGGCGAGCAGTTTCTGAAGCAGAACAATGTGCGTGGTAGTGTTTCTTGTGGCGTCCGTTCTCGTCGTCGCTACATCTCCGGTCTAACCTCTGTCCACAGATCGCCCCCCTCTTCTCTCACGACATCATCCAGGCCAGCACACGCGTTAACTACGCCTCGAACCTCGCTCATATCCACGGCCTCGACACCATGGTCGCCCTGGCTCCCGAGGGTGCCACGCAGGTGGTCGGCGGCAACTGGCAGATCTTTGACCACATGGTGCGCGCCAGCGGCGTCTCCTTTCTGCCCAACACCTCGGTCACCAGCCTCGCTCGCGTTTCGGACACTGCGCCGCCAGCTTCCCAGTACGTGTTGACGACGAAGTCGACGGGAGGCGCCGCTGGCACGGAAGTGGAAGAGCCGACGTACTTCGACACCGTCATTATTGCGGCGCCGTTCCAGTTCAGCGGCATCGCCGCCGACGACGGCGTGCTCCAGCATGTCATAGACGAGATTCCCTACGTCGAGCTGCACGTCACGCTGTTCGCGTCGGCGTACAAGATCAGCCCCGGGTTCTTCAATCTGACGGGCGCTGAACCGGTGCCGACAACGGTGCTGACGACGCTGGCAGCCGGTGAGGGCCCCTCGTCGGGCGTGCAGGGAGCCGGAAAATCCGGCTTCTTCTCGATCAGCACGCTCCGCAAATCGGTCAACCCGGCCAGCGGCCACGAGGAGTATCTGTACAAAATCTTCTCGCCCGAAAAGGTCACGGGCGACTTTCTGGCGCGGCTGCTGGGCCAGCCTGTACCAGACTCGATCATCGAAGAGACCGAAAGCGACACGGATAGCGATTCGGGGGACAAGACGGCCTCAGTGGGAGCGATTTCCTGGTACTATCCGCACATCTTCCACTCGTATCCACGGGCGCTGCCGCGAGTCACGTTCCAGGACCCCATCCTCGGCGATGGGCTGTACTACACGTCGGGCATTGAGAGCTTCATCTCGACCATGGAAACAAGCGCGCTGATGGGCAAGAACGTGGCGCGGCTGATTGTGGACGATGTGCTAGGACGGAGTTCTGGGGGGGCCGTTTTGGCGGAGGATATGGGCGAGTTGTAGCCCTGTGCACGTCGTAGGCTTTTTGTCGCTATTTGTCTTGCATCTATCTCGTTTTGTGTATGTAGCTGAACGTTGGCTTCGATCGCAACGCCGTTTGTGTGCGACTGGGTGCGCGTGCACAGAATTCGAGTGTCTGGGGTGAACGCTAAATGGCAAGACTGGCAGTTTTGCCACTGCCGCTCTGACGTAGCTGGTGGCGCCGAGGCTGGTGCGCTGGTATAGGCGGCCGCCCACAGCGGTGCACGCTCATTGGCCAGGCGCCGACAACAAGCCATGCTGCCTAATAGTGCCTGGTACTATGACGCAGCCACTATAAGTTTTCCACGATAGTGGCTGAGGGCGCAAAAGATATCTTAGGAGGGGCAGTACTCGTAGTATCTTATCAGAATATATTGCCCAGCGACGCAGACCCGCTACAGCTCAGAAGCCACAACAAAACTTCCCTCTTCTCGCGTCTTCAAATAAATACTACAACCAGCAGAAACAACAACCACAGGCCAACCCTCCAGGCACCGCGTCGGCTGATCTGTCCACGCTGGGTCCTTTGTTTTCTGCGGCTGCCTCTGCCTGCCTTTTCTCTTCCCTCTTTTTGCGGCTGTTTGTCGGCAACGCTTTCAGCGACGTTCTTTTTTCTGTCATTCCTCACCAGTATTGCTACGCGTTTATCGATATTCCAGTCGACGCGCTGCCGGCGGTCGACTCTTCACGCGCGCACATTCTGCCACGGCCTTTGTCGTTCTTTTGCTCGCCGATCTGACGACGCTCCTTTGCAGCCATGTTCGTCATTCGCAACGGTAAGTTGGACCCCGCGTGTATCCCTTGTTCTGTTCCGCCCCACAGTGGCTCTATTTGGTCTTGATGCTACAGCAACAGAGGCCCCTGCGGCCGTGTACGCTTCAACGCCCCTTCGGCCATTCTGTCTTGTGATTCTCCGTTCACGTGGCTCTTACTAACTGTCCAGCTGCCAAACTGCTTTTCGGCTCCAGCAGCCAGGAGTCTATGATCGAACTCCCCCAAGGCCAACTTTATCTTGTTCGCCCGCTTTCGCCCAAAGGCTACTCGGAGCTGCTCTTCAAAGACGCCGCAGCACGCATCCGCCGCACCGCGCAAGACTTCCAGTACCAGCTCGTGGTCCAGCGTGTTTATGAGGAGGGCGAGGCCGAGCTGCTAGCGGAAGAAGAAGGCGAAGACGCCGAGACCGACCCCCTCGCCGCCGAGCGCGACGAAAAGACCTTTCTGCTCGACGAGGCCCTCCAGTTCCGCGTCGAAAAGCGCACCGAAGACAGCGGCGAGCACGTTCTCTGCTGGCGCGACTTGACGGGCGACGCGGGCGACGTGTACGAGTTTGTCTGCGACCCGGCTTCGAGCCCCGACAGCTTGATCCGCCGTTTTGAGCAGGTATCCAAGCAGTGCCAGTACGAGCGCAAATACCGCAAGCCCGTATCAACGGCCTCGGACCAGGATCTGCTGCAGTTCGAGTTCACCGGCGAGCCGGTCCCGCCTGCGAGTCCTCTGCACAGCCCGGTTCTCGCGCGTTCTATCGGCTCGACCGATTCGGTGCTCTCGGCCATGAGTCCCAGTAATAGCAAAGCGAGCCAGAAGCGCGCCAGCAAGGCAGCCACCCCGACCAAGACCCCGGACCCCCTCAGCCTCGATGCTGTAGCGGTGGCTAATACACCAGGTGCCGCTGCGACGGAGGCCGGTGTGGGTGCGGCCGCGGCCACTTCGGGCGATGGAGCTAGAGGTGCCACGCCTGCTTCCAACTCGGCCCCGGAAGCCCGGGAGATCCTGAGCGCCGAGCTGGCAGAGCTGCACTTTTACGACTTCCCGTCTGAGTCGTTCTTGCAGCAGGACGCATCTGTCACTGCGATTGTTAGTGAAGTCGGCGACTGGCAGTACTGGCTGCAGGTGTCGAGCAGCAACCGCGAATGGCTGGGCATCCCCGTGACGGCCGACATCAATCCGGTGTTCAACTTTGAGTTTCTGTCCTTCATCTTCAACCAGTTCACGCCCGACGGCCAGGCATACTCATGGCTGCTGCGGTTCAAGGACCAGGCCACCCTCGAGCGCTTCCAGGAAGGTCTGCTTCGCGCTCTCTGGGAGCAGCTGAACCGGATCAAGTGGTCCAAGATCAAAGACAAGGATCGGGACTATGTTGCCGATGCGTTTGCGGATCTGGCCATGGACGATGCGGAGGAGGCGGCCGAGGAGGAAGAAGAAGAAGCCGCGCGTGCCGAGGACGAAGAGGAGGAGGAGGAAGACGACGACGACAACCGGTCACGCAGCGAGCACTACGACAGCGACGAGGAGGACGACGACGTGGAGACGCAGCCTAGGGACAAGGCAGTCAACAAGTCGCTGGCGGTGGGCTACAAGCACGACCGGTCGTTTGTGGTGCGGGGATCGCAGATCGGGGTGTTCAAGCACACGGACAACAACCAGCTCAAGTTCTCGACCAACATTTCGCGGATCGAGACGACGGACGGCAAGCTGTTCAGCCCGAAAAAGGTGATGCTGCACAACGAGGACCGCAACATGATTCTACAGAACGAGAGCAACCCCAACAAGCTGTACCGGATGGACCTTGAGTACGGCAAGGTGGTGGACGAGTGGAAGGTGCACGACGACATCCCCGTGGTGACGTTTGCGGCGGAGAACAAGTTTGCGCAGATGACGTCGGAGCAGACGTTCCTGGGCGTCTCGCACAACGCGCTGTACCGCATCGACCCGCGGCTGGCGGGCAGCAAGCTGGTGGACTCGGAGCTGAAGCAGTACGTGTCGAAGAACCAGTTCTCGGCGCTGGCCACGACGGGAAAGGGCCACATTGCGGTGGCCTCCAACAAGGGCGACATCCGCCTGTTTGACCGGCTCGGCATCAACGCCAAGACGCACATCCCGGCGCTGGGCGAGGCGATCCTCGGCCTGGACGTGTCGGCCGACGGCCGCTGGATCCTCGGCACCTGCCGCACGTACCTGCTGCTGATCGACGCGCTGCAAAACAGCGGCAAGAACGAGGGCAAGCTGGGCTTTGAAAAGCCGTTTGCCGCCGACAGCAAGCCGCAGCCGCGCCGACTGGCCCTGACGCCGGAGCACGTCGCGCAGTTTGCGCACGAGACCGGCAAGGGCGTCGCGTTCACGCCGGCCAAGTTCAACACGGGCGAGGGCCTCGAGGAGACGAGCATCATCACGGCGACGGGGCCCTTTGTGATTGAGTGGAGCCTCAAGAAGGTGCTCAAGAAAAGCCGGACGCCGTACATGATCAAGCGGTACCGCGACGAAGTCAAGGCCGACGACTTCCAGTACGGCACCGACAAGAACATTATCATGGCGCTGCCGCACGAGGTCAACATGGTGGACAACAAGTCGCTGAAGCGGCCGACGCGGCAGAGCATTGCGTTGGGTGCCGGGGGCGGCGGTGCTGGGAGGACCAGCGGGGGGCGAACGAGCGGACGCAGCAGTGGCGGCCGCATCGGCGGGCCCAACAGCGGCCGCTACAAGCTGGGCAAGGACGACATTGTCGAGTCGCCATACTAGTGGAAGGTGTGGTAGGTGTGTGTTTGCGGAGGGTTCTGGCGTGCTCCGACTTTCGCGTGTGCTCTCTAGTTGTCTGTTTTTTGTCTAGTTCTGGGAGTCCGGAAGACGCCCGGCATTGTTGTTCTCCCTCTTTGATTCCCAATATTTCTTGTCGTCCCGCTTGGGATAGTGTATTTGTCCAAGAGTGGTGTGTGTGGTGTGTGTTGTGTACTGTGTTTAGTATCCTGTGGTGCCTTGGGCACCTTCACTAGGTAGTTAACATGCATCTATTTGGGCCTGGCCTTTTTAATAACAGCTCATAAAACAGACGAAAGAGACTTAAAAAACACAAGTTGAACTATGCCCATGTATCTCGCTTTCCCTTGAAGCTGCCGTCGACGCCATTCCCTCTGTTATCCAGTCCGATGTGGTCTGTGACCGTGTTTGTTTTCCGCTTCTCACCTTCTTCCGTCCCTGTGGCCTTCCCTCCTCTCTGCTTACATTCTCGTCTGGCTCTCTCTCTCTCTCTCTATTCCTTCGTCCCCCGCAGCTCCGTCACAAAGCTCTGCCCCCACCACTGGCTCGTGTGCTGGTAGACGTAGTTGCGCAGCTTGCGGAAGTTGGCGTCCCGCTGCTCGGAGGACATGGTCACCGCCCGGTAGATGGCCTCGGCCACCTCGTCCGTGTTCCACGGGTTGATGATGAGCGCGCCGCCGCTGAGGCTCTGAGCGGCGCCGGCAAACTCGGACAGGATCAGCACGCCGTGGCGGGCGTTCTGGGCCGCCACGTACTCGTAGGACACGAGGTTCATGCCGTCGCGCGTCGAGGTCACCAGGCACACGTCGCTCACGGCGTACAGAGCGGTCATCTCCTCGAAGCTGACGCTGTGGTACAGCCAGTGGATGGGCATGTACTCGACGGTGCCGAACTTGCCGTTGATGCGGCCGACCAGCTCGTTGGTCTCCTTCCAGAGGTCACGGTACTCGTCGACCTGCTCGCGCGACGGCACGGCCACCTGCACCAGCACGATCTTGCCGACCCATTCCGGGTGCTCGGTCAGGAACAGCTCGAACGAGTGCAGCTTCTGCGGCATGCCCTTGATGTAGTCGAGGCGGTCGACGCCAACCACGACGCGGACGCCCTGGAACTTGGTCTCGAGCTGCGCGATGCGCTGCTTGACCGACTCCTTCTGGAAGGCGTCGTCAAACTTGGTCACGTCGATGCCGATGGGGAAGGGCCCGACCTGCACGGTGCGCCCGTTGTAGAGCGCCTGGTTGGCCTGGGGCGTGTTGGCGCCGAGGATGCGGTTGCAGCTGCTCAGGAAGTGGCGCGCATAGTCAAAGGTGTGGAAGCCGACGAGGTCGCAGGCCAGCAGGCTCTTGAGGATGCCCTCGCGCACGGGCACGGGCAGGATGCGGAACATCTCGGACGACGGGAACGGCGTGTGCAGGAAGAAGCCGATGCGCACGTTCTGCCGCGGCGTCGGGCCCTGGCTCAGCTCCTCGCGCAGCATCTGCGGCAGCACAAAGTGGTGGTAGTCGTGCACCCAGATGAGGTCGCCGTCCTTGATGTTGGCTGCCATCGTCACGGCGAACTCGCGGTTCACCTTCAGGTACGCCGCCCACGACAGCTCGTCAAACGTCACGTCCGACGGGTGGTAGTGCAGCAGCGGCCACAGGATCGAGTTCGAGAACCCGTTGTAGTGCCGGTCCGCGTCGTCCTTGGCCAGAAACACCGGCACCGCCGAAAAGTCCCGGGCCAGCGTCTCGATCATGGGCCGGCGCTCCGCCTCCGGCACTTCCAGCCCCGGCCACCCGTACCACGTAAAGTTGACCTGCTTAGCCATCCCCATGATGCCCGTCACCAGCCCGCCTGAGCTCATCGAGAAGCTGTACTGGCCCTCGTCGCTGCGCTTCACCGTAATCGGCAGCCGGTTCGACACCAGAATCAGATGCGTCTTGGCTGTTTCGCCGCTGTCGTCGCCCGCCTGCGCAAACGGGTTGGCGCCCGTCGCCGCATCGGCTGGGGCGCTCGGCGCCGGCTCCGCATCGATGGGCATCGTGGAGGGGCGATGGCGATGCGATGGCGTTGCTGGTCGACGTGTTGGTCGAAAAGGTAAAAGGCCAACGAGAAAGGGTAGACAGGAAGAAAAAGAAGAGTCTCCGCTAAGACGTCGACAAGCACATCAGAAAGGCGTCTGGTTGGAATACAGCAGTCGGGAGAACAGTTGCATATAGACAATGAGAGAATATAAAAAGATGAACCAGGCGCTACATGGGCGGCCCTTTATGAGCTGTGAAGCTTCCAGGTCTTTCTGAGGAATGGGCCGTAGCACTGCGGCTTCCATTACGTCGTCGAGTCGACATTCCTTGGGCGCTGCGGCCTTGGCAGTTTGTACTGCACCTTTGCGGCTAGCACATGGTGGGGCAAGGCCCAGTTAGGCCGACGAGGAGGGGTCCTTCCTGCTCGACCATGCTGCTCGCTGCCACGTGATGCCCTCAGCGAATAGGAAGTCAAAGAAGCGTCTACGGAGTAATTACGGCAGAGCGGCCTCCAAAGTGACGTCGACTTGTCGTTTTACGCGGACTATGGCGGTGCATTATTGCTTCTTGTGCTGCACATCACCCTCGCCGCCCTCGGCCTGGAACGCGGGCCAACTCTAAGTGTAAGTGGGCTCTGGACGGTGCCTAGCACTCGATTCACGGCAAAACGCCTAGTCCCAGCCAGCTATGTAACCGCGTCTTACGTCGGGCTCGCACTGAGGATGGGGCCAACTGGATACCCGTTGTGCCTTTCGCGCTCGTCGTGGCCGTGGTGCCCGCTGTGGAGGGGTCTAGCACCCGAATCGCCGCGTCTATCAGATATCGCGCGACGCGGAAGAAAATAATGAGGAAGCGGGATAAACGAGGGGGCGATGAGAGAGAAGGGGAGAAGGGGAGAAGGGAAAATGAAGTCGGAAAGCGAAGAGGGAAAGGGAAAAGGGAAATCGGAAAGGGAAAGAGAAAAATAATGCCGCCGTAGCACCGAGCTCGCTGTTTCTCGACACACTCCCGCTTGTGCGTGCGGCAGTCCTTGCGCTAATTTACCGAGCATGTCGAGAGGCCTGGAGCCCGGCTGCAATAATAATCATTCTGCTACTACCTCTGAGCCCTCGTCGCAGCGCACAGACGCCGTGAGGTCCTCTGCACTCTGATTGCCTCTGCCGTCGCTTCCAGCGCGCCGCTCTTCCGGGAACTCGAAGCGCCGGTGGCCTGACAAACAATCTCTGTCGCTCGCTTCTGCTCCGACGTCTTCCTATTCTCTCCGAATCAGCTATGCCCGTGCTCGTAGTGGTTGTTCTCGTAGTGTTGTGCTCGTAGTGACTCTGCTGTAGTACCGATAGCACGCAGTGGTTGCTGCTATGCTGTGTTGTTTTCCCACGGCTGTATGCTCTGATCGGCCACTCGGCGAATGCCTTGCTAAACACCAGCTGATGGCAGTCGGCACATCCCATACCTCAACACAAAGGTTTTGGCGTCCTCGCCTTCGTCAAACTGTTGGCTGTACAGAATAGGTAAAATACTGCATTCTCGCAATCACAAATCGTGTCACATGTAGAGGAAAATGCAAAGGAAATTCTCAACCATTAAACCAGTCAACAAAAAGACAAAACTGCGAAGAACAAATCCGCTACTGCAACTAGAGCAGGTTTTGACCATGGGTTATTCAATAGGCTCGACGAGAGTGACGATCCGCATCACTTTGCCAAACTACGTCCTCGTTATAATAAATATTAAAAAATAAAAAATATCGGTGTGCATTAATTAATGTGGAAGCCATGGAACACTGGTGGAAGTCACGTAGAAGTCAGAAAGGAAGCGAAGCCATATACCCAGCGCACCTTCCTGATTGGTGTTTTCCTGCCACACGACGAGGTGACTAATATTCTAAATACAATATTTTCCATTCACGCATCTTTGTGAGACTTCTTCTTCCACCCAACGATTGCTCAATTATTAACTATGGAAGTTGGCCGAGCTGGTATTCCGAAACAGTAAAAGTAAGTGTGGGAGAGCTTGCAGGGCGAGGGGGATATCGAGCCAGCCGCTACTTGCTGTCGTTTTCTGTGGAAGAGGAAAAGAAGAGCCAAAACTTCCGTCGAGACAGGCACTACCAAATCTCAAAAATCTCTGTCGTCTCCATCATCCGCATTCGTCCCCGGTTGAGACGCCAGAATCAGTCCTGCTTCCTTCCTCCCCATTGTGCCGTCCCTTCCGTTGTATCTTGCCCCCTTTGATTCCCATTCCCGACTGACTCCAGATCCGTATGTGTGTGCCCACCCATATTGTTCAGAATACCCCAAGTGTGCCGCCAACAGAAAAAAACACAAAAAAAGAAACACGAAATAAAAGCAAAAATGGAAGAGAAAAATACAAGAAGCAAATCCCCAGAGCTAACATATCACAGAAAGATAGACACCAAAAATGCCCGCCATGCCCGAATGCAACGGCGGTGGAATCGCAGTATCGGAACCCCAAATGGACCTGTCTCTGTCTCTCTCTCGGAGACATTACATGCTGGCTGAGAGGCAGGAGAGGCAGGAGAGGTGGACGTATATCCGCCAAAAAGAAGAAAAAGAGATACAATGCGCCCAGCCCAGCATATGAGAGAGAGAAAGAGACAAGGCGAGTCATGAACAACATACCAAGTGCTGAGTGATTCACAAGCCAAAAAACACCGATATAACCAGTCAATCCGTCATCGAGGTCGTCTCTAGTTCGTTCCGAAAAACACGTCGTCACTGCTCGTAAACATGGCATACTCGTCGTCGAACTTGCTCGTGTTGAGCATGCTGAGGCCCGAGTTGTCGAGCTGCACCAGCACATCGTCGGCGGTCGACGTGAACGCCTTCATCATGAGCATGTCGTCATCGACGAGCGAGTTGCCGGGCGAAGACAGGCCATTGCCCATGGCGTCCATGCCGAGGCCCATGCCGAGGCCCATGTTGAGGTTCATGCCCATGCCCATGCCCATGCCCATGCCACCCATACCCGTCGCCATCAACGGAGCACTCAGACCACCAAGCGAGACCTCCTCGTCCGTGCAGCTTGAGTTGGGATCCAAGTCAAAGAAGCGCGTGGTCGAGGAGGTCTGCGGCGGAGAGCTCGACGCTGACAGCTCAGGGGGGGTGTTGGGGTGTTGGGTGTAGTGCGAGGCGACGCTCTTGGCCGGCGACGCAGGCAGGCTGCTGGAGGTGCTGGTGGGTGGCAGTGGGTGCGACGGCAGGTCGGCGTCGTCGTCGAAGTCGAGGTCGTTGTCGTCAATGTCGATGCCACCAGCGGCGGCCGTGCCGGCTTGCGACAAAGAAGCACGAGAATAGCGGGAGACGTGGGAAGCGTGCGAGGCGTGCGAGGTCTGGGACGCCTGGGAATAGTGGCTCATGGCCGACGGAGATGCGGCGAGAGCGGCGGCATGCTCAGCCGGCGACAGCACCGGCATGATGTTGACCATTTCCTCGGCAGAAATCCCGCCAGCGCCCGGCATCGGAGCAGACGACACCGACTGCGAGTTGGGGTCGGCGTTGCTGGCCTGTTGTCTGGCGTGACCAGCACCCGAGTGGCTGTGGTTGTTGCTGTGGTTGTTGCTGTGGCTGTTGCTGCCGTGGCTGTTGTCGGAGGGGCCGCCGTGTCCGTGTCCATGGAAGCCCATGTCGAGCATCCCGTCGTTGTCGTTGCCGTCCAGGTCACCGCCGCCCATGCCGCCAAACGGCTCCTCGTCGAACGGGTTGTCGTCCGAGTCGTCCGACCGCGGCGAGTTGGGGGCGGAGCTGTCGCCATAGCTAGACTGCGACGACGAGGCTTCCGGAGAAGAGGCCGCGCCGCCGTGGCCGCTGCTGCTCAGGCCGTTGCCGGACATATTCTTGGCCCGCGTGCGCTCCGCCTTGTTGCGGCGCTCGTTCAAGCCCGTGCGCTCCTTGCGAGGGCGGCCACGCTTGCCGACCTTGCGCACGGCGCCGTCAAAGGCGCCAATGCACATGCCACGCTGGCGATGGCGAGTCAAGGCATCGTGGCGCGCAAAGTTGTTACCGCATTCGCACGGGTAGGGCTTGATGCCGGTGTGGATCTTGGCGTGGCGCTTGAGGTCGTGCTGGCGCACAAAGCACTTGTGGCAGTGCGGGCACTGGTACTGGCGGTCGTTGAGGTGTGTCTGCACGTGCGACTTGATGTTCTCCTTGCGGCCAAAGCGCTTGCCGCAGCCCTCGTACAGGCAGCGCCACTTGCCGTCTGCCGTGTTGGGGCCGTCGATAAAGGTGGCAATGTCGTCCAGCGTGACGCCCGTGTCCGTGCGCGTCTCCTCAATGTTGATGGTGGAAATGCTCGCAGCGCTGGCCACGCTCGCCATCGACTCGTTGCGCCGGTGCAGGTGCGGCGACCGCCGATGTGCCATCATGCCGGGCTCCGAGAGCGCTGGCGAGCTGACACCGTGGCCGCCGGCCAAGAACGGCGACATTGTGGCCTGGGTATCGTACTCCATGGGCCACAGGTCGGCCTTGGTGTCAAAGGGGCCAGCGGTTGGGCCCGCCGTGAGGCCGGTCGAGTCAAACACACCCTGGACCGTGGCCGGCGTTGGGTGGTGCGAGAGCGGCGGCGACAGGTGCTGCATGTCGGCAGGCACCGGGATCGCGGCGAAGTTGGCGTTCTGGATCTTGAGGAACTCGGCGCTGATGTTGCTCATGTTCATGAAGTCGGCAGGCGTCATGGGCATCTGCATCAGGGCAGAGCGCGGCGGAGTGGCCAGGACCACGCCAGCGGCCGAAGCAGACACGGCGGCAGCTGCCTCGGCCTGCTGGCGCATCTCCTCAAACAGACCAGACGAGCGATTCGGTCGGCCTCCACCGTTGCGCACCGGCTTCAGCGTCTCCTCCATCGACTCGTCATAGTCCTCTGAGAAGCGGTCCAGGCGGGCACCGCCTACCTGCTCTGCCATTCTCTCCTGTGGGGTTTCTCTGGGTGTTGGGGGAAAGTATTCTGGCGGTCAGCGTCTGCTCTGTGTTCTTTGATCGTATGATTGCATGGTTTTATGCAGTCGCGCACTCACTAATGTCATTCTGGTGTGGTGGTGTGCTGGGGACTTCCAGGCCCATCGTCTCAAACTTGGCCACGCGGTCCATGATGCCGTTGCTGACGCGCCGCGATGTCCGGCGGGTACTGGACGTCTCGTCTTCCGAGCCCCAGCCCTGAGCACCGGGGCCGGCGACAACAGCACCGTTGTTGGCGGCGTTGGTGAATTGCATGAATGCCGCGGCGGAGAGACTCTGGTCGTCGGAGCTGCCGTACAGCTGGAAGTCCTGTTGGTCCAGCGGCAGCACACCGCCCGACTGCGTTCTACGCATCATGGCGGCGACCGGCTCGCTGTAGAGACCGGGAGAGCCGGCAAGGCAGTCCTGCTGCTGTTGCTGCTGCTGGCTGTGGCTGTGGGTGCCTTGCGGCGAGTATAATAGGGGGGCCTCCTCGCCGGAAAAGGAGGCCTGGTTGGTAGTGCCCGGGCGCACTGAGCGTTGCTGCTGCGTTTCTCGCATAGCATGCTGTGTTGTCGATGATAATCCAGAGGTGCTTACCGTGTTGGTGAACTCCTGTCCGAGGGAGATGGCTCCTGCTCCTGCTGCCTGCGCGTCCAAGAACCGCTGCTGCTGCTGCTTCTGCTGCACGTACTGCTGGTGGTGCATGTGGCGCTGCTGCAGCTGTTGCCGCCGCGTGTCCAGGCTGAGGCCTCTGCGGTGGCCCATGTGACGGGGCTGTGGTGGCCGCTGGCCGCGCTGCTGTTGTTGCTGCTGCAGCTGGAGGTCTGGCTGTTGTGGAGAAGGCATGGAGGCAGATATGGCGGCGGAGGCAGAAGGAGAGGTGTTGAGGGCGGACAGGTTGTTCGGCATCCGCATCGCTTCGAAGGCCGTAGGCGTCGACTTTTGACGTCGGTGAAGACGCTGGCGCGAATACAGAGCACTGTTGCTGAGGGGGGTTGGATTAGACAGCATGATGATGGCTGAGGGTGGTTGCGAGGTTTGAGTTCGGAAAAAAGGGTCGTCGATCCTGATGTTGTTGGATGTCGTTGTTGTCGTCGTCGTTGTCGATTTGGTTGTCGTTGGTCGAGTGGCGTCGAAGAGCCTTTTTGTGTTGTTGTCGTTGTCGAAAAGTTGTCGCAATGAAGCGAACCTATCGATAATGTGTTCCGAAACTGGTCTGTTAGCCGCTGCTTCTTCTCCCGTTGCTGTCTCATGTTGGCCGCTGTCCGTCAACTCACCTCACGCAGTAGAAGCCAGATTGGCCCGGGGGAAAAACGGGATCCCGCTGTTGTGCTCAGTCGCGGCGGACTGTTCTTGTCAAAGGCACAACAGGGGATGGATGGGGAGAGAGGAGGGTGAAAGGAAACGGTGCTCTGGCTGGCTGTCCTCTCGGACGGCTAGAAAGAAACGAGAGATTCTCTGGTAGAGGAGAGTGTGCAGATGAGGTGCTCTAGGAGCGGAGAAGCGTTCTTTCGCTGGCTGCTCGCAGTAAGCAGTCGGGGCAGAACGAGATCGTGGTGCGAATTTGTTTGCTTAGAGCAGCGTGGGAGCAAATGGCAGAGATGATGAGATCGGGGAAAAGAAAAAGAAAAAAGAGGAAAAGGCAGGAAACTAGTTCCAAGGTGAGAGCGCCTCGAGTATAAGGAATGGACGTGGCCCACAACACGAATTGACGATAATGGGGGAGAGGGGGCCGCCGTCGAATGTGTGCTGTTGTCTGTTGGGTTGGCCCAGCAACGGCGCAAACAGGCGAGGTCCCATACATACATAGTCCGATGCCCCCAAAAGTCCGCGCCAGGGCGGCTCCCGCTCGGGAGCTGGCCCAAGCTCCTCCCTTGTAAGATACGAAGCAGCGGGCTGTCTGTGTTTCGCCGTCCAATTTCAGGTATCCCGCTGTGCTAGCGCCCGGATGGACGGCGCCAACAATGGATCCAGGCAGCTCCAGGCGACTCCATCGCGCCCCAATTTACTGGAACAACCCCCCCCTATATTAATATTGGCAGCTGAATGAGGCAGCTTATTATTGGTGATGTGTCTGCGTGCGCAGTTACGACATACATAGTCGCAGTCGCACTCATATGCAGTTACGGAGTACACTACACACTACGCACTTGTATGAGGACCCGTAAGATGATGACTTCTCCCTTAATGCGCAGAATATGATACCACACGCCCATTATGGCCTCCCTCGCCAATGGGACAAGCAAATCGCATCAACACATCTCCACCCAAAACACATCGGGCGCTGTGCGAGGGCTGCCGGATGGCAAAAAGGCAACAAAAGCAATCAGCGTTTCTCTGGCGATATCCTCTTTGGGGCGGACTCTCGACGGCCGTAGATAGTCGCTGGAGCCCGTTCATCTGGGGCGTCCTGCGTTGTGAAACCGGCTCTTGCTATTTTTGTGTATTTGTGTGTTCCTTTTGTTTGTATTTGTGTATATTTCCATGGTTCTGTAGTTCTGGGGGTTCTCCTACTGTTGCTATCAATATTTGGTTCACTGTTGGCTTCTTGTTTACTTAGTACGAGCTGGTTGCCTCGTCTCCGGGGATTTGTTTGCGGATCTGTGTTCATTTGGAAGCGGTGATCCTGGCCTTGATGCACAGCGACGCCCCGGTGGCCAACTGAGACCTGGTGTCGTCAAGGTGTCGGTCGATCAGGCGTGTGGTGCCTGCGAGTAGTGCCTGGATCCTGTCGCAGACCTGCTTGTCCTCCTAGTTACCACGTAGCTGCTCGTACTCCTACCGATGCCGTCACAAGGCTGCCGCCACTTTGCGGATTGGCAGCGGGATCTGCTCAAACAGGCGACCCCGTGCGTCCCTCATTCCAGTGCTGTCGACATATGGACTGGTACGGAGAACTCAAACAGTCATCCGAGACCGGATTGACAGCCGAGCAGGCATCCGAGGGCCTTGATTCGCGGCCGTGACTCGAAGAGCAGCTGACAAGAGCGACAAAAGCAATACGAGTGCACGCCTGCGCGAAACGGACTGCATGCCGCGGCTGTGTCGAAGAGGGGACGTGAACACGGACCACGACGTGCGCAATACGGAGCACGGAGCACGGAGCACGGAGCGCGGAACGCGGAACACGGAACAACGGCCTTGAAGAATACTACGCACCAGGACGAGGACACATGCTTGACGGCATGTGGTGAAACCTCGGGCTCTGACAGCATGCACGATGCACCTTCTGCGGCCATCTGGCCCGATGTTGGCGTTGTCCACAAGGTCTCGATCTGCCGCGCCCGCGTCTACAACGGCCCTGGAAGAGACTGCCATGGTCCAGACCGGCCGGTCTGTCGTGGCGACGCGTACGTCGAACGGCGTTGTGCGATGCCGTGTTGGCGGAGTGCGAATAGTGCTTTGTGCCTCTCCTGCGCATTCTCCCGTTTGGAATGGGCGCCAATAGAGTCGTGACCACGCGTAGAGACGCTGCTGGTGAGGCAACGTGCAGGCCAACGAGCGCCACATTCCGGGCGAGATGCCTGGTGCGGGCAGTGCAGACGCAGTGCCTTGAAACGGCCGCTAGACGTTGATGACGAAAGGAGCCTTGGGTGTGCAGGATCATTGTTGACATCAGAGTGTTTGTATGGGAAACGCGGTATTGTACACATGACTACGTATCTGAGGAGAACGGCGCAGTACTAATACCCGGAATGCTATTACTATAGGCGTTCATGCACCTTGGCTAGGCATACGACACGGGCTGTTGCTGGTTATAGGCATCTGCGCTTGTATAGATGCACACCGCTTGAAGTTCGAGTGGGGACCGGCTGTTGTAAAACGAGTGCTGTAAAACCTCGTAGGGGGCTGCAGCCAGCACCTTTAGCGCTATCAAGCCAGGCGCCCTCTGGTTGGCCCGTGCATCTCCAAGACAACAATACGATCCCGGAAAGTTCCCATGGCTTTTCGTCTGCCCCCCCCCCCCCCCCCCNNCCCCCCCCTCCTCGAATACCCGCCCACAACGCACAGAAAAGCGGTGATCAGGGCCACCCCTCGACAGCCACCGCACCTACCGCCACTTGGGACTTAGTCTGGTTGTGCGAATTATTTTGGATTTTGGGGCTGTCTGCACTCTGTGTGTCTCACCATTGGGCGGTGCTCATTCCGGAAATCAGCCCATTCTCTGCTCCTACCCCCCCTGCATTCGCCTATTTTTGGTGTGCATCCCCTCCTTACGTGAGGATTTTATGACAGCAGCTGGCTTGAGCGCTCGTTTCCTGACCACGGCAGCACCTTTGGCCACTTTAGGACCTCCTACTTCACCATGTCCGGCAACACCGTTCGAGGCACGCCGAACCGGCCGAACCGCGGGGCGGTGCCGTTCAACAACAGCCCGGTGAGCTCGAACATACCGCGGCCGGTGCTGGACGGCCCGGGGCCGCACAATCCGCACGGCAGCGGAGCAAGCCACACGGGGGCACCGAGCGAGACGGGGGCGCCGTCGTCGGTGAGCGCGAGCCGGCAGAAGCAGTCGAAGCGGGACGAGGTGTGTAGTGTTTTGCGTTTTGCGTTTTGCGTGTTCTGTTTGCGTTTTGATACGCCTCGGCACACAGGCTAATACGCTCGTGAGCAGGCCATCCGGCGCAAGCTGGAGAGCGACTTGTCGAAGAAGAAGCACAGTGTGCCCGGGCGGGCGCGGCACTCGCGCAAGGCTCCGCCGGGATCGGTGCTGGCTCTGAAGCCGAGCCCGGCGCTGCAGATCAAGCCGGCGACGACGGTGTCGGAGGCGGCGCAGCTGATGGCAGCGAAGCGCGAGGACTGCGTGCTGGTGACGGACGACGACGACCGGATCGCGGGCATCTTCACGGCCAAGGACCTGGCGTTCCGGGTGGTGGGCGGCGGGCTGAAGGCGAACACGGTGACGATTGCGGAGATCATGACCAAGAACCCGCTGTGTGCGCGGACGGACACCAGCGCCACGGACGCGCTGGACCTGATGGTGCGCAAGGGGTTCCGGCACTTGCCGGTGATGGACGAGAACCAGGACATCTCGGGCATCCTGGACATCACCAAGTGCTTCTACGACGCGATGGAGAAGCTGGAGCGGGCCTACTCGTCGTCGCGCAAGCTGTACGACGCGCTGGAGGGCGTGCAGTCGGAGCTGGGCACCAGCCAGCCGCAGCAGATCATCCAGTACGTGGAGGCGCTGCGGTCCAAGATGTCGGGGCCCACGCTGGAGTCGGTGCTCAACGGCCTGCCGCCCACGACGGTCAGCGTGCGCACGTCCGTCAAGGAGGCGGCGCAGCTGATGAAGGAGAACCACACGACGGCGGTGCTGGTGCAGGACCAGGGCGCCATCACGGGCATCTTCACGAGCAAGGACGTCGTGCTGCGCGTCATTGCGCCGGGCCTGGACCCGGCCAGCTGCAGCGTCGTGCGCGTGATGACGCCGCACCCGGATTTCGCGCCCATGGACATGAGCATCCAGGCGGCCCTGCGGAAGATGCATGGTGAGTCGAGTCCGGCGTGCTGTGCTTTCCCTATTCCTCCACTCGGTGTTTTTTGTCTTTGTCTTTTTTGTTTTTTGTTTTTTGTTTTTTGTTTTTTACCTTTGATCGGGGCTCGCTCTTCCCCCCCCTCGCGCATGCTGACGAACGCAGACGGCCACTACCTCAACCTCCCCGTCATGAACGACGGCGGCGAAATCGTCGGCATGGTCGACGTGCTCAAGCTGACGTACGCCACGCTGGAGCAGATCAACACCATGTCGACGGGCGACTCCGAGGGCCCGGCCTGGAACAAGTTCTGGCTGTCGCTCGACCACGAGACCGAGTCCATGGTGTCCGACGGCGCCGGCAGCCACAGCCACCACCCCACGCACCTGACGTCGTCGCGCATCATGTCTCCGGAGCACGCGCGCGGCGACCATCACCACCACCGCGGCGACAGCGTGGCCCCCAACGACTCGGCGTCGCACGCCGGCTTCGAGAGCCCGCCGCACTCGGCCGTCGCCCCGATCACGCCGGAGCTGCCGCCCAGCGAGGTGCCGTTCCCCTTCAAGTTCAAGGCCCCCGGCGGCCGGGTGCACCGGCTGCAGGTGGTGGCAGCCCAGGGCATCGCCGTGTTCGTCGAGAACGTGGCCGCCAAGCTCGGGGCCGCCGAGGCCGAGTCCATTGGCGGCGTCCCGGCCGTGGCCGACGGCAAGATCGCCGGCGCCGGCTTTGCCATCAGCTACCTCGACGACGAGGGCGACTCTGTGTCCATCACGGCCGACCAGGACGTGCTCGAGGCCATTCTGCTGGCCCGCCACGGCCACCGCGAAAAGGTCGATCTGTTTGTGCACGACCCGGCCAAGCCGCCCGTGGCTGTGCCTCCGCCGGCGGCGACCCCGGCCTCGTTGTCCGACCACGCCGGCGGCGTCCGTGAGCGCCGCCGAAACGGCCACCGCAGCGCCGCCGACTCGTCCGACGACGAGTACGACGAGGGCGACGACGACGACGACGACATCGTCGACGACCACGGCCGCTCGGGCCGCCGCACGCGGCGCGCGCGCCACCGGTCTGCTGTGGGCGGCAGCACCAATCCGCTCGGGGCTGCGCTCGGCGCCTTTTCGCAGGGCGAGGAGCTCATCGCCGGTGTGCCGAACGACCTGCTGCTGCCAGGCGCGATTGTGACGCTGGCTGTGGTGATTCTGGGCGTGTTTACGATTTCACGGTTGACGAGCAGGTGAGGGGCAGTACAATACAGAGCAGCAGGAGTATGCCGGAGCATGGCAGAGTAGCCAGGAGTAGCCAGAGTAGACAGGAGCAGCAGAGAACAGGATAGTAGACTACAACAGACGACCAAGACAGCTTGATGAGGACGCATCACGACGTGATATGAGCGTTTGTGTGCTTTGTCATTCTAGTTCCCTGATAGCGTGTTCCAGGGAGTATGTAGTGTACGATAGTGGCAGGTACGCCAATTCAGTGCGACGTGCGTCGGACAACTGCGAGCTGCGGCACGCTAGCAAGAGCGGACCACGTGACTGTGGATCGGTGAAAATTGCAGATTCTCAGAGCCGAGCTTCCTCAGTTCGACATCTCAGTACGCGCCGCCATGATTATCCGGAACGTCGCTGCTCGGCACGGTATGCGTCCCTGTGTGTATGTTGCGGCCCGAGGCAAGCCAATACTAACTTTCCAGGCCGAAGAGCGGTCTTGAGCCAGCTCTGCCCACGGGCGTTCTCCACGGAAACAACAACGACGACGGCTACGACGGCGACAGCAACGGCAGAAGCAGCATCAGAGACAACCGGTGCAGCACCCGCGCCCGCATCCGCTGCTTCATCCTCGACGTTCTCAGCCCAGCGTCCGGCGTGGGGGGCGCGGGCGAAGCGGACCGACGAGGCGGCCACACGCGTGCACGACTTCATCACGCTGTCGCAGCTTCAGCGAAAGACAGCCAAGCTGGGCTCGACCGTGGAGAAGCGCTATGTCCCCGGCGACCTGGTGCGCAACCCGCCGGCGCCCAAGGACATCACGCTCGAGCTGCTGATGGCGTCCCAGACGCACATCGGCCACCACACGTCGCTGTGGAACCCGGACAACGCGCGCTACATCTCGGGCGAGCGGGCCGGCGTCCACATCATCTCCCTCGAGCAGACCGCGGCCCATCTGCGGCGCGCGGCCCGCGTCGTCGAGGAGGTGGCCTACCGCGGCGGCGTGCTGCTGTTTGCCGGCACGCGCCGCGGCCAGACGGACATTGTGGTGCGCGCGGCCGAGCTGGCCGGCCCCGGCGCGTGCCACCTGTTCACCAAATGGGTGCCCGGCACCATTACGAACCGCGACCAGATCCTGCGGTCGGGCGACGTGGTCATGGTCGACGAGCAGGACACGCCGCGGACGGACGGGGCCGAGCACGGCGGCCCCGTCGACGTCGACGGCCAGTCGGCGCTCTGGGCGGCGTACGCCCGCGAGCGCCGCCCCCTGGTGCCCGATCTCGTCGTCGTGCTCAACCCGCTCGAGAACCTGGTGCTGCTGCACGAGTGCGTCATGGCGCAGATCCCCACCGTCGGCCTCATCGACACCAACGCCGACGCCACGCGCGTCACCTACGCCATCCCCGGCAACGACGACAGCCTGCGCTCGGTCGCCCTGGTGGCCGGCGTGCTGGGCCGCGCCGCGCAGATCGGCCACAAGCGGCGGCTGCGCGACGCCGAGACCGGCGCCGTGTCGTGGACCAACGCGCAGGACGTGGCCAAGTTCATGGGGCAGACGGCCGGCGACGAGGCGGCCGCGGAGCCAGCGGTGGGCAGCCGGCGCCTGGGGCGGCTGATCCAGGGCGGCCATGTGTTCTAGTGGGCGGGTGCTCTACGAGGACAAGGGGGTTCTGCGAGAGAACGGCCGAGAAACTAAAGAGAACGGCAGAGAAACTACGCAGAGAACGGCCGGCAACTGTGAGAGGACGGCCGAGAAACTAAAGAGAACGACGAAAGAACTACAAGTGCTTCTACGGAGACAAGGGACTGCAAGTAGAGAGAGTCGGTAGATAAACTACATATGTATGATAAAACCATCACGTTCACCCACAGACGTTACCCAACAAAGCGAACCACTCCGCAGCATCACGCTTTACTGGTGCTCCCAACAAACTCCGTACCAGACACAACGCTTACCCGAAGGCAGTAGGCACACTACGGTACGTCGTACATACTCGCACATACATACACAGACACGCGTACGAGCAAGTATTGCCTATCACACTGATGGAGACGGCGCAGTTCGTATACTGCATGGGGACAAGCGCTCGTATTGCCCGTCCTCGTATCCGTCGCTCCTGTGATAAAACCTGCACAAGCTGCATGCCCCTTTCCCCTGTCGGTATTCTCGCACTGCTGAGACCCTTGAGTGCGTCTTCGTGCGTGCGCACACGCTTAAAATACACGCGCCCGCTAGTTCCAGCGGTGTGCCGCCCTCGGAAAACCAGCGGTGAAGCTGGCCATCCTTTCCTGTCCTGGCCACTCCGTACCCGTCTGCCGTCTGTCCTCTCTCCTTCTCTCTCGCTCCGTCACTGCGCGCTGCTGGTGGGGCCTCGCGCGTCCAGGCCACCGCCCAGGCTGTCCAGATGGCGGAAGGAGCGGCAAAAGTTGCCTGACGCCCTGTTTCAGCGCCGCCGCGGCTGGTCTAGGCCACCACCACTCCCACCACTACGCCCCCCCCCCCAGTATACCAACTACAGTATGTACTCCCTAACTTCTCGTACATGCCTCGACAGACTCGGTACGGTCTCCCCTCGAATGCCTATCCCGCCCTCCAGCACCTATACGACGTACGTATACTGCGTATCTTACGTCGTAACTACCCGCCGCCACGAACTGTGCATATATGGCACTCTCGTGCTCCGTACGACGATTCGTGCACACACACAACTCGGAGCTAGTCCTGCACTTGCATGCCGTCGTACATTCTAATCACACCGGGCGACCTGCATCTCGCTGTTATTTGCGCAGATGCCACCGGGGTGCTTCTTGGGCCGCCAGCTGTGACCTGCTTACTTATCACCTCGCATCCATCACATCGCTTCCTCGCTCGCTTGCTCTAGCCTTCACGCGTCCGCTCCATCCCCTCTCTCTTCCTCTCCCTCTCGCTCTTCTCTTCTTCTCCTCTTTCCTGCTTTCCTCCCCCCCCCCCCCCC
>LLKO01000002.1:293674-444127 GCA_001513895.1 Graphilbum fragrans
CGCAGCAGTCGCAGCAGTCGCAACAGTCGCAACAGTCGCAGCAGCAATCACCGCAGGCTCAGCACTCGCAGCAGCCTCAATCACAGCCTCCCGTCCACTCTCCAGGCACAGCTTCTGCCCTGCCACAAATCCAACAACTGCCGCAACAACTGCCACCGCACCTGCAACCACAGATGCAGCTGCAGTCACAGGCTCAGCTGCTCCCCTCCCAGCTACCTCCTCAGCTGCAACAGCAACTGCCGCCGCTGCCGCCGCAACTCTCGCCACCACCTCATCCCCATGCAAGCCCTCCAGGTCCCATTCCGGGCTCCTCTTCTGCCAACATGAGCAGTCACAGCTCCAACTACAGCATCCACAGCAACGCCAGCAGCCACGTCAGCAGCCACACCATGGCCCTTCCCCCCCCTGCGTCTTCTTTGCTTTCTTCGCCGCCTCCTCCGAGTACTCTCGGTCTTGCGGGCGGTATTTCTGGTTCTCCTGGTCCTCTTAGTCCTCCCGCCCCTCCCGGTCCTCCTGCCTCTTCGTCCACCCCAGCTTTTATCGTGCCGAGTCTCCCGCCGACCACCCCAATGGAACAAGACAACAGCGGCAACAATAACAACAGCAGTTACAACAATTACAACAAGCCCTCCGACGAGCACGCTGCTTACCACCATCCATCGCCTCCCCACCACCACGGAGCCTCGCCGCCTTTCCATGGAGCTGCCGGCCTTCCAGACAGTTTCAAAAGCCTCCGCATGCCCGTGTCTGCCATGTCCATTGGCCAGATGCTGCGTGCTCCGACCGAATCGCCTATTCCGCCGCACGCTGCTCTGCCAGGCCACAATCCCATGCTCCAGGACCAACCCCGTGGCCTACATCCCGCGCAACACGGAGCTCATCATCATCCTCTAGGCTCTATGCTTCCCTTGCCCAGCCCGCATGTTGCAAATGTCTACCAGCCCATTGACCCCAAAATCATCAGCCAGCCCTCTCCTCCAGCTCCTCCAGGGCCCCATTCGCCTCTCGGTCACCACCACCCCCAACACCACCCTAGCCAGCAAGCACACCCGTATGCCCTTGCCACAACGGCGGTGACGGCGGTGGCTGCCATGTCGCCTCAACAGCATCCCCAGCAGTCGCCCCCGCACCACCACCGCCACTCGCAGCAACAGCAGCAGCAGCAGCAGCAGCAGCAGCAGCAGCAACAGCAACAGCAACAACACCAGCAACAACATCAGCATCAGCAGCATCAACAGCAGCAGCAGCACTCGGGCACAGCCATGCACAACAATGATCCCTTTGCCTCCTTCCATGAAGCACCCGATCCCCATGGCATACACCACTCGTTGACTCACCACCAGCACCACCACTCGGCTACCGAGGGTTTCACATCCCTGCTGAACGCGCCGGACGATGATGGCATCGACGGCAGCGGCGACACTACCAGTGGTGGGCCTGGTAGCATGTCTATGCCTGGGTCTGCCCCTGGTGGGAGCCCCGTTTTGCACCGGCATCATTCGCACTCGCTGTCGCTTTCGCATTCACACTCACAGCCGCAGCCACATCAACTTACTCATGCCCAGCATCAACAGCATCAACAGTATCAACATCAGCAGCACCTTCCACAGGGCATGCACCAAGCTGATGCTACTATGGAAGACAGCTCTGACAGACAGGCGGCCGTCGATTCGGTTGACCTAGACATGCTCCTTGATGTCGATGATGACGAAACAGCCGCGCATGCAGCCAACGCAGCCATGCATCATGGCATTGGCGGCATCGGTAGCATCAGTGGCATCGGTGGCATTGGTAGTATCAGCGGCATGGGCATCGGCTACCATGACCCTAGCAGCCATATGCCCACGGGTCACGGCAGTGTTCACGGTAGCTTTGGCAGCAATGACCACGGCACCACCGTTCTCGGTACGGATATGCACGGAGTCATTAGTGGTGTCGGTGGTGCCGACCTCGAGCACGGCGGGGACCCCGGCATTGGCAGCAGCCGCTTCAATTCCAAGATGGACATTGGCCGGCTGTTGTCGTCCGAACAAGCGGCAAGAAGCCATGCTAGTGCCAGTCCCAGTGTGGCCGTGAACATGGGCGGCATGGCCGTCAGTGACGTACTCAGCAGCAAGGTGCTAGACGACGACCGACTGGATGACATGCACTTTGGTGGAACACACGGGTAGTTGGAGGTTGTAGAGGAGGAGATGAGATTTTTTGGTGGAGGCTTTTTGGAGTTTGGACACACACATGAACGATACGTGAGGAGACACGAATGATTTGGACACACTTTGGTTCACACCCTAGCTTTGGATGTGCTAGATACGGCTTGTTTTTTGTTTCACTTCTCTTGCCCATTTTTACCCCCTCTCGAGGGGGCCAAGGGCTCACATTCTGCTGGGCCCATTTCTTAGCGAGCGATGGTCAGCGCTTTACTTCGGGAGCGTTCAGTCATTCTTTGGCAGCGACAAAAGCAACAGGACACGATGGATGGATTTCAACACGAATACGAACACGCATGTACGCACATATATTGTATATGTATATATGTATGGTTTCTAGGAAGACCAGATGGACACGAATTTACGTTTTATATTGCTTTGGTTGTATTTGATGGTGCCTTGGTTTTGTACACGTTCGCACTTTGGTTATATATTGTCATTTTGATGATATACTACATTTGGATTTATCACATGGACGTGCTATTCGCCTGTTCACCCTTGGTCTTTCGATCTTCACAACACGTGGCAATTCGCCATCCATTAACAGCCATGTATTTGTTTTTTCGTCTTCCTGTCGTCCCCTCCAGGTATCACAGTTACACCCCTACACTGTATATATCATTGTGTTCGCTGCTCGCGCCGGAGCCTTAGACCTGGCCGTGTCTGCCATCTCTCCGGTCTCTTCCGCACATCCCCAAGCTGCCACCCACTCTTTACCGCATCGGCATGCCACGGCCGCGGCCGCGCAGAGCGCGCTGGGCAGCGCCAGGAGGCAGAGCACGTCCCGGACCCTGGGGCGCGGCGCTCTCCTCGTTGCGGATGGTCTCGTCGACGCTCAGAATCAAGCAGCTGGCCTCGGTGGCAGCCTGCAGGGCATTGATCTTGACTAGAGCCGGCTCCCAGACGAAGCGCTCCATCATGTCGGCGACGCCCTCATGGGTGAAGTCGACACCGGCCCAGGTGTGGCCGCGACGATGCTCGACACGCAGAGTGTTGAGGATGTCGGTGGCGTCGAAGCCGGCGTTGTCGCACAGCTGGCGCGGGATGATCTCGAGGGCCTTGGCGAAGCTCTTGAGGATGGCCTGCTGCTTGTGCGGCACGTTCTTGTCGGCAAAGCGGTGCAGGTAGGCCGAGATCTCCATCTCGCAGGCACCGCCGCCGCCCACAATGGTGCGGTTGCGCAGAGCACGCTTGACAATCATGATGGCGTCATGCAGCGACCGCTCGACCTCGGCGATGAACTGCTCGGCGCCACCGCGCAGAACCAGCGTGCAGGTCCGCGCCTGGGGGCACTGGGAAAACAGGTTGAAGCGCTCGCCGCCGATCTGGCGCTCCTCAAAGACGCCACAGGTGCCGAGGTGCTCGGGGTGGATGTCGGAGCACGTCGACTGCACCGTGGCCCCGGTGGCCTGGACCACGCGCTCCATATCGTCCGGCGCCACGCGGCCGGCGCAGAAAATGTCGCGGTCCGCAAAGTACTGGGTGGCCAGGTCGCCGATGGGCAGCTTGCTGAGCACCACCTTGGCGCCGGTCTTGTAGACGGCCTCGAGCTTACGGAAGATGATCTGCCACTCTGCGTCGACAATGGCCTGGTACTCGGACACCTGCTCCACGCGCACCTCGGCGTTGTCCTTCTCCGCCTTGAGCTCGAGCTCCACGTTCAAGCACACAATCTTGGGCTTGGTGAACGCCTTGGGCTGCTGCTCGAAGCCGGCATACGAAAACGTCTTCTTGAACGCCACGCCGTCCACAAACAGCGAGTCCGTCAGCGAGCCGCCGGGAATCTTCTTGACGCCTATTAACTTCTCGTCCAGATCGTCCTGGTCCAGCGACAGGACCGCGTCGACCACCACTAACGGCATTAGCAAGGGAGTCGAAAAGGGAAAGAAAAAAGACAATGGACCGCATGCAAGGCATACGGCAGAGGAGACGTACTCTTTGTGAAGAACTCGGTGTTGCGCTTGATCAGCTTGCTGGTCATGGCCGTCGCCGCCAGCCGTTCCAGGGTCTCTCTGCGGTTCGCATCGTCTGTGTTGACGGCGATCTCCTTGATCTTGTTGACCGCCATGGTGCAAGCCCTCCGCAGACCCTTGATGATGACCTGCGAGCTAACGCCCTGCTCCACATGCTCCTTGACCTCCTTCAGGATCTCGCCCGCCAGCACCACCACCGATGTCGTGCCGTCGCCGACCTCGGCGTCCTGTGACCGCGCAATGTCCACGAGAATCCGGGCAGCCGGGTGCACGATATCAAGAAGCTATTGCGAGATTAGCCGCCGTGCGCATGACCATCCGTGACCATCCCACCACAGCACCGCAAACTGCACCGCAGACTGCACCGCACATCGACCAGCTACTCACCTTCATCACCGTGGCGCCGTCGTTCGTAATGGTCTGCCGTCCATTCTCGTCCACCATCAGCAGATCGCCGCCATACGGCCCGAGCGTCGACTTGATCGTAGCCTGCACGGCCAGGCAGGCATTGATGTTCGTTATGATCTGGCCCTTGCCTTGTGACGAATCGGTGCCTGTAGCAGCAGCAGAAGAAGACAACGGTTAGCATCGTGCACACAGGCCTGCAACTCGATCGACCACGCCCGAGACGGCCAACGCACCCTCTTTGAGGACAATGATCGTAGGTGTTTGCCCTCCGAACGACATCGTGGGAAGCAGTGGGGGTGGTGGAAGCGGTGGAAGTAGGATAGGGGGTGGGGGTAGAGGAGCAAAAGAGTAAGAAGAAGAAGGAGGAGGAAAAAGAAAAAGAAGATCCTGCGTGGCAGGGGAAGGGGCGGTGAATGGCAAGAAAGAGTGACCCTTTTTTTGCTTTGCTTTGCTGGTGGGTGGTCAAGTCGCGCCCGTTGGTGGTTCGTTGACGTTTGGAGAGCTCTTCAAAAGCTCTCCTTATTTCCCTAATTTTTCAGCCTGCTACCAACCAGCACCAAGGGCAGAAAAAATTATTAAGAAATGCTGCCGCCTTGGCCCCTGGGCTTTTCTACCCCCCCTCCCCGCCATAACTTTTTAGTCGTATGCTACAGCAGCCTACAGGTACTGAAGGGCCACACCCCTCCGATAAACGACACGGACCCACAAAAGTAGCCGTCACGTGCTGTTCTTTTGCCTTCTCTTTGTAGGCACTTTTTGGCACTTCTTATTAATGGGCATCCCCGAGTAGCTCCCAGTCCGGATTTTCAAGAGCCTTTTTGAGCTCTATTTCCTGCCCAAATCTCATAACTCGGATACAAGAATACGAGCTACGGGTCCAGTGGCCAAATGGCAAGGCGCTTGGCTACGAACCAAGAGATTGCAGGTTCGATCCCTGCCTGGATCGAAACAGCTTCATCAGAAGCGTTCTTTTTTTGCCTTTTGTTTCTGCTTTTTGCACTGCCTTTTGCACAGCCTCACAATGGAGTCGCTATCATATCGTAGTAGGTGTCTCTTTTACCAGCCATCCCATACGAAATTCCGTAGCATATACCGCCAAAAAAAATCAAAGCTGTGCGTTTGGTGCTATTAGTCGTGTCACACCCAGATTGCCACTACATATCACGCTCACGACAAAAAGCGGCTCTAGTTGCTAAAATGTGAGAGTCCGATGCAGCAATACAGTAAAAAACATTAACTACTCTCTAGATTTACTTTTTCTCCGATGTGCGTGTGTGTGTGCAAACAGAATGCCAAAAATACGCCTGCCTTACACGCCACGGAAAGTGGCGTGGGGCAAAAAATTGAATTTTCGATCCAGGCAGGGATCGAACCTGCAATCTCTTGGTTCGTAGCCAAGCGCCTTGCCATTTGGCCACTGGACCTTATCCAATTGTTGAAGGAGCTCTCCCATTGCACCATCTATATGTGCAGGTACCTCGCCAAGGGTCCAAATAACCTCATCTTTCATTATCACCATCACGACCCCGAACCATCCATGGCATGTGCGTCCCTTTTCGTCCATGCAAGTAGTATATTCCTTTGCGCTATATCGGTGAATGACCCAGATGCCGAATGCACTGCCCAACACATTCATTGTCACATGCCTTATTCGTAATACCCAAAATGTTCCCCTCCTCCCATAATAAGCGCTGCCTTCGCCTCTTTACATCACCACATTACAATCCTTCCAACACCTCCCCAACCACACTTCCCAACATCCGCAGGTCGTAGAATCGCGCCACATTGTTGTACACACGCAGACGCCGGACAATGTCGTCCCGCCGCACCGTCGGCCCCCAATCCCCAGAGCAAGTGCAGTGGTCCATAAAGTCATTAACCCGCAGAGCGCTGCACCGCGCGCACTTGAGATCCTGCACCGTCCACTCCACCACCATCGCTTCCACCTCCGTCACAAGGCGCTCCTCCAGTGCAATGCGGTCGTATTCCGCGTGGCAGAACGAGCACGTCCAGGGCTTGGCGCTGCTGGCTGCTGCTCCGGCTTCAGCTCCTCCTTCGCTCAAATCCGGCATCAGGTCCTCGTCGCGGCACAGGTCCAAATCGCGCGCCATCGTGCAGTTGTCGCAGCTCAGCTGGGTGATCTTGAGGCTCTCCGACGGGTTTTGGAAGGCGCCGTCGCGGCTGAACTCGCGGATATCAAACATGGCCAGCAGCTCCTTGCGCAGCAGCCGGGCCTCCATGGAGATGTTCTTGTCCAGCGACAGCACCTGCATCAGCGACTTGACCAGTTCGAGAACAGGATCCCGAGACGTCGCTGCAGTCGCTCTGAAGGCTGGTTTCGATGTCGAGGTGTTCTTGTTGGCTGAGACCAGCGAGCCTGGCAGCACGGGGAAGTCGTAGTCGCCCGCCAGTTCAGGATGCAGCATTTCCCGGTTGCGTGCGGAAATGAGCCCCGAGATTTCCTTCTTCAGCGATTTCTCAAAGGCCGCACCGGACAGAATCGACCCGAGTTCGCCTGCCTTGCCATCGCCTCCCAGCATGTGGAAGGGAAGCTGGGTCAAGCGCTGCGAATCGCCATTCACAAACCCAGGCCTCTTCAGAGAATGCATCAGCTGGATGAACTCGACCACCCAGTCCGAAAAGATCGGCTGCAGCCGGACAGGCAGAAACGTGTTCAGCTGCCAGTGCATGATCATCTCGAGCGGCTGTTGTGCGTCCTGCTCTTGCTGGCTGCTGCCGCCATTCGAAGTGTCGGGAGCCGGCAGTTCCGAGATTGTCTGGCACGCCTTTCCGCCGTAGTTGTACTCGTCGTACCACACCAGGTAGTCCCAGTATTCCTTAATGTCCATCTCAATGAAGCTGAACAAGGGCCGGCCCTTGATGCTCTTGATGATGTACTGGCTGTAGGCATAGGCATTGCCCACTTCCGACTTGGTCGTCTGCAGCAGCAGCCGGTTGGCACTGGCGAAAATGACTTGCGAGCCAACGCGGCGGAAATCCGCCATCAGCTGCTGGAACGCCTTGCGTGACATCATTTGCACATAGTAGTGCAGGGCGCGGTCGTACAAGAACGAATCGGGGTTCTCGACCCAGCGCACAAGATTGTTCACCACCAGGTCGGCCATAGCGTTGCCCTTGCATGCTTCGGCCCACCAGCTCTTGACCATCTCCCGCAGGACGAGGATGCTGGCATTGGAAAAGGCGTTCTCGGAATGCAGCGATCCGCCGTCGCCTTCTTCGCCAAATCCAGAGTCGGCGGCTGGGTTGAAGGCCACGGCTGCATCTGCTCCCTCCAGCTCGTTGATGAGCGAAGAAGTGAGAATCGTGTTGATGGCCAAGTTGCGCACTTCCACGTCAATGCACACCGAAGCAAACGTGCCCGGGTTGTTGACCGTCGGCAGATTCACTTTCTCCAGCGCGCCGGCCACGTCGTCTTTTTCGTAGCCAGCGTGATCGGGACGTGGACTGCCCGACCACCAAAGCACCACATTGTTGTTCTGCAGTCGCCGTGCATAGGCCACATCGATGAGGAACCGCGGATCGTCCCGCTCCAGGTTGCACAGAGGAATGTTGCCATAGCGAGCCAGGCCAACCAGATGCAGAATCCACGAGCCCAGAGCCAGATAGTGGTTGACCAGCCGTCGAGCAACCACAGACTGCCAACCGAGCGGCGGCAGAGAGCTGTCCAGCGGATCGTACTTAAGAGGCAGCACGGGAAACTCGCCCAGAACCGGGATCTCGTGGATCAGCATATTGCGCTGCGAAGACTGGATGACCAACATCTGCGGCCGCCCGATCTCGTCTTTGCGCATCTTCTTGACAATGTCACCCACTTCCAAGAAAGCTTTGCGGCGTGTCGTGACCTGTGTGATCTTGAACGACAGGGCATCCTGGAAGGGGAAGCAGTCTCGCCACGTTGTTGCTGCCGCTGCCGCTGCTTCTGCTGCTTCCTTTTCCGCTGCCGACAAGATACCGTTGGTGGCTGCTTTGGCTTGCAGTTCAGCATCCTTGCGTTTGTTGAGCATGTCGCCGTATATTTTGCCCACATTGGGCATTTCCTGTGCACTCTCCCGGTTCTTGTGAAGAACAATGATGTGAGCCTGGCCGCCCGTTGTCGAGAAGAGACCGAAGATCTGCCGTTCGCCGGAGCTGATATGCGAGATGTAGATGTAAGCCATGGACGTCGGGTCGAGGTACGGCTTCGTGTGCTTTGCAGGACGCTTGAGCCCGTCGAGGTCGAATCCCTGATCCAGCCCTCTGCCCAAAACGCCTTGTTGCGACTCATCGATGGTGCACAGGTTGCCTAGCTGCAAGAGGGCCCGGATATTCAGGGGCACTTGCTTCTCGTAGACACCCTCAACACTCGCGTGGTTGAACAGCAGCGAGAATTTCTCGGCCTCGGCAAAGTATGTCTCTTCGGGCACCGTGAGCTTGAACAGATGCACCGAAGAATGGCCATTGGGAAGCGTGTGGTTCACTTGCTCGACCTCGCAGCCCTGGATCTCAATATCAGGAAGCTCTTTGTTCTTGAGGTTGAGGAACACCTGTCGCGGCACCTTGATCTTGAGATGGTGGATCCGCGAGTCAATCAGAACATACGCCGACACAATGCCGGGGCTTTCGGCAGGCCGCAGTTGCAGCAGCTGCCACGTATTCCGGAACGTGATTTCCGCCCGGTGCTGGAACGACTGCTGGATGTTGCTGCCCTTTTGGAGATGTGCGTTGCCACGATCTCCAAAGAGGTGCCGCCGCCGAATCCGAGCCTGCTTTTGCATTGCCCACTTCTTTTTCTGGTACTCGAGGAAGGCGACGTAGTCTTCGCTGGGGGATGGAGACGTCTTCGGAAGGCCAGCCAGAGGATCCAACGATGCCTCCGGTACTTCTTCCGCTTCGGGTGACTTTCTCTTTTGTGCTGCCGCCGCCGCCGTCTTCTGGGATGCTGCTGCCACCGCATCCATGGCGGTCTTGGGCTTCAGCACCTTTTGGCTTGCTCCAAAGTCCTCCATATCGCCCACGACCCGCGACAGAAGGCCTGCGTTGGCGTTGGTCAAGTTAGTGATGTCTTCTAGGGGTCCACCAGCGGCGCTCTTGTTGGTGTTGACAGAGAACAAATCAGTGAGCTTCTTCTGCTTCATTTTGTCATCCTTGACGTTGATGCGCCGTTGAAGCCATTCGGGGTGAGCAACACGGGGGACGGGATTCCGCACTTTCTGCAGTGCGGCCGGAATGGTGATCAGCTTTTGGATCACCGAACCGAGACGCTCCAAGTAGTAGTCCCAGTCAAGCAGAGCTCGCGGGTCAGTGTCTGCTGGCTCCTCTTTCAGCCACTTCTTGAGGTACAGTCTCTTCGTCTTTTCCTCGGCAGAAAAGATAGCAACGGGCACGGCACGTTCTGTAACTGGTGCGTTGCGAGGACGCGCGCAGATAATGAACTTGCAGTTCAAGCCCTTGTCCTTGACCATCTGCTCGCCCAGGAAATCGGCAAGACGACGCGCCGTGGTGATGGATGTAGATTTCTGCGTTCCGTATTCCTGGAGTGTCTTCGCCATGCTGCGGTTCTCCGAAATAAGCTCCATCAGCTCTTCATCGGCCAGTGTAGCTCCTTTGCTGTAGAGCACGTCCAACCACCGGTTGGCGACCTTGGCGACAGCAGTGTAACACTCTGCCAGAGTCGTGCCCTCTAGAAAGAATTTGAAGATTTGCTGCTGGAAGATCTTGATAAGCTTCAACTCACCACGGCGCTTGACTTCGAAGCCCTTGAGCTCTGCCAAGCTCCCGTCGTCGTTGAACACCGCATACCGTTTCTTCAAGTTCTTGTCCTCCTCCTTCGACGTGGGCAGAATCATAGCCCTGTACGGCCCGTCGACCTCGAAGAAAATGGAGTTGTCGCTGTGTGTCTCGTAGCGGAACGTCTTGGGGTCCGCAAGCGTCTGGTACTGGTGATTGGTGAAACGAGCATGCACCAGATGGTTCAGCATGACACAGGGATAAGAGATGGCCACCTTCTTGCCGTTCTTGAGCTTGAACACAAAGTTCTCCGGGAACGAGGCCGGCAGCATACACCAGATACCATCAGTGTCAAGCTCGAGCGGACGGCCAAGACGCTCGACGAGCTCACGAGCCATCTGGATGATAGTGGCACCAGTCAAACACGTAACACCTGCCATTTCCATGGAGTGCCACCGCGAGCCTTTACGCATGACATAGCCGTAGAAAGAGTTGAGAATGACCTTGTGTGCCAGCTGTAGCGAATCAAACAACACAATCATCTTCTTGGCATTGTCGATTTCGGCCGCTGTCGCACCAGATGACTTGAGCGCCTCCGTCTTGCCCTTCCACACCTTGGTCTTGCCCTTGTAGTCATAACGACGGTCACGGAAGTCGCGCACAGTATTGATGTAGAAGGGGTTCTCGCGCTGGCAGATGATCGCTTCCCGAACAATGACAGTGGACTCGTGGATCTTGTGGTACACCTTTTGCGAATAGAGCTGGAGACGCTTGCGAATCAAGGCAGCCTGTTCGTCCGCAGATAACTCTTGGAAGGTGCGTGTGGGTGTCTTGAAGCCCTTGCCGGGGAATTTCTCGTTCTCTAGAGCATGGCGAATCATGTTGTACTCGTCTCGCTTTGCTGGAATGTACTCGCCACGCCATGCCCAGGGCATGCGTCTATCACAGGTCTTTCCTGGGCGGTTGAAGTCACAGGTGGCGCAGTCAGATTCCTGGATCATGGAGTCGGGCTGGAGTCGATTCGTCGTCATAATGTTGGGGTACATAGAGGCGACATCCAGATGGTAGATGAGAGGGCACTCGTGGCGGTTGGGGGTCTCTCTGAGATTCCGCAAGCAGTCCGCAATCTGCTCCTTGACTTCTTCGTAGTTGGTGATGTCGTCCATCGACTTCTTTTCCTCGACCGTGATACTAAACGTCAGGGCAGCGTCAAGATCGCGAATCAGCTCGTCACATGCAGTCGGGTCCACCGCGAAATTTACGGGGATGTCGGATCGGAAGACGCCGGCCTCGATACTCTCGACGTGACCACCGACGTAGGTTTCGGCGTCGAGCAGGTGGCCATCCCAGAAAGACTCTTTTGGCGAGATGTGTTTGTTGGGCAAAATGATGTCCTGGGTGTAGGCCTGCACCATCAGAAGCATTTCGCAAAGAGTGCCGGTTCCTTTGCGCAAGACCTCGTCGGGGCTGAGTGGTAAAATCGTGCACAGCGAGAAGATGAAGGGGTGGACATATTTCATGTAAAGATAGTAGGTGGCGACAGCGTCAGAGACGGAGTATTCCGCTAGTGTTTGCGGTCTTTCTGAAGCGTAAGGAGTCATCAACTCTGGATCAAGCTCGTCAGGGTCGTATCCAAGCTTCGCGACTGTCACGGCTTTGAGGCCTCGACTGCCCTGAGGCAAGTAGCCGTCTCTGCTGACCCAGTTGAAGCAGTCCATGTGGATGGAATAGTTGCAACGGAACTGGTCCTCGCTATCCCGACGCCAGCCAATTTCATGATACATATCAATGCCGTTGGCACTGGCACGAGTTTCGACAAATGGCCAATCAAAAAAGTCACCGTTGTAGGTCGCAATAACAGTAGGCCGGGTCTCCTTGATGTGTAGAAAGAAGCGCTCGAGAACAGCCTTCTCATCAGGTTCGTTGAAGATCATGAATGGACCCGGGTATTCTGGCCGCGGGGTATATTCAAAGTCGGCAATGTCCTCGGACACGACTTCCCGGTTGGTGATGAGAAAGCCTTGGCCGTCGACCATGTACGATATCATCATAACCTGATCAAACGCCGCATCGGGAAACTTGAGGGGCAGTTTTGTGGTCTCGATATCAAAGGCCAGGACGACGGGATCAGCCATGGCTAGACGATCCTCGTTGAGAGTGACAGTAGTGACGCCGTGCTTAACGTCGACAAAATACCACTTGGCCACACGAATATCTGCACAGTCAGCTAGGGCATCGGATAGGTAGGCTTCGGGGTAAGTTCTAAGGCAAGTATGTACCCATGTCTATTAATACCCGGACATGGTATGGGACGTCGTATTCTCGGATGTCCACAATGTACTCGCTTGCATCCATCACCGTCGTTCCTAAGCGCGCTTCGTCTTCTCGTGCATCGTCAAACAGGTCAAAGTCGTTGTTGGATCTGCCGTCGCATCAGTCAGTCAAGATCGTCCCCCTTCATTTTCAAACACAGGACCACCGAAGCACTTACGTCGCCATTTCTGCGTAGGTGTCCATGGCGTTCATGCCCTTCTTGTTCTGTTCTGCCACCGGCATAATGTCACGGCGCACAGCCATGAGGTTCTGGACGTTGGCAAACCGCAACTCGAGGAATGTGCGCCGATAGCCCAAAAGATGGTTTGGCATCTGTAGATCTTCCTTCTCCACGCGCTTGATGCGCTTGACAAGACCTCCACCTCCGGGAACTCGCTTGCACCACTCCTCGGCTTCGGTTTCGTGCCCTTTGCGCACAGCCACTAAAAAGTACGGTTCGTACTCGATCGTCGCTTTGAATGTGGCGGCGTTTTCCAAGCTCTGGTTTGTGCCGTCGGCCAGATCAATGAAATAGAGGTCAATGGCTGCTCGGCCACCGCCGCCCTCGACACGGTCATCTTCGATCGATGTCGGCTGGACGTTGACGAGCCAGCCCTCGCGGCGGCGGCTGCCCTCGAACCGCTCGAAACCCATTCTCTCGTCGATGCTGTGTGCCAGATGGGTTCGCTCCCACTTTTCGTCGGCCGAAGTGGCTTCTGTACGACCGCCGCCGGCGGCTGCAAAGGTCCGCTGTGGCCGGGCAGAGCCATGGTAAGCCGCCTTTCCGCCTCGGCGGGTGCCCTTCTGCGGCTGTCGCCGCAGAGTTGTGTTGGGCATTGTGAAAGGGGGGGGGAGGAGGAAGAAGGAGGAAGCCGACAAAAAAAGAAAGAAAGACAAAAATCAAGACAAAAGACGCTCAATGCTGTGGCTTTCTATGCATCCGTACTCGAGATTCAGAGAGTATAGACAGCCAGAGCAGACTGCATACCCATTGTCCAGAAAGGCGGTGCGGTTAACAATTGTGGTGGTGAAGTGGTGTATGTAGTTTTGGGTGTACCGCCAAGTGTCCTGAGAAGAGAAAAAGAACATGCAACACACGATGCAGCATTACCAATACGGGCTCTTCCCTTCCTCTGCTTGGAGGGATGCGCTCAGTGGCGCCTTCCCACTTTGCAGGGGACAGACGCGTCCAACCAAGCACAGGAGGTCAATAACGCGTTTTTCTGCTTTAACGTGTCATAAGCGCTATAATTTTGGGAGGGACGCGTCGGAACCGGCCCGCTAAAGCACCGCTTTCAATTAATCGGCGTGTAGCTTTTTGTACCGCACAGGCCATCCCTGAGGGGAAGTGGTTCTGACGTATAGTTGCTGTGAACCAGCATCGGTTACAACAAGTGGGGCCCTTTTTTTTCGAGATCACCGAAGCCTTTTTCTCCAGCGCCGAACATCAGACCAAAGCGCCAGCGAGTCTCGACGAAGAAATCCGCGGGAGCGAGCCTGCAGATTCTTGATCGGAATACAAAATTCCTGTCTCCGCCCTCCTACCCCCACAATGGCTCCTTCGGCCACATCCCCGCCGCCTCCGCCGGCCACAACAGGGACTACGGCAACATGGGGAACAGAACATTTTGACAAGCCACCAACAGCCGAAGAGCTGCAAAAGAGCCAGCAGAGCGAGGCCCAGAAGCAGCAGTCACAGTCGCCGCAAGGCGCGCCACCACAGACGCAGCCAAAAACCCCGCCACAACCGGCGAGCGTGACCGATGCGATCAAGACGATCCAAGCCAAGGATTTTCTCAACGTATACCAGGCCCCTTGTGCGCGACAGGGATTCCTGACCGGCATCGGGGGAGGTGCAACGATTGGCATGCTGCGGTATATTCTCGGGGGTCCGTCTCGTTGCTTCTCCCTTTTCTCTCCTTCCGCAAGCTATGCTAACCTTACGCTCTTCCTGCAGCCAACATACCAAAAGCTGCCAATTGGGCCGTTGGCGCATTCGCTCTCGGTGGAATTGTGTCCTTCGAAGTTTGCCAGGCGTCTCGGAGGGCGGAGCGGGAAAAGATGAAGCGGGTGGTCGAGGTGTATGACAAGAAACAGACAGAGCTCAAGCAGCGCGAGGCGGAGCGGAAGAGGAGGAGACTGCAAAAAGAAAAGGAAGAGCAAGAAGCAGAAGAACGTGCCCGGAAAAGATGGTACAAGTTCTGGTAGAACACAAACAAAAAGCCAAAATAAAATGTAAAATGTAAATATCGAAATGATTGCACCATCGGGAAGATCCCTGGTATAGCAGGACCATGGACATTTCAGTAGCATAGAATCTACTGCAAATGCCGCAGGGCACGGGCATTTGAACATCGCCACACAGGATAGAAAATAGACCAGTGAAATAAAATAACGCAATTCAGATATTGTTGTTCGTGTTATTGCTGTAAGCAATCCAAAGCCATATCCCCCAAACCTCGTCCCAAATAGCAATATAAAACAACGCCGACTAGCTAGACATAAATCACCATCATAACTGGGCATACATAAGGCGAAAGGCCCTTTCTCAAACATGAAAGACATAAACGTTTCCCCAAAGAGGGCTGTAAAACCACGTTAACTCATGAGCGGAGAAGAACCGAGGACTCGGGCTCCAGGAACCGAATGGTAGTCGGTCCCGTTTCGAGAAATCGCACGCGGCGCACTTTGGTCGGCGAAGGCGTCGTCGCTACATCACTGTCCGGCGGCGATTCAAGCGCGCTGTTCCCTGCGGCATATCCAGACGCCACGGGCGTCGTTGGTGCCGTTTCCAGAGGCGGCCCCGCCGACATGGTAGAAGCAGAAGAGAAGGCGCCAGCAGCTCCTCCCGAGCCACCACGAGACCGGCGTTGCAGGTTGCGCCGTGCTCGCGCTTCTCGCTCTTCCCGCTTGCGGTACTCGGCCATCTGCTGGCGCCGCCGCTGTGCTCGCGCTCTGGCTACAGCAGGCGTCGGCCGGAAGCCAATGCCGTTGACGCCGGTGCCGTCGTCGTCGGCATCGTCGGGATCATAGATGGTGATCTCGTCTTCCTGCCAGGTGAGCGACGCGCGGAGCGGATCGATAATGACGCGCGTGAACGACGGCGAGGATGCCGTGCTAGCAGCTCTAGAGCTGCCACTGGCATCGTCGTCATCGCTGTCGCTGTTTGCTGCATGGCTGTGCGGTTTGGGCGAAGAGGGCGGCGCCACCACGCGAGGGTTGGCTGTACCCGAGGCAGAAGTGCTCGCAGCGACAGATGCAGACGCTCTCGGAACGACAGCTCGGGGTGGAGCATTCCGGGCCGCCAGCTTGATTCGCTTGCGCTTCGGATTGGCCGGCCGCATATCATCGTCACTGCGGCCAGCCATCGCCGAAGATCGGACCACGGAAGCATAGGAGACGGAGGGCAGAGGAGCCTGTCCGGTCACTCCCGAGCCTGTCGCAGCGGCTCCAGCACCTCCTCGGCCAGGTTCTTCAATGGCCAGGCTGCGGAATCTGTGCGCAACATGGGATCGGGGGCTTCTACTGCCCTCGTCCGTCAGAGTAGGGGTGGCAGAGAAGCCCGGAGCGGGAAATATAGCTTGGAAGCCAGGGCCGCCCGTCGCACCTAGCGAAGGCGATGAAAATGAAAAGGTTGACATCGTGGCGCTGCTATGTGAGAATAAGCCAGAGCTGCTTTGGCTGCTCCCATGGCTGTCGTTGCGTTCTTGGTGGTTGCTGTTTTGGTCATCCCCCCCCTTTGACAGCTCCTGGTGCTTCCGCTTCGGTGCCATAGTAACAAGCAACGGGCCCGACGGACTAACTAGCTGCGGTGGGGGGTCCATAGCCATGGCAAAGGCGGTTCAATCTCACAAAATGTGGCCAACAGAGGAAGTCGAACTGCGTTGTCCTCCGTGGTAATGCCTTGCCCGTCTCAGTGAATGTAGTCAGTCGTTTGGTGATTCTTTGGTTTTCGATAGATCGTCAAGACGCAGCCAAAATCTAGCTGGTACAGATCGCCGTCACAAAGACCATTTTTATAACATGTGTATCTGTGGTTTCAAGAGCAAAACAGAATCCAAGAAGGAACAGGCCGCACAGGATGCTGTGGTGCAGGCAAAAATGAAGACGAGGGTTGTGTCGTGGAGACGGTGCCCGGAAAGAGGGGCAGACCCCTAAGCTTGGAACGTAGATAGCTGCCTTGCGGAGTACATATGTACACTACATACGGAGTATGGAGCACGAGTACAACTAGAGACGGCAGGGCCGCTCTGTCGTGGCGATTTTCCCCACTTTTTGCCTCAATATCCTTTCACTCCCTCACTGTTGGGTTATGAACAACATCGCATAGCAGAGCACAAGTGCGATATTAGGGTTTACTGGCAACTCATCACCTGCCCAATGTGCTTTTATTTTCATAGTATGCTTCCAACCCGTATTCCACATTATCGGGGCCCAAGTATCAAATCAGGCTCGACGAGCCCGGCTTGCGGGCTTCGGAGAATACGCAGCAATTTCAGGCGCTTAGAACAAGGCAACCCAAGTAAACGGAGCACGGAAACTGTTGGCTAGACTCTAGTTATGGACTGTTAGAGTGGTTGTCTTTTCGCTCTATTCTGGGCGTTCCCGTCTTACCACTCCCCCACCTCCCACTCGCAGCCATAATCCCTCACCGCTGGTATTACGTTCTTTATCAGTGTGATGACGTAAAACTAGGAGATAAATTGTTGATTGTTAGATATATCAGCATTATTTCATGAGTTACGCATCTTGTGTCTGACAAAGTCGATGTATTGTGTACGCCAGCCATCGATGCGGCAGTGTCGTGTGAGCACATGCTCATTCAATATGGCAGTGCAGCCGGCATCCGCTCTCCCTATAGATCCCAAAGACGTCCACAAGAACCTTTCGGACAGTGGGGGCTATTGGGTTGCCATTCCCACGATTCGTTGTTTGGCTTCTGTGTGTAAGTGCCCAAATATGACACTGATAGTGGGTCCCCCACTGAAGCCCAGGCAGTCGTCTATTACTTCGTACTTGTTAGGCTCTACAAGGCAGTTGCACGGATTGAGGTGTCACGTGAATGCAGAAGCTACCAAGCGGGTCTTGAATAGAGTACGGGAGCGAATCAGAGGCAGCAAGCGCGACAGCAACAATACGGAACAAACAAACTAAAAAAATAGAGCTCAACAGCTGCATCGCCACCACTTGCAGCCAGAGAATCAACACAGCTAACGACTCTTGTGCGGCAAGGAGTGCATGTGACGACGGCCATGCAGCAGGTTTTCTAACAACGTGGAAATCGTTATACTGAGCCGAAGGTGTTTTGTGAAGCTCTAACGGCGCTTCCTCTCCTCTTCCGCTACTTCTTTTCACTTCTCAGCCCTTCTCTCTCCCTTCCAGATTCCTCCACAGCTGCCAATCATGGCGATACCAGTCAGCCGCGTCCGGCATACAGCCCACAACGCCCAGTGCTTGTACGTATTGGGCTGCCCGGCTTGCACCCAGAAACGGCGGTGTCCAGTTACTCATCTCTTGTCTTCAGGTACAATCTTGAGCGCCGCGTTCACGTCGTCAAATCCTACCCAGTCCTCTCTCCCCAGGGCGCGTCCATATTCGTCTACGGCCACGAGAATGGCGTCACGGTAGTATGGCGTGGCGGACGGCGGCTGAAGAAAGCACCGCCGAAGCAAGCACCGCCGAACGACGCGGTGATGGTGCTCGACTCCGATTCTGACGACGCGACATCTCCAGCAGCAGCCGGCAATGCCTTTGTCGACAAGCCCGTCTTCGAAGACACGCCACTGGTGCCCAATGATGACGGATTCCTGGATATCGTGCAGACGCTGGAGCTGGCTCTCGGTTCCGGCGTGCTCTCCGTCGCGGTGCTGCCGATGGCGCCGTGTGCTGCCAAGGACGCCGAGCCCAGCTTTCTCAACCAGAAAATGGTGTTTGCCGTGACCTGCGCCTCTGCCGATGTCTACGTGGTCACTGTGCCTCTGACGCCCCCCTCGGACGAGAGCAAGAATCGGCCGCAGTTCCAGAGCAGCCTGGTGGCCGGCGACGCGGGTCGCGGTGCTTTTGGAGAGGCGCTCATTTCTCTCGGCGGACCGCTACGGCGTTGCGACAGCATAGCGATCTCGCTTGCCAAGCAGAAAGCGGCGGTGACCGCATCTTCAGCAGCTGCTGCGGCTTCGACGGCCCGAGTGATCGTGGCAGCACATTCACGCGAGGCGTCGGGCACTTTGCGACTGTGGGAGGTCACAGTGGGTGGCAAAGGAAAAAGCGCTGCGTCCGCAGGATCCAATTCTGGCCGTCCCGTTGAGCCGTTTCAGACCGAATATCTTTCTAGTCCGCTTTCCAGCGTGGCTTTCAACCCTACACACCCCACACAGCTGCTTGTGGTGGCGTCCCAGCAAGGCGTCCGCGTCTACGACTACACGCTGCCTCCTATTACGCTCGAAGACGCGGCGGAAGACACATTTCCGCCTCAGGGCTCCTGGCTGCTCTCGCTGTATCCCCCGTTTGCCCGCAGCGCCACTGCCGGCGTGGCTTCAGTGAGAAAGCCCGTCGTGGCTGCTTCCTGGGTGGCCCACGGCCATGCCATCTTTGCGCTCCTCGCCGACGGCCAGTGGGGGATCTGGGACATTGACCGCACAAGCACGTCGTCGAGCGGCGGGGGAGCTACAGGTGGCGTTTTTGGCGGCCGGTCGACCGTCTCTGGGATCCGCGGCGCAGCTTTGACGGCCTTCAGCGTCTCCGGGCAGATCGAGGGCACCAGTGCGCTGCGCAATCCGGTGGCAGCCACGCGAAAGTCGGCGGACGGCGAGTTTATACCGATGACGCCGCATACGCGCCGCGATGCTCTCGTGTCAACGTTTTTCGGCAGCGTCGAGTGGCTTGTGGCGCTCCGTGGCGGTGTCGAAGTCGTCCAGCACTCGAGCCCGCTGCGAGAGGGCAGCTACGAAAGCGTTGTGCTCTGGTTGGGCGGCGCGGACTATATTGTCGCCGCGATCCCGGACCTGGCGCAGTTCTGGGATGCACAGCAGCGGCGCGCCTCCAGCGGTGGAGCCGGCAATCTCTTCAGCGGCGCTCGTTCGGCGCGGATGATTCGCCTCGTGGACCTCAACACTAGTCTGATGGGCGAGCGGTGCACCAGCGTGAGCATTGTGCCGCGTGTCGCCAAATCGCAGGTCTCTGAAGCAGACGACGACGGAGAGGCAGACGAGTTGCCCGTGGAGGTTCTGGTTCTGGGCGAGAGCCGGCTCGTGGCCGTGCTCGAAAGCAACAAAACCGGTTTTGCAGGCACTCTGGCATCGCGGCTTCACCTAGCCTCGTCGCGCAAGAGGAAGGTGGACGAATACGGCGCAGGCAGCAATGCCATCATTGTCGAACCGCGTACCCGCAAGACAGGCACCGTGACGTTCAACCTCGGCTCAGACGTCATCCAGCCTCCCCGAGCAGCGACCGGCGGTGGTTTCTCTAGCAGCACTCGTGGCGGCAGCGTGCAAGCACCGCGTGTCGCTTCTGGCTCGTTCCATCCGCGGCCCCGAGTCACACCATCGCTGTTTGTGCCACCGGCCGAGACCCCTCAGACGAGAACACCGCGGTCGCTGTTCGACGGCCCGTCCCAGGCAGCTCCCGCCGACGAAAACGAAGTCACCTTCACACAGAGCATGATGGTGCCATCGCAGTCTCGGTCGCGGGGAGCCGGACCCACTGGTCTTGCCTTTGCCGACGACCTCGAGGAGGCAGCCAACGCTTCCGATGACGAAGAGGCAGCCGAGGAACGCAATGTCGAGGAGGAGATGCTCGACATTATGGAAATTGACCGCAAGCTCATGGAGATGGAGGGCCAGCGGGCAAGCAGGGAAAACAACGTATTCTTCGAAGGCGCATAGGAAAGCCGCGACGATCACAGCAGCTTGCAGGAAGGGGGTGGGGAAGAGCAGGGGCGCGACGAACAAGACATGGACGAGGAGGACGGGGAAGGTTGGGATGAGGATGACGGAGAAGATTGGGATGAGGATGGCGGAGAAGATTGGGATGAGGACGACGAAGATGAAGATGAAGATGGGGACCAAGATATGGACTACTCTGATGAATATGGAGGCGAGGCTGGAGACGACGAAGACGAGGACTTTGACTCGGACAGCGATGACGATGAAGACGACGACGACGCCCAGAACGACCCAGTCTAGCGAGCAGAGGCCGAGGGGCTGAGACGACGCGAAGCCGAGCTGGAGGCAGCCGTTAGGCACCTAATAGAGGAGAACGATCGCAAGATGGCACTCGTCCAAAATGCCATGCGCGCACAACGTGGTCTGCTACCACAGCTGCCCCCACAGCCAAAACTGCCACAGGCACCCGCGCTGCCACCTCCAAGAGCTGGTCGGAAACCAAGACGGAGGCGGCGACAGCGATCGCCCGCCAAAGCCATGCTGAAACGGGCGCTGTGGGGGTCGTTTTGGGGAAAGAAGCTGGACACGTGGCGGGCAGCAAAAGGAGATTCCTTGGAGGCTGACTCGGAGGCTGGCTCAGAAGCTGGATCTGGAGCTGGCTCAGCGGCGGGCTCGAGGACTAGCTCAAGGGCTGGCTCAAGGGCCGGTTCAGAGACCGGAGACACAGCTGAGGCTGGTCCAAGCAGTGGCTCCTCTTCCAGCCCAACTGCCTCCTCTAGCGGAGAACAAGCATTGTGGGAACAGCAGCAGTTTATGCAGGAGCAGTGGCTGCAGCAGCAGGGGCAGTTCGAGGACGACTACATGACACTCTAGCCAGCACAGTTCACGTCCTGGGGCTTCTTCCTCTTTGTTTCTCTTTATTGATATACTCCCGCCATCTCGACCCAGCGAACCACATGGATACATGTCTAGGACCTATGGTCCATTTCACGATATACCCATTCTCCAGCTATTTTGAGTAGTCAGTCTATAGGCGCAGTATAATACGAACATTTTTGTCCAGGGGGGCGTCGGATGAGAAAATGGCGTAGGAGAAGCAGGAGGATGACATTGAGCATCTTGGCGTAGACGGGTCAGTTGGGTCACTTTAGATAGATGCCCTTTAGGGTTTCCGCACGGCTGGTGGAGCACAAGGCGAGTCCCATCCTTGAACCAGCTCTGTATTCCGAGCGGTATAGCAACATGGCTCCGAGCAGACGGGCTGAGCTGGTCGCCGGCGATATTCCGAGCTTTCAAGTTGGGGATTGACCCGAGCCGGCAACATGCCTGCTGACTTTGGAGCCGTCGGCACGTCTTTAGGGAGGATAGAGGGTGGGCTTAAAGCGATTTGACCATTGCCTTCTCCGTCTTTGGGTGGGCTCCTTCGGGAGGCAGCTCGACCTACGAGGCGGGGTGACGGCGTGCCGAGACATTTTTATCTTAATTGTTTATTTGGAGCTGAAATGTTTTGCGTTTCGGTGTTGGTTATTAGATGTATTCGTATGCTGGAAAGTTTTTTTTAAAATTATTGTGCTGGTTTAATTTAGGCGTGTCATAAATAAAATTAAAAGTCGGATTATTGCTTTATTTCAACAGTTATTCAGGTAACATTCAGAGCTAATCGACGTTTGAATAATCCCATTCCATCCACGGCTGCGGTTCTACAACATACCGGGCCTACACAAAAACCATACCCAACCCTAAAAGGGAAAACATAACAGCAACTAAAGATAACGCAGCCTCACAATGAAGGAGATATACCCCAAAGTCACAAAAAATAATAATATTATCAAAACAACGACGCAATACACAATGACTAATCATAACATAGGACCTCCCCCACCAGGGTTGGTAATTACTTCAATGCCATACCTTCGTTTGATTGTATGCATTCATGGTGTGATAGTTCGAATATTGTGGGAACGATGAAGCCACCTAACGAAGCTGAACTAGGTAGGCTCCGCGGGTTGACATTGCCGCATCTGATATTGCAGCATGGATATCTGGTCCTTGAAGAGAGTCTGTATTCGCTAGAGGGCGAAGATTTGGTGACGCATGCTTCTTCCTGAAGAACCACATAGAGCGCCGTGGTCGGGCAGCTTGAAGGTATTTGCCGAGCTGGAATTCACTGAAAAGTCGGGCCATGCGCAGTTGACTGAATTGTGAGGCATCAGGGTGGTGGGCATGCTTGTACCAAGGCCGGATGCCTTTGGGACCGACAAGGACCCCGAGAAACAGAAGAAAACTGCCTTCAAGGCCGGGTTTCTTGCATTGGAGTACACATAGCAAGCTCGAAGAGATGTGCGCACTCTCCGGATGCAGGGTACTTGAGGCGGCGTCCCATAGACGCGATGGGTGTGCCTGGACAACGACGATACTCGGTGCGTTGCTTGCAGACAGTGGCGTTGGCGTGTGAACCCAGAACGGACTTGGTGCCGAAGGAGGAAGCGGCTCCCCCAAAGCGATCCGTCGAGGCACCCAGCCCTGGTAGGCGGTACCTGAACAAAGCGTTAGTACGTAGATAATGCACAACGGGAAAGCAATGAAACCGAAAGGACTTACCTGACCGTATTTCATAGAGTCGACCTTGTGCGACTGTCACCAGAATGCGCCGAGTCGCTGATGTAGATTGGTTGGGTGCCGGCTGCATCGGAAAGATAGACATAACAGACAGAAGAATTGCGATACCACTGGAACGCAAACAGCACGGCTTCAGCCACTTCGTCTGCCGACTCCCTGTCGACACAGCAAGTGTCGATCCATATCTAGTTGTAGCCGTCCTGACGAGCCTGGGCATAAGCAAATTCCACCCTGCGATACCCGGGGATTTTCCTCAGCCCGTTGCTGAGGGAGTGCAACATCTGGAAAGAGCAGCTCCTTATATCCCCACGTGTGCGAGAGAACTGTATATGCCGGAAGAGCACGACTGGGCGTTATGTGACCCGTAGACCGCGCAAAAGTGCTGAACTGCCCAACAGCAAAGCTGTGGACATTCAAGAGGCGCATTGCTGTGTTTCGAGGGCGAGTAAACTGATGTTGATAATGTGGTTCATGGGAAATGGCCTTGATCAAAGTTACGAAACTTCCCACAACCGACGGACGACTACATCTATATACTGGTGGCAAGAGAAGAAGCGAATAACCGCCTGATGTCAATGATGCCGCATTTTTAGTAATAGCTACAGGCGATTCATGAAACAGACGTATGCACATCAAACATGTTGGTGATAGATGGCATTCGAATAATATCGGCAAATGTCCATGACAGACAACGGTCATGACATCTGCGGCCTGACTGCTCCAGGCCTCATAAACTGGCCCACAAACACGACGAGGCTCCAATAAGAAGACGAAGCGAAAAATGCCAGCCGGATGCGCCAACAGCACCGACAGAGTTGGGAGGACGTAGCATGGCATCGTCCCTTTTTGGCTCTCTCCCCATTCGGCTACTTCAACACCTCGAAGACCACCAGCTTGCATTCTGTGCAAAGGGGTGGGCGGCAGTCGAGGCATCTTGGCCGATTCTGGCCGACAGATGGCGACGCCAACAGCTCGCAAAGTCGCATCGATTCATTTCGATGCTTCTTTTTTAAGATACAGTCCACAAATCATTCCAGATCTTGCGAGATCTATTCGTGCGGAGCGAGCAGGGCATTTCTTGTCTTGGGGTTCCTGCTGTTCTGGATTCTCGTATTCAGCGGTATTTTGGCATTATTTTGTTGTGTTTATTTAATTGCGCTTTTTGGCGCTTCCCTGAATTGAGGGGCAACTTGTGGGCTCTGAGGCTGTGTTGGCGTAGTTGGTATGAAGTACGGAGTACATCGTGACATACTCGCACACTACACGACACTATGAGTACGGAGTACAGTGGCCTACTCGTAAATGGGTCCTTGTCACCGCACCGCCCCGTTACTGGTGGGCCCGCCTGACGACTTCCTCTTTGGTTCTTAATACTCTGTTCGCTGGGGCTGGGCCACTCCACTGTGTACTTGTATGTATAATATTTATGCATATGGACCAGTAGTGTATAAAGTTGCTTCCACTGCTGAAGAATATGTGCGAACGAGTAAATAGGCCTCTGCACAATTGTTGACCGTTTGTTTACCTCAGCACTATCGCTTTGACGCCCAGCATGCCTGTGCGATGGCACTGCCAACGGCCTAAACAGCTAGTCTGGGACCCGTATCCTTGGATGAACTTGCATAACTGTTTCTCGACGCCGGCGTTCCTGATTTTCCTGATTTTCGCCGCCACACCCTCTTTGCTTTCCCGCCTTCGTTTGCTCTGCCTCCACGATTTTCGTGATTTCCCCTGGCGATCTTATCGCAGCCACGCACGTGTAGTATTCGAGCAAGGATGCCTCCCATTGTTTGCTTGCTTTGTAGACGAGCCTGTCCCTGAGATTGATCCAAAAGGATAAGGATGCCGCACAAGTGTATGTATAGTGCGTCGTATGACTGCTCGAATCGTACGGGGTAGTGTACAACTACAGGTGCGAACTACTCCCTGCAGAATGCTTGGATCCGTTGAACCCGGATACGAAGTAAGAAACCAACGCACTTTTGCAAATGTCCCCATCTGCTGACATCTCCACCACATCCACCTAACAGTGCCAGTACAGTATTTTCCAGTGTAGCAGTCAGGCATCCGAATGCCCGCCGTAGTATAGCCGTGCCGTGTCTTGCCACACTCCAGAGGATAGAAGAATGCGTGGGCACTGTAGGCTCGTAGGCTCTAGGGTAGATGCTCACTACTCGTGCTATCGTAGGTCCTTCGGCCCTGTCTTGCTTGCCGCCCTCCTCCTGATCCGTCGCTCCTCCTGGGTTGAGCCTATTTGTTTCACGATCGTCTTCGAAACAGACTGCCTTGCCTTGGCTCGACTCTTGACTGGCCGATGTTGAATCGGTGGGAGCATGGCGAGCACGAGAATCTTGCCGAGGACACAAGGTGTCTGTCCTTGTTCTCTGCTGGACTCGTACTACATACATATGTACTCGCAGACTCGCAAACAATAACACGGCTGACGAGGACAACAGACACGGACATTCGGAGCGCGTCTCCAGCGAAGTGGCCAGATGGCACGGAAGGTCTGGGCACAATGGCAACATACTCGTATATGTACTCCGTACGAGTACGACTGCTCGTAAGAGTACACAGTGCACTGCATTTCAGGCTCGTCTCGCGATGCCCAATACGAGTATTGATGCCGGCTGTGACAGTGGCGGTTCCACCGCCCGCGGACGAGCGCTGTGCAATGTCGCGTAAAGAGGGCGTTTTGCAAAAATGTGGTCTCACACCCTGTTCTGGCCGCACAGTATTCATACTTTGTACCATAATACCTGCATACTGTGCCCATCCACGTCCCTGCATGCCAATGCTCGTAAAATCCAAACACGAGCGTCTGCTGCCTGCAAACTCCGCTTGCTACGGAGACGAGTACTCGTACATATGTATGTATGTACATGTTCGCTCGGCTCGGCGTCTTGTGCACATGAGAGGGCCGTCTCTCACACGACAACAGTAACCAGTGAACAGCGATCGGCGGATTTGCCCCTGAGCACGAGCGATTTGGTGTGCATGTTTTTCGTTCGGTTTTTGTCGTTTCGTTCCCCTTTCTATTAGCCCCCAGTTTATTTTTTAAGCGCAGCCCCTTTCCTGGCCAACCACAACGGCTGAAACCGTCTGCCCCACCAATTTGTGCGCCTTTATTGGCTGTGATGCCACATTGGTGCTCCATGGACTTAATCCGGAATGAGCGATAGATAGGTCGCTCTTTCCACCCTTGCCTGCTCATCCACACCACCCCAGGCAAAAATGGACAGGACCATCCTTGGCCTGCTATGTACTATTTGTACGCGCCTGCGCCGCACAGGTACAACGCTGACCCTGAACAACCGTACCTGCATCGCGCCAATGGACATGGCGCCAGGTACTCGACTCGCCGGTCCTTCCCCCTTCAGGATCTCCACTCACGGTGCAATCTCCCAAACACGCACTCACAAAACACAGGCAAACACTCCCAGACCGTCTGCTCCTTCCCTGCTGTCTTCCTGGTTTTGCGCTGCGCGTGGCCCCAGTCAAGAATGCGCTCCTGCGACCCACACCGGGCGAGAAGTCTCCATGTACACAGTTGCACTGTTTGTTGTACTCCGTCGTTGTACGGCGTACTCGTACTCACACACAGTCGTAGTACTGTGAGATACGTCGTAGTAGCCCCAGTCACCCCGTATGAATTAGTCCCTCACACTTCCCTGTTAGCACCTTTCACACCCCCTACCGGAAAAAGTGCTTTCACTCCCTGCCCAATCTCCTGCCTATCTCTCTCTCTCTGCCTGTGTGTTTCTCTCTTCCCTCTTCCTCGCGCGCTCACTCGCTCTCGGCCCTCCCTCTCCCTCTCCTTCTCCTGCCTTACTCTCTCCACTTCCATTCCTCGCTTCCCTTTTTTCACTCTTTCCCACCCCTTCTCTCTTCTACCCATTATCTCGTTTTCTTCACCAGTCACTCGCTTGCTCTGTGTTTCATTCCCTTTCACTCTGATTTTCCAACCTACAAACCTCGACTCATTCGTCCATTTCACGACTCACCCGTACCGCTTCTGGATCAACAACCCGATCGATACCGGCGCCTCGTGTTTGTGTTTGTGCCAAAGCAACCCGTGGGAGGCCGAGTCACGAAAAGCCTTCAATGCCTCTGTTTGCGTGAGAAAGCCCACTCGAGGGATCTTTTTCATCATCACCACTCCTTTAGGACATCAGCCACGACGTTCTAAAGAGGCCGTCGACATTGTTTAGGATAGCTCTTTCTTCTTCGTCAAAGGAGAAAACAGACCTGCCTTGTCTGTCTCCCTATTTTTACTTCCTGAACAAAAGAACAAAGCACGCCAACACGGTGTACAAACAAAAAAAGATTAGACCAGCATCATTGGCAGGACCAAAGCAATCAACAAAACCATTCACCCATTTCCCTCTTCTTTTCAGCTTCCAGTCGCTGCCATTCCTTTCTTTCTTCCGAGTTGAGTTTGACACAGCAGACTCAATCTCTCATCGTTCACGACGCGCTCTGAACGCTATTCCATCATCATCCCACTGAGCCAGGACAAGGTTGCCGATACACATTATCGACAGCATCACCGACAACAGCACGCTCTTTAGCATCACTTTACACAGTCGTCATCATGAGAACGTCAATACTCGCAATGGCCCTTGCGGCCCTGACTCACGGCGCCCTGGCTGCCACGGCCACATCGATGGGCATCGAGCAGCCTTCATCGACCCCAATACCCATGCAGCCGGTGGTGCAGGGCTGCTTCTCTTCCAAGGGCGACCTTGTGAAGAACTCGACCCAGCCATTCAACTCGCGTGGCAAATGTGGCCAAGAAATCTGCCAGGTCATGAACAAGAACGTGGCTGCCTCCACAGAAGGAAACCAGTGCTACTGCGGCGACAGCTACCCACCGAACAGCACACGGGTAGCAGATAAGTTCTGCAACTCGCCCTGCACAGGATTCGGCCAGGACGCATGCGGCGGCGTGGGCTACTACACCGTCTACAACACCGGCCTGGAGCTGTACGATGTTCCGTACGCCAACGACACAACCTCCTCGACGACCTCGTCTGCGACTGCTTCCGTGACGACAATGCCGGGCGGACAAACTGTTTTCGTGACAGCGACGAGCACGTCTGACGCAAAAGCGTCGACGTCCAAGAAATCCAACACTGCTGGCATTGCCGCTGGTGTCGTGGTCGGCATCGTGGCCGTCGGCGCGATTGCGGGCGGTGTCTACTTCTACCTGCGTCGCCGCCGCACGCGGGAGATTGAGGAGGAGCACCGCCGCACGGCTGCCGTCAATGCTTTCTTCAACGGCAAGCCTGGCAGCAGCGATGGCCTCTCCGGCTCCGATGCCCGGCTTGACCCAGGCATGGCCCAGCGCCGCTGCAGCGACGGTAGCATTGCCGACAACCAGGACTACTCGCGGAAGATTCTTAGGGTACGTTGATAGCTTTCGTTGCTTTTCATCGCTGTTTCTTGTCTTTCGAGCCTCGACCTTGACGGCGCTCACAACACGTGACATATGCTAACATGTTCCAGGTCACCAACGCATGAAAAGTCTCCCTCGTCACGATGCACGAACTGTTTGTCCTTTACTTCCTTGTCCATCGGCATTCTCGGCGTTTGGGATATTTCAAAGACTTTTATAAAGATTCATTTTGGCGACCCTTATTATTTTCGGCTGCCTTTGGATCCAAATCTGGCTGGCGTTCTTTTCTATGTTCTTTCCATCTATTCCTTCTTTTCTCTCATTTAGGACGCTTCGAATGCGAAACTCTATTATCTATTGATTGAACGGTGCTTGTAGGCACAGTTCGTCTTGTTATCAGGCTCCTTGCTTTTCATTTGAGGGTGTGGTGGGGGCTAAAGTTGGCGGGTGGAATCAAATATATTCTATCTCATGCTATTTATGTGGCCACTATATGAGATGAGGATTATTATATCACCTCGGCGATCGACAAATAAGGATACTATCCTGTATTTTTGGTTGTTGGACTGTCTTTCCCTTTCGCAATATAAACCAATTCCTACGGCTGACTTTGTTGCGTGATAGCCTCTCGCTGTGTTCCATTGCTAACTAGTGTTGGTACATTTGTCTTATAGAGCGAGCATGTTGGCTCTTGATGCGAGTTGGCGATCACCAAGCCGATCAGTAGATACTGGCCTTTGGATAGCCTGATGCTCTGACATGTACAGAGTGCGTCGTAGCGAGGTTGTCATAGCACCGTTACCTTGCCAGCCTCACACATTATGTCTCGTACCATCATCGCCAGTTCACACATGTCTCGACAATACGAATATAGGACACATCTATGGCGGTTAGAGCGGTGAGGCCATGAGACTTGGGGGAAGAGGACTAGTACTTTCGGCCCAACGGCCGGTCCGCATGCGTGGTGTTGGGGTGTCTCGCGATCGTGGAGGAATGCCAGCACGGCGAAGGAAGGAGGAAGAAGGAAGAAGGAAGCAAAGAATACGAGAGAGACAGTAATTGCTTCTTTTTCATTTCTTCACGGCACGCCTCTGATGATATGCGTACGGTGGACACGGGGGAGAGGAAGGAGGGAGGCAATATATCAGGGAGGCCGCAAAGGATTGGATGGTGGCGTCCCATTTTGTGATCCTCTCTGCAGCTGTACTGGTGGACAGCCATTTATTCATAAGTGCGTAATTGTGCGTGGCGCTTTGTGCATACGACTAGCTTATGTTAAGATATGCGCGTTCATGCACACGCACACTTCTTTCTTTTTTCATTATTTCCTCAGCGCCCGGATGTTTGCCAAATGCGGATAGGCCAGAAGCCACCTTTTCTGCAGACTACGACGTACTTCCTGAGGCGCATCTGCAGGAGCCAGCAAAACACAAGGACTGGGACTTCCCCGACCAATCAGCGGGCAAAGGGAGGACCGGCGCCGTTGTTTGTTTCTTGGTTTGTGGGAAGGCCGCTCTAGACAGGGTATTCTGTGCGGGCTGCTGTGCAGCCGTTGCGACTTACGATGTCTGCTGCCGCGGTCGGTTGTCGTGTGGTATGTTTTCCGGCGTCTTACCGACAGCTGCGGGCAGTGAAAATTTGGGACATGCTAGCGGGCTGCGCTGGGACGTAGGCGCATGTGCAGCCCACTGTTGTTGGTGCATTGTGCAGTAGTTTCGTGGTAGTACATCCAAGTGCAGTAGTCCGGCTTGCGGCGGGAGTCTAGAATGGGGGATACAACGACCACGTATCCTACGGTGGCTTTACTCCGTACAGGGCAGCAGTGCTCGCTGACCACGAGGGAAAGAAGTGGACAAGGTGCGAGTGGGCTACAACCAGTCGCCATGGGGCTGTCTGCGACGACAGAGTAGGACTGCGACGACAGAGGACGAGTAAACGAGTAAACACGGAGTGGGACTTGTCGTAGACGGGGAGACCCAGCGGCGTACGACTGCACTAGACTGCTGTGAGAGATGCTCCGTAGGCATCAAACACGCTAGCAGGTTCGTGTACGAGAAATACTGGAGTGCGCAATTCGCAGCACTGGGGTCTCGTATCTTATGTATCTTATGCATCTTGCGCGGTAATAGTGTACGGTGCTCGCCAGTACTTTCGAGCCATGGCACGCTGGAATGAGCCACGCACGCACCCAAAACATGGCACAGGGCATACGTACTCGTACGTATTCCGTAGTGGATGCACAGAGCGCTCGTGCTGCGTAGCGCAGAGTTTCGGCCGCGTGCACAAGGACTCGTATCTTGTGCTCGCACCCGACAGGGTTCTGTGCAAAAAGGCCGAATATAGCAGCTATGGCCGCCCTGTGCGCCTGCGATGCTCCGTAGTGACGAGTAGCTTCATTGCGCAGCGCTGTGGCCTCGGCAGGGCCAACGACACACACACAAACCTGCACACACATGCAAAAAAAAGGCGTGCGGCAATAGAAAAAAGGACCACGGATCTCTGGATGCAAGATGGGGGGAATGGGAGGGGGGCCGCAAGGTTGATGTCGGTGTCCGGGCGATTGCCTACTTGGTCAAAGGGCGAGGGTGAGCTGCAGGATGGAAAAGGAACTGCACTACTGCAGCATGTTGGATGGGCTGCATGCATTGGCGCAATGCAGTGTGGGTTGATTCGGTGTTTTGGGTGGGAGGGCGGTTGGGTGGCCCGGCAGGTTGTATGCGTGGTTGCTCGTGGTAGTGTACATAATGGCTGCTGTTTTTGCACGGCAGTTATCCTTTCTCGTCAATCTCCGGCCCTCCCTCTCGCAGGGCCTGACGGGCAAAGATGGCGGTCGGCAAGTGTCCGGCAGCGGTTTGCCGGGCCATTTTCTTGCGCCTGTATGCACTCGTATTTTCTGTGCTCGCTTTTCGCCAACGGGCCCGGCTCGAGCAGCCTGGGAGCTGTCGGGCCACATAGCGGTCCGCGCTGAGGTTCTGCAACGAGATTGCCTTCGTATACGACTACGACGTACAACGGACCGACAAAGACAGGCCGCGAAGACGACGAGAGGACCACGTACTGGTGCCAAAACGCAGCACTTTGTACCTAGCGATGTGGTAAGCGTGGCAGGCGTGACAGGCGGTGGCGGCAAAGGGAGACAAGTTGAGCTAAGCGGGAGCGAGGGCTCGCCGAAGACACTATGAGCACATAGCCACGGGCCATCGTCCAAGACAATGGAGAATGGGAATGGAGACAATGGCTGCTGGATGGGTCGTCATCATCAGCAGGTCCGGCGATGGCAAATTGTGTGGATCTGGCTGCCACCCTGCCTCTCTTCTTGCCAGCCAAGCTGTACAGACGAGTCCCTACGACGTACCTTCCTCGTTCATCGTATCTGCGCGATTCTCTCTGGGTGCCGCAAGGCCCGTATTCCGCGCATTGTTAAGCACATCAAGGCTCGAATCTATTTGCGTTTGTCCTGCTGTGCCTAGATTCACACAAGAGCCAAAACAGGCGACGCCGAGGCCGGGAAAAGGGGTTCTCCGCTGATAGGGTAGGGGTTCCATGGCCTGTAGGAGAAACCCGGGCCCAAACGAGCCGGGGTCGAGACCTAAAGCAGATGGAAGACCCGGCGAACAGCGGCAAGCAGCAAAGAACAGAAAAGAAGAACACGGAAAAAGGCAAATAGGGGGACAGACAAGGGTCTGCCAGACAGGGAAGCAGCGACCAGGGGAAACAACAATGGCAAGGGAAGGGCGACAGAAGCGGCAAAGAAGGGGCGCGGAATATGAACGAAAATGAGGCGAGGAACGGACTGATCCCAAAACAGGAAAGAACAAGGGAATGGAACAGAACGGGGAGGGGGGACTTTTTTTCTGGCAGCTAGGCGGGCTTATTCACGGGTCCGCTTTGTAGCTTTCTGTCACCGCACGCTAGCTGTCCAGTATGTACGAGGTATGTATGTACTCGTACACATGGCCCGCCGAGTCCTACCGCACACGTTCGAATGCTGTCCGCTCTTTCCCCGGCGGTCTCAGATGCAGCTCTTGCTGCAAAACCGAATGGCTGAGTGTGTCTACGGAGTATGGCGTAGGCCTCGTCCTTTGTAGGCTTGTCCTTGCGGCCAGAGGCAGGCAGTGACCTGCAAGCACGGAGTACGGACACGACGACATACGACTACGATACTTCCTACTACATGCGTATCACTATTATCTTGGATGCCAGGAGGGGGCAGCGAACCCACCGAACCGACCTAGTCGTCGTACCTATGGACGCGACCGCCTCCGTACACATTTTATTTTCCTTTTAATTCTGCTTTACTTTTATTGGGCGCCTAGACTAAACGGACCTGGAGACTGGACCTATGAGCACTACTGCGTGCGGCAAACAGGTGCTATTACGACTCCAACTAAACCGATTTTCCTTAACCCTCAGATCTTTTTCCTGTCGTCTCGCCGTCCTAGCTCCTCTCATTCTTCCTCTACCTCTTTCTCTCTCTCTCCCTTTCTCTCCATGTGCCTCTCTCCTCCTCTTCCTCTCTCTTTCTTTCCCTCCTCTCCCTTTCCCTCTCCTTTCCGCTCTCCAGCTTCGCTGTCTCCCTCTTTTTCTTCCCCACTCTGCGAGGGCCTCTTGTCGTTGTCGTCCCGTTTCGGCAGTTTTTGCTTTAAGCTGCGCTCTTCGCTTCCTTTGCCACCGCAGCTTGTCCGAGCTTCCGTCGCATTCCACCGCCCTTCCCACCCAGCCTGCTCGACTTTCTCCGTTTCTCGGCTCCCAGATCCTCGGGCCGCCACAGCCGCTTGAGCTGTTGCGTTGGCTGTCACCGTGGCAGCTGCCACCACCTCGTCTCTTTTCCCGTCCTCCAGCTTCGGCCTCCTACTGGCTTTTGGCCCTTCCGCTCCCACGGTCTGTCTTCTGCTGCTCTGGGCTTTCTGGTAGTGATATATTCACAAATGCCCGCGGCCCCAGGCGCAGGGAGGACGCCGACCCACGGCGGCAGCCATTGTATTACTCTCTGAGCTCGAGACAGCTCGAATCCTACTGCTCTTCCTGGCACTGCGTCGACCTGCCTCCCCCAACTCTCGGCTTTCTTTCGTCCTCCTCTCTTCTGTCTTCTTTCTTCTCCTGTCTCCTCCTCCCTCATCACCTCCGAGCTTCATCCTCGGGCAATCCCTCTCATTTCTGAGCTCGAGACGACCTCAACCATGGACTCCGTCAAATTCGTCCCGCCTGGCGGCCACCGTGCCTGTCTCAGCTGCTCTTCGGCCAAGGCACGGTGTGTCTTCCCTGACGACGGTGAGGGAGGTGACGGATTCGGCCACGATACCGGTCCAGGCACTTTCTTTATCGAGAACGCCGAGACCATGGCTATGGCCAGTGCTTCGTCGCATTCCACCCCGGCCCCCTCCAGCGGCTCCCAGACAGACGGCGTTCCAGCTGTGCCCAAATGCGAACGCTGTGAACGCCTGGGCCGAGAATGTCTGCTGCCTTCACGGCCGCGCAAGAAGCGGCGTGTAGGCAATATCAAGTCAGTTCCGTTCTCGCCCTCTTTTCCGTCCCCTTTTGCTTCCTGTTCTCCCCCTGCCCTCTTTGCCTCCTACTTTGCTTCCTGTCCTCTACTACCTAGCCACTCCTTCCCTGTCGTTTAGCTTTAGCCGCTCTATTATTTGTGCACTATAGTTCGCTCCTCTTAGCTTCCTCCCTCACCCCCCTCGCTCTCTCGCTACCCTATGGTGCAAGCATTGCCTCCGGCCTCACCGGATGGCCCTCATCGCTCTCTCACCTTCCCGCCACTAACATGTCTTGTTTCCTGGTAGACCTGGCACGACAAAGGCCGCAGCAGCTGCAACCGCTGCCGCATCAGCATCTATGTCAGCAACGTTTTCGTCATCATCAGCACCGGCAACAACCCCGTCGCGACCATCAGCATCCGCCTCCACACCAGCACCAGCCTCGGTGTCAACCTCGTCCACAGGCAGCAACAGCACTGCTGTGCAGGACACCACCATGGGTGGCGATGGCTCCACGCCTCCGCTAACACCGGCCACTGCCTCCACGGCTCCTACGTTTTCTATCTCCCTCGAACAACCAGCATTGCCCGCTGGCCCCGCACCATGGCAGCTTCCAGCCTTGATACCAACCTCTACGCCAACAGCGCCAGCAGCTGTGGCAGCATCAGCTCACGCTAGCAATGCCGGTACCAGCAACTCAGGATCTCAGCCGCCGCATCCACTGCAGGGCCCTCAGATCCCCCCGTTGATGCAGCCTTCGTCGCTTCTGAGGCCACATTCGCCGCTCTATCGCCAGCCACACCCCCCGACATCCGCCCCGGGATCCATCTCGACGACAACGACGACGACATCGTCGCTAGGAGGATCGTCTTCTGGCTATCGCACCGATGGCAACGTATTCAGCCCCAGCTTTGCGCCGTCGTCTGCTCCGTTGCCATCCGTGTCGTCGCCACCGCTCTCCTCCTCTTCCGCCAACACAGCAGGCCCGCCCAATCAAAATCCGGCTTCCCAGGGCCCCCAAGGCACACAAGGCTCCCCCAATGCGCCCAATCCGCTGCAGACCTACCTGGCCGCCACCCTCTCTATGAGCGGCCGTGAAGCCGAGGAGATTGTGCGCTTTTACCGCGACGCCTACACCCGCTTCAACCCCTACATGGAGGGCCTGGCTATGACTGTGGCAGCAGCCGATCTCCAGACGCGCAAACCCCTGATGTGGCTGTCTATTGTCTTTGCCACGTCGTACGACGACTTTGAGCGCCAGACCCGACTGGCTAAATCTATCATGTTTTACATTGGGGAGCAGATCTTCCGCTATGGCCACAAGAGTCTCGAGCTGCTACAGGGTGTCATTCTGCTGCTTAACTGGTGCGTTCTCCCTGTCCTCGTCCTCCACCTCGCGTGGTTGCTTCGCCTTCCAGCTAACACCTCCACAGGTTCGGCACCCAAAACTATGTCCTACCCCAATACACCAACCTCATCCACATAGCCATGGCCCTTGTCTCGGACCTGGGCCTCAACAAGCTCGAATTCTTCAAGACGGCCGACCGATCGCCTCTCGACGCCTATGTTTCCATGACCATCCACGGCGCCGCCCTTCAGGCTCCCCAAGCTGGCCACACTCTAGACGAGCGCCGCGCTCTGGCTGCCTGCTACTGCCTATCGCAGGCCATTTGTGGCACCCTGAGCATGTCGTCGCCCCTGCAATATACCACGCAGCTTGAGGACACCTGTCGCTTCTTCGAGGAACGATACAAGGCTAGCCTCTCCGACCCTGCTGCCGGCAGCGACCCGGCTGCTGCTGCTACCTTTAGCGCTGATCTGCGTCTGGCTACTGCCGTCCGCTTGTACCACATCGTAAGCGAGGTCATCAAGTCGCAACAGGAGGCGGAACTTCGTGGCCGCTTTATTGTGCCTCCACGCACCCAAATCCGCCACAATCTTGCCGAGCTCAGCCATTTCTGGGGTACCCTGCCCCCCGAGGCACGAGCTGACTGTCAGTCACCCATGCGTCGTTATCGTTTTGTCCCTTTTGCTTCTCTGTTTGTCGGCTAACACACCCAGTCACTGTCAAGCTTCTCTATCACACCGCAGAGATTCACATCTACAAACTGGGCCTACCGGCCTTGACTTTCATCCCCCCGAATGCTGCGACACCAGGTCCCATGGATGAAGATACCGACGATGACTCGACCCCAGATGAAAGCATTGCTCTCCGCTGCCTCAAGGCCCTGAATTCCTTCTTTGAAGTTTTCTTCACCATCCCCATCTCCATCTACAACCAACTGCCCATCACCATCCTCGCTCAGCTGGTTCACGCCGATGTGACACTGGCTAAGCTCACAGCTATGTGGCGCGGAAGCCCTCGTCCCCCTGGCGCGCCGCCAGACATGCGTCTCCCGTCTTTTACCGGTGTCATGGAGGCTCTGGCCAACCGATTCCAGGATGCCAGCACTGTTCCACATCCCCTGGGCCGTGTCACCCGAAAGAACATTTACGAATCGTATGCCGCGCGCATGCGCTCCTACAAGCTAATGAGCTTCGCCGGCCGTCGCAAGCCTCCAGCAGCCGCGACACCGGCGGCTGCTGCTGTTGCTCGCGCCCAGCCGAAGAACAGTCCCAGGTTGCTGCACAACTACCTAGCTTCACAGCAAAGGCCCCCATCGTCTGCACGGAGCACCGCTTCGAGCGCCGTGCTTTCCATCGACAGCCTCGTCGTGCCGGGTACCGATGGAGCTAGTGCTGTGCGCCCAGAGACGTGGATTGCGAGCATTACCGGCGACCCCCCCACCGGTATCTCACCTTCTCACCCTGGCCGGCCAGCAGACGTGAATAGCAGCACCATGGATGCAGATAGCTTCAGGGAGCTTACGCTGGACTATGTCGGCCCGGATGGCGGTATGGAAGCACAGGAAATGGAGGATGCGCAGTGGTCGGCATGGTACCAAAACTTTAAAACGTCCATTTATGGCCGTGGTGCCGCTAGCACGGCTGCTGGCAGTGTCAGTGCTGCTAGCATGACAGGCGACGGAGACGCGGCGTCTGGTCGGCGGCGGCCTCGTGGGAGTGCGGGCAGCATCGGCAGCATCGGCAGCATCGACAGTCTGCTGAACAACAACGATCTGCCACCCGACTACCACACCTACATACAGCAGCAGCAGCAGCAGCAACAACAGCAGGCTCAGCAGCTGCTCGTGCAGCAGCATCAGCAGGAGCAAGAACAGCTGGTGCACCAGCACGCGATGGAGATCCAACAGCTCCAAGATCAACTACAGCAGATGCAGCTCCAGCTCCAGCAGCAGCAACACCAGCTAGAGCAACAGCACCAGCAAATGCACAGCCAGCAGCAGCAGCACAATCCGCTCCAGATGCAGCCTCAGCTCCAGCAACTAGACCAGATGCAACTGCAGCAACTGCAGCACCAGCAGCACCAGCACCAGCACCAGCACCAGCACCAGCACCAATACCACATGGCCGGGGTGTTTGACGGCCACCAGGCGTCCCTATCCATCCGGGGTGGGTATCCGCTGGAGAACTTCGGCCCGTAATTCTCGGCGCGCCTGGCATTCGAGCCCTTCTACGAGTACACACCTACTCCATACATATTGATAATGTTTTGCGTTTTAGAGCGTTATAATGAAGCGATGTTCGTGGTTTCTTTTTGCTTCTTGGGGGAATGGGGCCTATCTAGACGTACATACAACACTCAATATCCTGCTTGTTTGGATTGAGCGCATACATGATAATGACTGAATATAAAAGCAATGGAACACATCTTGGTTAGCATTAATGAACTGGGGTCGTCGGGGAAAGCGGAAGCGGCAGCGCCGACTCGCATCTTGGCAATATTGGCACGTGACTGGAAGTATGGGCCCGGAGGTCGATGAAAATGGCAAGCTTCCCGAACGCCGCCAGTCACTCTGGACATACGAGTAGTGTACAGCTACCGTGGCATACTGTACTATTTTTACGTGTACGAGAAACGTTACGAATTCATCTTGCCCGAAGCGGACGATTTAGGGGCTAGGGCACGCCGTGCACACATGGGAGTGGAGTAGACATAGTCTACGGAGTGGCTACTCTTATTACGGAGTACGCGTATGGACCTCTTTTTTGTCCACTACTTGGGGTCTAGAAGGATCAGTGCAGTGGGGTGGAAGCTGTAGTGCGGTGGCCGATGCTGCGGAAACGGCGGCTGCAATACTTCTACAGAAGACAAGGGCCATGGCGGAGAGGGAAATACGGCTCAGGCCAACAGTGGCACGTGGACCCCATTCCCAAGTCCTGGAGGACAGATGATGCCTTGTTGCAGCCACTCTTGAGGAAGCAAGTACTTGTTCCTTTGCAGAGGCTTCCGAGGCCATTCATTTGCAGAGAGCATAAGCAGTACGACGACTCTGGTTGGCGTACCGTAGTTTCCGACGGAGGTTTGGTCCTGGAAACCACATCGGAATGTCCCTCTGTGTTTCCATCCATGTGAACAGATCACACGAGCTGTATTCACCGAGGATCCTCAGGTGCTCTTTGCGCCCGGAAGGTGGAAGGCTGTTTCCTGAAACCGGGCCATTCTACGGAAAACGGAAAACGAAAGACGCCTGCCTCCCACCAAATAAAAGCGCTGCGCTCGAAGGATTCCCGCCGGGTGACAGGACACAAACGAGAATTTAAGCTTGTGTTTGCGTGCATCGGCGAGGTCGTGTTCCGGCATTACGCAACGCGTTACACCATCACTGCACAGTCGTGCGGCAAAGGCCAAGTGGTCTGCTGGTGCGGCCTGGGAGGAAGCCGAACATCCGGACGCAACATGGCGTCGATAGAAAGTGAACAGGTGTACTTCGTACAGCGCACAGAAGCAAAGCAGGCCGACAAGGAGGGAGAAAAAAAAAAGTGATAGCTTTGAGTTGGCCTCAGGGCTGGCATCTCACTTTCGACACCGGCCTCCTGCATATTCTTGCATGTTTTGCGCTCTTGGTGTAATAAGGATCCTTTCTTGTGGCCCCAGATAGCCCCAAGAATAGGTCTCTTATGAGCGCCGAATATACCTGTACGCGTTCCCGAGCGTCGGCCGCATGCAGCCTGTCGTACTCGGCCTGCTGTCCTGTTTTAGTTTCTGGTTTCTGGCTTCTGGCTTTCTGGTGATCCGTGATACTTGGTAACGATGCTCGCCCGCGGCCTGCGGGCGGTCCTTGGCACAGCAAAAGGACCGGGCAATGGGATTCTCTGGGTGAGGGGGTGTTGGGTGGAGAGCGAGAGAGCAAATGAGGGAGAGAAGCGGCACAGCCTTGCTTGTGTGTCTGTGTGGGTTGCAGATGCGCCTATGTAGACGTGCGGCAAAGGACCAGCCGTGCGCGCCGTTGAGCAGCCCATCCTTTGTTTTGCTTGGCCGATGCTACCTAGCGCCGCCATCTTTGCGTTTTTCTGCCAACGGCGTCGCACTGCCGAAGTCTTATGCATCTATTTTGGGGGCGGTTTGTTTCGTACTATTTTTTCCCAGGCTTTGTGCTCGCTCACTATTTCGAAAGGGACGGCGATCAAGAACCGGCAGCCCCAAGGCATACGGAGAAAGAGTGGTCTCTGCCCAAGCTGGGCTCGGGCTGCACGTGCCGTTTAGAGGAAGTGCAATAAGTGGAAATATGATGGGCAAAACGATGATACCGAAAATTGAAATCTTCTGGTACGCGTTGTGAATTATTCGGCGCCCGCAATAGAGACAGTGCGCCCGACGCGTCCGCCCGCGTTTTCGTACTATTTGCTGCCCCGCACCTGAATACCTCCCACCCAGCCCCTCAGGATATGCATACGCTTCCGTAGATGCATAAGGTCAGTATCTGTCAATGCGTAAATAATGCCTGGCGATGGAGGAAGGAACGACTGCTCATGATATAGATGCGTTGATGGTTGGAATGGGTGGCTGATGGAGGCAGGAGTGGCGTTATGTCAAGCCATTCGCCCCTGCTCTCTCTAACTGTACTCACTTCACTATCTTGAACACTCCCCTCACTTTCTCTCCGATTCTCAGCATCACCAGCCTCTCCTCTGCTAGGGTACCGCGAAGAGCCCGTGTGACACACCCTCCGCCATACGAGTGCTGTCTTAGATTCATCAGAGAAAACTGCCTTGAGCATAGAAGCTGATCATCAGGGCCAAGGCAGCACACCGAGCAGACATGAACCATGAAACCAGGGCGTGGAATTTCTGACGACAGTTTTCAAGGCTCTTCGTTTTCTGCCTTGGCTGATGGCCTCTTGAGGTGTCCCCGGCCCTTCACTTGCCCCTGTTGCCTGTTTATCATCCTTCTGGTCCTCGTGAAGGCGTCCTGTGCTAGATGCGCTGGCGTGGGCACGGGGAAAACTGTGCCAGCAAAACAACGACAGGGGGCGATGTTGCATCCGACCTCCTTCATATCAGAATTTGGCCCTTTTGGCGCTCAGCGGTCCTCAAGGTTGTCGGTTTGGCAGAAAAAATAACGGTTTGACCCCTGGACGATATTCTGCTATGCTCTCCGTACCTTGGATCGCCCAACCGCCGCTACCCCCGGCCACCACAACCTCACCCATCGTCATCCTCACCATCACTGCCACCCTCCTGCTGCCTCTCCCCTCGTGCCCTATTACCATACGAGTATTTTCTGTGCACCGCCATCTTGTGCCGCCGTCGAACTACACCCCTCCTTTCCTCCCAGCTGAAAGCGCCGGCGCTATACAACTAGACCGGAAGAGGGGCCAAAAAAAGGAACGCGGGAGGAGAAGCTGTGCGCAGAACCAAGGTTGACAAGGCATCCCGTGTCTCTCCACGAAATAGTCAGAGCTGCAAGCTGCAGGACTCGGCATTCTGAAACTTCAAAGGGAGGCGGCAGCTGTGCGGCATGCAGCCATCGCCGTATTCCTAGTCCACATGTCTCGCTCCAAGTCTTCCTCTGATGGCCTGTCCACAATCTGCATGTGCATATTCCGTTCGTACCATTTCATCATTCCGCTAGTCCTAGCAAGTCTACGGCTCCTTCTGTTTTCTGAAGTGGTACCCTGCGTCATCGTGACCAATGCATACCCCCCTCTTCCCGCTCTCTCATATTTTCTATTGTCTTCAGATTTATAGATCATCTGCGAAAAAAGATACCCGGAGTACGAGACATCCCAACGCACGTTCATGAGGAAAGCAGGTCTCAAAGAAGGTTTTGTCTGCGGGTGCCGTGAACCAAATGCTACCACGAACACAAATCTCCAACGAGTGGATGACCGCCGATCGTATCTCTTTGTCCGTCAGCTCCCAAGGTGGGAGAAACGGAGGCAAGAAAGAGCAGACACATGGTGGTAGTAGACAAACACGGATATGTGCAGATGATGATTGTGTTAGACCGGAGGCTTAAGACGACGAGGAAATAGACTGGAGTTTCTTCTTTCTTCAAGTGGGGAAGGGGAAATCAAAGAGGCACATCGAACACAAAGAGGATGCTAACTAGAAGCTGGCATGCAAGAATGAACCGTTGAAGCGAGTCAGGAAACTAAAAACCAGCCAGAGATCGGCACCGACTCGACTACTCGTAGGAACGGGCGGATCGACATATACCTCTTTATGTGCTAAGCCTCTGCCGTGTACCTGTGGAAGAGCATCATAGCAAATCTCTGGAAACAAACACCGAGCTAGCAGATGATGTGTACCTGCTGTTCAATGCTGCTCTAGCCCCATCGTGTCATCCCCCAGGAATCACAAAACGGCAACCGAAGGCTGGTAGGTATATAATAAGGCAAGTATGGCGATGCTAGCAGTCCATTTCCGCCCACCCAACCTATCCCCTAGCCTTCCGCTTGGTCTCATCAACCTTTTCCTTCATCTATTTCTCTATATCCTTCCTTCTTGGCTCTTATGCACCCTCGTTTTTCTCTGCATAGCCTCTGCTGGCAGCAACTGTCCAAATTTAGACGAAGTAGCTTGCTTTGTTCTTGGCAAAATTCCTCCTTTTTGACTTATATTTGGGTCTCGCTTCTGCTTGCCTATGCACCCGCTCTAGATCATCATTTCGTTATTGCGTCTCTCCCCTCCTCCAGAATGATCCTTCTCGGAGCGTGCCGAGAGAGTGGCCGGGCCCTGACATTGGCCCATATCTTATTTGCCGGCCTTGTCTGGTCTTCTCCACTGGCTCTTCAGCCTAGACAATCCTGCAACACAGCTACCAACCGTCAGTGTTGGGCCTCAGGTTTTGATATTAACACGGACTATGCTAGCAATATCCCCGCGACAGGTGTCACTCAAACAGTATGAGAGCCTCTCATCAAGTCTTGTCATCTTTCCCTCGCTTACTAGCTGTAGTACACCTTGACCCTCACCGAAGTTAACAACTTTGTTGGTGGAGATGGACACATTAAGGACAAGGCTATGTTGGTCAATGGTATGTATGTGATACGCTCACCAGTTGTAAGATATTGGCTAATTTGAAACTCGATACAGGTGGCTTTCCAGGTAATATATATTAGCGCGCAACTATGCATCAGCATCCACTAACAACTTTCTCTGCATAAAGGCCCGACAGTCACGGCTAGTGAGTGAATTCCTCCGGCTTGAATCACCTTTGCTTCGAAATTCCTAACAGACAATAGACTGGGGAGACCGCATCAATATCACGGTTGTCAATAATCTTGTTACCAACGGGTCTGTGACTTCGCCGCTTCTGGTTGAATGACATCACGTCCTGCGACACCTACTAACACCAGAGGCAGAACATCCATCCATTGGCACGGAATCCGACAGCTCAATTCCAACACGGAAGATGGCACTAGCGGCATCACAGAGTGCCCACAGCGTCCAGGAGCCAGCAGAACATACTCGTTTCTGGCCACACAATACGGCACGTCCTGGTATCACTCGCACTTCTCTTCACAGTATGGCAATGGTGTTGTTGGCCCTATCGTTATCAATGGGCCAGCATCCGCCAACTATGATGTGGACTTGGGGCCGCTGATGATCTCGGACTGGTACTATGGCGCCGTTGATGCCATTCTGGCCCGTGTCAACGGCATTAGCAACCCATTTATCCCAGGCTTCCCCGGATCCTCACCTCCAAGCGACAACCTCCTCTTCAACGGCAAAAACGTCAACCGCAATGGCACTGCTGGCAGTTACTTCACACTCCATCTGACTCCTGGAAAGGCACATCGGCTGCGGATAATTAATCCGTCTGTCGAGAACACCTATACCGTATCCCTAGTAGGCCATACTTTCACCATCATCTCGACCGATTTTGTGCCTGTGCAGCCGGTCACAGTGTCTAGTTTGTATTTGGCCGTGGGCCAGCGCTACGACGTGATCATCAACGCCAATCAGGCCGTCAACAACTACTGGCTTAATGTGACCATGCCACGAGGCCCCTGTGGTCTTTGCAACAATAACTTTCCAGCTGCCATCGTATCTTATACCGGAGCCGGATCAGCATTGCCGACTGCGAAGGGCACCACACCCCCAGACCCTCTTTGTTCAGATCCTATTAATGTGTACACTCCGGTGGTCTCACGAACGGCCCCAGTGGCCTCGTTCACGCCTAGTGTATCGGACACCTTCAACACGAACATCGAGTATAGCCGCAATGGTGTGGCTCGTGTTTTTTGGCCCGTTAATAATTCGCCTATTAACGTATCGTGGAACGATCCGACGCTGCAGTACGTCAAAGACGGGACGACAGGGTCGGCGCCAACTGCCGCGAATATCGTGTCAGTACCAAGTGCCAATGTGGTATGTGGTTCAGCAGAAACGACTTGTGTAGTGGGACACAACACTGACAGCTTCGGATAGACAACCTTTTGGCTGCTCCAAAACAATTCATCGATTCCGGTAAGTGGTGGCTTCTCGTGAACCACTTGGAACTAGCCTTAAAGCTAACCGTTCCACAGCACCCGGTACACTTGCATGTAGGTCTCACCTTCTGAACCGTTTCTGTGGTGTCCTAGTATGCTAAGCGTGGACGTACCTAGGGCCACGACCTTCTCATTCTTGGAGCCTCCCCACCACTGGCCAATCCCTTGGATCCTAGGAGCAGGTTCCGGCCATACAACCCGTCTACGGACGCTGCGCAGCTTAATGGCAACAATCCAACGCGTCGGGACACAACCATGCTCCCCGCTTTGGGGTGGCTCGTTGTCGCCTTTACAACTGACAACCCCGGAGCTTGGCTCTTCCATTGCCATGTTGCCTGGCACGTATCGCAGGGCCTCAGCGTCCAGTTCTTGGAACAGCTCAATGAGATTCCCCAAGCGGTTGACCTAAATAGACTGGCAGATACGTGTAATTCTTGGAATCAGTATTTTCCAGCTCATGATCCCTTCCCGAAAGGCGATTCTGGCGTCTGAGATGATGCTCGGGGCGAGGGATCAATGGCTCTTCTTACGTATTTTACGACACAATGAATTCTATGGATTATTTCTGCGTTCGTCATTCCGCCTTGGTTGTTTCCTATATAGTGTCTTACACACCCCCAAAGTGCCCTGATATCATAATCCCTTCCGTGTTGGTAGAGTGCTTGGCAAATACTTTTTGGATATGAAGCAATGATACATTTTTGATGCAAATCCAATACTCCTTGATTATATAGCCCCCATCTGACCTTCTAGGAACGTAGCAAACATAGCAACGCAATAACATCATTGCGGTAAACGAGCAGGTATCTATCGAAACTTCCCAGTCTATCGACGACGCATCTAGCATATTCCTTGCAATTCAAACCACCCCCAAATGAACTAAAGAAACAACGAAGAAAACACATCGCTATGATTTAAATATCGCACTCGATTAGGACAAAAGCAGATCCGGCCCGCTATTATATTGGTTCGAAGCAATGTCATGTTTCTGGGCCGGCCTCTCAGGAAAGATGAGCCTGGGGCGGGGGATTCAGGCCGAGATCTGGGGTGAAATACAGATCGCTGTCGCTGGACTCATCATCGTCGTTATCGGCGCCGTTGGTGCGACCCGGCATCGAGCCACTCTCTGCTTCGACAGCCGTGGTCGTCGACGCCGAAGAGCTGGCCACAGTCATTGAAGAGGACGAGGACGCCGCTTCTCTCTTCTTGCCTTTCTCGCCGTAGCCCTGGGATTCGTCGTTGTCAGGTTCGGCAGAATCTGGATCCCGGAGACTGCTTTCGCCAGGCTGCTCTAGCTCCTCTTCTGAGATCCAGAACTCGGTGCGCTTCTTGATGACTCCTGAACCCGCCGGAAGACCGCTTTCATCGCTAGCTGCGGCGGCAGCCGCCGATGCCGAACGCCAGTGTGATCCATACGGATGATCGTGTCGCAGGTGCAGATGGTACGGGTCGTAGAGCGTGCTGGTGGCACTACTGTGACGGCTGTGGCTGGAAAAGCCGTTTGCCATTCGAGCTTCGTGGTAGCTGCTGCTGCGGCGGCGGCCAGAAGCACTACTGGCAGTGGCCACAACGCTGGCGCGCGTGCGTCCACACTCTAGGGTTCTCTCGATGCCTGCACTTCCGAAGCCGGATTCAATATTGCCGCCCATGACAGGAGCGTCCTGGCCACGACAGACACTGTCTGTCATAACATCGACCCTGTCCTCATCAGCGGCCCTGCGACGAAACACTGAGAATGGCAGTGGGAGACGGAGGTGAGGCAGCCGATTCTGGACAGACGTCGAAAGAGACTGCCAGTAGCCTTGTATGCGGTGGCCGAGAGAGAGGTTTGCATCGGAGGCCGTGTTGCCAAGTGCTGCTGTGGCTTGGTGGGAGCTGTGAGAGATAGACGCGTTGGACGACAAGAAAGTTAACTTCCGGTCAGTCGCTGGACAGGTGGCCAGGGAAGGAGGCAGAGCATGACTGCCATCTGGCGGAGTGCGCTGAAAGGAGGACTGATGGCTCGGGAGAAATGACGATTGGCGTCGCAGTTCCTGGTTATGGCGGTGGCGTGGGTTGAGCCAGCAGAGATCAAGCCGAGGCAAGTGGGCGATGAGCCGATGGCGGCCGCTGACAGGGTTCGTCAAATGAGTCTTGTGCAGGCTCATGCGATGACGATGACGATGCAGTGGACCGCTAGAACCGCCGATGATGGCACCGCCGGGGAGATCGGTTCTAGAAGAGTCGGCCTCGAAGAAGAAGATGTACATGGAGCGAGCAAGAGCAAGATTGGCGGCAATGGCACCGAGAAGCAGCTCGAAGCTGGCCCAGATCTCGGTGATGCAAAAGGCCCCTAATAGCGGCAAACCGTTAGAAAACAGAGACAGGAGCTGGAGGGAACTATGATACGGTGCATACAGGTAAAGTCGACGGTGACGACACTAAGAGAGGCGGCTCGTCCGATGCCACAGCCTGTGGCGCTTCATAGAGGTTAGAATTGGTGTAATACGAGGAGGTTTCGGGACCAAACATACACCAGACCGAGACTCATGAGACCGCAGACGAGCAGCTTTGACTTGAACGGGATTCGGACGTTCCACACCACAACAAGAGGAAGAAACGAGCAGAGAAGATCGGACAAAATGGAGTATGCTAGATTGTCAGTATAGAAGAGAGGAGGACGAAGACGGTGGGGAAAATCAAGGCAAAGACTTACCAATGGTAAAGTAGATGCTGAAAACACGGACACGTGGATTCCAGCACCGGCCATTGCTGTCCCAATAAGCATCTACAGGACGGCATTCGGCCAGTAAAATGACAATGACACCGCCGTTCGTGGCAACAAGGCCAGCGATGACGCCGTATATCAACCATCGCAAGCGGCGCTCGTTCTTGATGCGCAGAAGTAGCAAGCAGATAGACACTTTGAGCAAGCAGATGGCGGCAAAAAATAGCAGCAACGCAAACCAGCCAAATTTGTTGGCCATCTGGTAGTCGCTAGGCTCAATGGTCGAACGATGGCGACCATCTCCGTGCTGCACTTGGATGACCTGGCAGCCAAGACGAGCAGCCGACAGCACAGCCACGGCACAAATTGTGAAATCGTCCCAGCCGAGCATTCGGTTGCGAGCACGCACGAGCACGCGGGTAATGGTGGTGATCACGACGAAGCCTAGCAAAACACTGGAGGATATCAACAGAGCCGGGCCCATATTGCCAGACTCGGCTTCATCCGAATCGTCTCCGGAGCTGACATTGCCTGCTGTGGCAGGGGCCGCAAGTAAAGAAAACTGTGACATGTTGCCAATCCTGGCGCTATTTGGACGTTCTGTTCGCCTTCCCAACACTGTGCGTCGTCTCCAGCTCGAGGCTGGACCCGAGAGGCAAAGAGCAGTCCTTCCGGTCTATAAAGTGCGTCGGTCAATGCAAAAGACGAAATAACTCGAAGTAAAAACGCAAATTATTAAAAGTATGAATAGTTTGGAGTATCCTCTTTCAGATCTGAACCGCAGCCATATCCTCTGGCAAAGATGGCTGGCTATGAAATTGTCAAGAGCAATAAGAGTGCGTAAAGAGACCCGACTCGGAAGAAGAAAAAACCAAGACAGGAAAGACAACAACTCTACACGCATTCATCAAGAAAAGGAATCAAGATAGACACATGACAGAAGGAAAGATCACCAGCAGGGAACGAGGCATTCCAGAAAACAAGGAGCCTTGCTTAGGGACATCAATCGTGATTGACAGAATGCCAAAATGGCGGCAGTAACCTTTTTGCCCTGTCGACGACTAGACAATACCGGGGCATGATGGGGATGCGAGATGCGACGCTTAGTTTTGTATGCTACGAAGGGCTGTCGAAATGGCAGACATGGCCGACAAGGCAAGGAAAACGGCCGACATCTTGATTTGCGGAGAGACCTGGGCGGGCACAAATTGAGATGTGAAACGGCGTGACCAGCACATAAAAGGTCGATCGCACACACGCGATGGCGGCTGCTGTCTCATAGCGTCCAGAATGCCGGGTGTTGGGCTTCTGCTGTTCGCATCAGCGATGATCGACGCCAGCCGTGTCGGCTCGTCAGAACCGAAACGGGGGGGGGGGATGGCCAAGAAAGGAGGCAGAAGGCAGCGGATATGAGAGACGAAAGATCCAAGCCATTCCGAATCGGCCATGCCAAAAGAGTCGAGGGAAATGGAACACAAAATGCCCGAGAAGAACGGGCGACCAAACTTGTGCAGAGAAGAGATGAGGAGGATTCTCCTGGCACAATGGACGGGGGGCATCTATTCTCTGGTGCCCCGGATCCGCCGAGCGACCAGCATGCTTTTCGGAGAGAAAAACCTCCCAAGTCGGGGTGGAAGAGAGCGCCAGCTGCACGTTGGTGTTTCGGCGTCACTTGTTGGACGTTTCCAGGCACAAAAGATGCATGTATGCCGCCTACGAAAAACACGTCCAATTGCATTGATGACCTACACCCTTCTACATGAATGCGCCTTGACATCAGGAAAGAGCCACCGACGCCGACAACCATATCGAGGCAGCATCGCCTTTACATGCCCCAAATACCTATCTACTTGCAACAAACACCTCTTCGACCCATCGCGCCTCCAAGGCTTCTCGTATGCTGGGCACACCCACCAGCGCCCCGAGATTGGCAGCAAATCCGTCAGCGGCGGCCTTGAACGCACACACAAACACGTGGGCGCCTTCGCGGCAGATTTTGGTGCGGAGAAGCTGCTCCATATCGTCGGTCCTCTTGTCGCCGTTTTGGCTGTCTTCACAATCGCTCCTTTTTGCCCTCTCAAACACCTTGTCCTGAGCCCGAACACGCTCTGGATTGCTGGGCGTAAGCAATATCCGATCCACAAGGCCCAGAGAAAGCGCACGCTCAGTGCATTCAGCCACGGCGTCGGCATCGCTGGGGCGGAAACCAATGAAGAGGGTGATGGGCGGTGGAACAGCCGCTGGATTGGGTGCGGGGGACGGGGACTTCTGCAGAAAATTGGCTACACGCGCCTGCAGCAGGCTGCGTAGTGGTGCAATGCCGGCTCCTGTGGCAAAGCAAATAAGCGGCGCCGACGGCGGCGAGGAGACACTGGCAAGATGGGCACCTGGGCCGGGGCGGAGACGAACATACAGTGGCGCACCAGGCAGGGAGCAGCCGAGAAAGCTATCGCTAAAGAGGCCGCCACGGCGAGTCTGGACGATGAGATCGAGGTGTGATGCCGCGGGCTCGGACTCGGTGTCGATACATGAGGGAGTGGGAGCTGGAGTCGAGGTCGGAGACAGCTCCATGCGTGTATCCGGAGCTGGATCTGGGACTGAGACCGGAGCTGAGGCAATGGAAAAGGTGCGGGGCCTTCGGAAGGGCAGAGCGGCAAAGAAGCGGACAAGAAGACCGGGCTTGGCGGACAAGTCCGCCTGCCAGCCATTCGGAAGCAGTGCACCACCCCGAGATCTTAGCAGCGCACCCACGGGTGTTGTGAGCAGTGCTGTGGCCGTGTCTGTCGAAAGCCCCCATTTGGCCTCAGCAGTCCAGCCAATACCGGCCAGCGGGCGGCTGCAGTCAACTAGAGACAACAGCTGGCGCGCAGTGGCCTGTCTTGTACCAAAACACAGCATTTCATCTCCGGTCAGACACAGTGCCTCTAGCAGATCGGCCACCTCGGCGCCAGTCATGGGTACGAAGATGTCGATGTGGCTCATGGGCTGGTACTCGGAGCCAATCTCGCGAATATCCAGCACAGCTCGTCGGATGCCTTCGCCGGCAGCAGCAGCACCGTGGACACGGATCAGCCGAGCGGTCTGCGACAGCGGTGGCATCTGCAGGTCTAGCGACTCCAGCTCTTCTTGTTGTGTCAAGTGGTAGGGGTCAGGCCCTAACAGCGGTTTCTCGGAGCTGTTTCGCCGGTGGAGCAGCGGAAACACAATGCTGTCGCGCACGGCATCGAGCCAGTGTCCAAATTGCCGCCACGGGGGGTCTTCCTTGGCGCTGTCGGCTCTCAAAAGAGGCAGATTCTCGACCAGGCCGCAGCCACGCAGAGCTGCCGCAAGCTGGAGAGCGCCACCGTTAAAACTCGACCCATACGAAGAGTTGCCGTTGCCGAAAATGGCAAACGCAGTCGGGCTCTGCGATATATCGGCCAAAGACGACCGCCGGCTGCTGCGAGCTCGGCATATCCGCAGAAGAACCTGGCCGTTGGTGGGGACGTCGCCGCGGCCAGCGTTGCTGGCGACAATAAAGACGATGTCACCAGGGGCGAGGCTGTCGATGTCCAGAGTGTTGACGACAGCCGGTGTGGTCACTGTAAGCGTCTGTGCCGGCAGAGGGTGTGCCGGCGACTGGGCTGGGGTCGAGTAGGCCGAAGACGATGGAGACGACGACAGAGCGTCGCTGGCCCATTCTCGCAAGTGCCGCTCGAGTTTGATGGCGAGTCGCTGGGCGGTTGTGCCGGCGCTGCAGTAGAAAATATGGGCGGTAGGGCCGGCGATGAAACTGACCGGCCCGTCATCGGGCGGTGTCAGTGGCTGGACGGTGACAGTGACTACCGAGCTGTTGTGTTTCTTGCTGTCGTCGTGCCAGCCACCGTTGACAACCTGGTTGTGGCGGTAGCTGGTTTTGTCCTGGTCCTGCGGCCTGGCGACGGGCATGGAAACGCTACCGAGGCGGTGGCTGTCGCGTCTTTTCCAGACGGCGATCGGGTTCTCTTGCAGGCGGCAGATCATGGGCTGGGGCTGGTAGTTTGGAGCGCCGCCACGGTGCCATATTGGCAGAATACTGCCCTGCGGTGGTGCCAGCCAGTAAGGGTCAGCCGGGAGGCGGAAACCGTGCGAAACCAGGTGTTGGTCGTCATATGTGCAATACATGGCGCTTGCTGTCAGCGAGTCGCTCATGCGGACCCCGGCGCGGGCAAACGACCAGAAAACGGCACGGTTCAGTTCGGTCTGGGCATGAGACAGCCGTGCGAGCTGTTCGTATTGCGGGAGGTCTTCGAGATCCGATTTGACTTCGGAGCTGTCCCCGGAGCACTCCGGATCCAGGGCCGCAACGACCGCTGGCAGCATATTGTACCGAAAGCGGTCGGCCAGGTTGCGCACGCCAATCTCGGCGTCCATAAACCAGCCTACAAACGGTGCCGCTGTGTATTGCACTCCACCGATGTCGAAGCCTAGTCGCGATAATGCCGGCGCTGGCACCCAGCGAAGGCCGAGTTTGTCGAACGAAGAAACGTGGTCACTAGAAGCGCCCGGAGCTGGCGGCAGTCGGATTCGCACCAGTGGGAAGTCGTTCGCCGAGATGGGAGTGATGGCTGGCGCATCGCCGTCCGCCATGGTGACCAGCGGCAAGAGGTCCCAGCGAGTTTGCAGCTGAGGAGGCTGCCAGCCGAGGCGAATGATGGCCGACGTGAGAGCTGCGTTGGCTGGGTCGCCAATAATGGAGCCATCCGGTTGTTTGTACTGGATGGTTAGCAGAGGCCAGAAGAAGGCAGCAGCATGCCACTTACTCCAGCGAAAGCCAGAAGCTGCTGGTTCCAAACTAGAGGACCTGATCGGCCGGGTTTGCGTGGTGGAAAGACAAACACTGAGACGGCGTGAGCTCCAAGCCAGAACCGAACACCGCACAAAAAACACCAACGGATTTCACGAACCACTGGGCTGAATGTCGCCGTTGCTAAATGCCTCGCGCAAGCCGTTGACCAAGGCATTGCCCATCTCACGGCTGGAGCAGATGTGGCGGAAGTCAAAGAGGCTGCTGGTCAGCACAGATCATCGCAATACAGTGAGGACAGGGACCAACCGGAGACTGGTGTGCTCGCTGCGCATAATGCATTTGCGCGAATGCTTCCACGCCAGACGAACGCCGTGCTCGAGCTCTTCTCGTGTCTGCCACCATGTATTGTTGGAGCGAGAGCTGTTTCCCCTACCAGGTGCTCGCGTCGCTTCCGTTTTTCGAGCCCGGATTTCGGCACACACGGCAGCCTCGCGACGAGATAGCTGAGCCTCATTGCGAAACACCACACCATCACGGTACAGCTGCCGCAGGAAATCGACAGCCTCAGCCTCGATTCGGGCGGCGTCCTTGGCATCGCCGGCATCTGTAAAATCCACGTCATTTTCGGCCAGGCCAACCCGCGGCTCGTCTGTGTGCCACATTCGCCCACTTTGGCAGAATTGCCGTGTGCACCCACTCGAAGCCAGCTGTGGGTAGTGTTGCCGAATGCGCCGGAACTCGTTGTGCGGCGGTGGGCGTGCGAACCCCGGAGAGACAAGCCCAGCAACAGGGCATGTCGGCGGCGGAGTGGGCACTGGGGCTAAACCCACCGCAGGTATCTTTGCTGTGTGATGTTCCATGATGGAAATTCTAGCATGGTACTTGTGGTCATCGCAAAGACAGCCATCTTAGACAAAGCCGTGGTTTATGTCTTAAATATCTATGAAGATCTTCTCCCTTATACAACGACTTTGTGGATTCTCTCAGTGGATTACGTCGCCCCTCGACCCTTCGACAATGCTCTTGCGAGCTCCCTTCGCCAGCCCCTTCGGAAACGTCTCTTGCTTACTGCGCTCGGAGCCGCAGACAATGCGGTGCTCTCCTAGTATGCGCGCTGCCGAATCGGCAGTCCTGTGACCGAGGGCTAGGGAAATGGATACTTGCATACTTGGAGGCCTTGAGACTTGGAGAGCTAGAAACCTAGAAACCTGGAGATAGGGGGGCCAAGGGATGCTAGCCATGCAGATTGGCAGGATCGGGATAGAGATCTGGATCGAGCAGCCGTTATGGAGCACAGCCTTACCTCACAGCCGCTCAGCCGCAAGGCACTAGGAGAACAGGGAGAGGGGGCTGGAGAGAGCGTGCGTGGAAAAGAAAGAGAAAGAGTGAGACAGAGAAAGAGGAGGAGCGAGGAAGAGAGGCGAAACAGAGAGAGGAGAAAAGATCGGCGACGGTGCCAGGAGACAATGAAGGGAGAGCAAGGGGTAGGAAGGCGGAGGCAAATAAACAGCGTCCAAAGAATAATCACTCGACGGATAGAAACAACGGCCACCGGAGAACGTTCCATCGATGGACAGAAACAATGGACGGAGGCAATGGATGGGAACAATGGGCGGAAACAATTGACGGCCATCGAGGAACAGCTGCCAAACGTTGCCGTCAAAATGACAGTCACGTCAATGACAGATGCCCAACAGCGCAAGGATCTACACGGAGACGACGAGGCGCAGCATCACACCTTGGTGGCTCGCCAAAACTGCCCGATGTGGCGTGTCAGGGCTTATTCTTAGCCGGGCTTCCAGAGTGCCATCGAACACGCACAACAGCCCGAAACGCAACGGCAGAGCGACCGGGTGGCGGACACCAGGGCCCCAAATCCCTGTTGGTTGAGACGGTTGTTGCAGCCGAGTCCCGTGTCTTGACTGGCTTGGCTTGGCTGGCAACAGAGGCAACTCCAACAGGAAAGGGAGACACTGGAAGCGCCGAGGAACCGGTGTCTCTGTATCAGGCGTCAATGAAGCACCTATCAAACGCCGACAACACCGTTATATCATTATGGGTCGGTATACGGCATTGCGGATCGGGAGACAGTATTGGATGAGCATTCAGATGCTCGACTGTCTTTGGATATTCATAACACATTCAACGGATAGGCTCCGCACGGGTATCAAAGATACAACGCTAATCATCCCAGACCTTCTGGGCGCCCTTCTTGCCTGCATCCTTGGACCGGCGGCGCGCATTCATCACGGCCTCTCTGTACGTTCTGGCCTCCTTCTTGGCTGCCTTGCTGGCCTTCCACCTTTGTGTCGCCTCGGCCTTGCGCGTCTTGGCGCTGTCTTTGGGTCTGTCGCCGTCCTCCGACTCGCCTTCCTCGAAGTCTCGGCTGTTCCAAGAATCGATAGTGTCCTCATCGTTCTCGCTGTCCTTGTCGCTATCCTCCTCGCTGTCATCCTCGTCTTCACCACTCTCGCCGTCATCTTTGTCCCTCTCCTCGATTCTCCCACGGATTTCCCACTCATCCTCCTTCTTTGCATCGATGCGTGGTGTCTCGACATCCTCTGTCCGCCGTCTGCCGAGTCTTGTGCGTCCTTGTGCCCGTGCCTCTTTGACCTGTCGCCGCGATGCTGCCTCAGCGCGCACTTTCGCACTGCGAGCCTTGGCCTCGGCCCTCCGCGATTCGAGGTGGGCATTCCAGGAGTTCGCATCCCTCACGGTGTCCTCTTTCAACTGCCTGACACATTCCTTATGACGAAGATTCCGGGCACGCTGCGCCCGATATTCCTTTGCTCTGTGCCGCCCCTCCGCTTCCTTTTCTGTCGGAATGCCCAGCCACCGCAAGTTGGCCTCATGCATGCGGAGCCGCTGCGCATTCTGCTTCCGCAGAGCCACGCTGGGCGACAGTCCTAGCACGTGCAGCTCACAGTGGGTGTCGTCGCGCAGCTGAATCGTCTCCGAGTAGTGGCCGTCGATGCCGGCGCGCGGCAATTTCTGGGACTCTCGTCTCGCATGCTTCTCGGCCGCGCTCTTCACGCCCCTCATGGGGCTGTATCGCTGCTGGGCCATGGTGTCCCGCTTCCACCGCTTGGTCAGCTCTCCTGTGGACACGATGACGTGCTTGACATGCACCTGGAAGTTGGTCCGGTACGACCGGAGAGCGTCGCTGTAATCCGGCTCTTCGGGCACGGTGTCGACCGGAAACTCGCGTCCAAAGAAAAACCACAGCGCCAGCGTGCCGCAGTGGATTCTCGACGTCCAAGCAATATTGTCAAAGTTGGGTGCCCGTCTCGGATGTTGCAGCTCGATGCTGTTGGCCATGATGGCACCGACAAGGGTGACCAGACGGAATGACTGGAGCTGTGGTGCCGCTTTGCGCAGCTGCAGCAGCCGTTGGTGCTGCCCGTCCATCAGCAAGTGGCTCATGTCGACCGACCGCAGCCCCGTGCACTTATATAGCGTCTGCCACATCACGTCGACCCAGATATCGCTCAAGCCGCGCGCCGCTGTCAGCGCGTCATCCGTGTCGACCGGGTTGCTCAGCAAGCAGATGTGCTGCAGCATCGCCTGGTACTCGGGCCGCAGTTTTTGGCCCACATCACTGTCCAAGTCGTCGTACGGCGCAAACACAAACACATTCGACGACCAGAAAATCGGCGCTGCCTCGCGGTGGATCTGCCGGTTCGCAGCCAGCAAGTTGACGGCCTGACGCCGGGCACAGGAACAGGATTGGAACAGCATATGACGGGTGCCGAACAGAGGCGGCTGCTCAAGGACCTCGACCTGTCTTTCGTTAGTCATCTGTGTTTCAGCCAGCTTCAGCCAAGCAAATGCCAACTCACATCTTTCGAGACAAGCTTGCAGAAATACGAGTGGCGTTTCTGCCACAGCGGCTCTTCGACCAGAGCAAGCTCGTAGATGCGAAGCCGCAGCTCGGGCGGCAGACCGAGAAAGCCCTTTTCAGGGGTCGGTTCGGCCCATAGAGACAGCACCCGGAACCGGGGAGTCACCATGCTCGCAACCGGCCTCGCCGGTGCTGCCATGGTCGTGGTAGCCGTAGCAGTGCTCATTGACAGCCGCTGATGTACTGATATCTCAAAACTGAAAGACAACGAGACGCTTCAAATGCAAAAAGCACGAAAGCAGAAACGGGAATAGAACCTGCGGAAAGAAAATGACAAAAGAAGCTAGATGAAACAAAGAAACAAAAAGAGCTCATCTGCATTGAGAGCAGCTCTACCTCAGAAGCGCCACCCATCTTATATCTGACATGTGTGCCTCCTCGACCTCATTACATGGCTCCCTCTTGGATCCCGGTAACTACTGAGGCTGTGGTGGGCCCACACCCGAGCTCCGCCTCTTTGCCAGCCGTTACAGCGCACTTACAGCGGTCTTTGCTCTGGAAACAGTCTTGCTGTTGCCGGTATGGACCAGCATGACTCACTATAGGTCTCTGCCTTGCGTGTGGCCCACAAGTTAGGCACCGACACGCACCCAACCAATCTGTGCGTACGATGTGTGATTTGCTCTATTTTGTTGGTTGCTGACATGGAGAGGCGGGATACATGCAGGAGGGTGTATGATAATGTATTTAGTATGGACAATTTGAGTGCGAGTACTCTGTGTGTATCTGCTTTGAGAAATTCGGCGGGATAGCCAAAAGTGCACTGGGGTTGTCTCTGTACTGAGGGACTTTACAACGGATACAGTGGACAGTGGACAGTGGATGGTGGAAGTTAGTGGGAGCTCTAGTGCTGCCCGTTTGGGAACGGTCATGCCTGTTGACACATTCGGCTGAGGCGCTCGGACCACATCTTTCCCCGCATGTACTCATCTCCTATGCGCAGACACAACGGTACTTGGACTGCGAGCTGAAGGCCCATTTTTTATGCAGTCGCGTCAAGTCTCGCGACTCGAAATGGTGACGAACATCACAGCTTCACGAGCATCACCCAGCACACACGTCTAGCGTCCAGCGTCCAGCGTCCAGCGCTCACGTCCACCATGTCGGCCAAGCTCGAGGCTGCATTGGTCGATGCAGCACGCGAAGTATTCCGGGTCGATCCTACCGGCCTCACGGTGAATGCAGTGCGCAAAAAAGTCGAGTCGAAGCTCGGATTAGGTGACGGCTTCTTCAAGATTGGCGAATGGAAAGACAAGAGCAAGGGCATTATCACAGAGACCGCTGTATGCACGACTCTATTCCTTATAGCTGGCACACCGCTGACGCATGTATGTATAGGCGACCTTGGTAGACGGCGAGGACAACGAAACCGTGGCCCCTGCACCGCGAAGCAAGAGCCAGAGCGCTACGAAAGCCAAGAAAAATAGCAAGCCGGAGCCGGAGAAGGCCAAGCCCAAGGCCACACCCAAGACCACAGAATTGCCGACCCGTAAGCGCAAAATTGTGCGCAAGACGGTGGTGAGCAGCGACGAAGATGAGGACGAGCTATCCGCGTCGCCGACGCTTGAAGCCGAGGGCGACGACGACGACTATGATGCCGATACGAAGCACGTGAGCAAGCGCAGAAAGCCGGATGCCGAAGACAGCGGATCAGAGCTCTCGGAATTGCTAGACGAGAGCCCACCGCGCAACCGTGCCAAGCCAAAGAAAGCGACAGCACCCAAGAAGGCAAAGAGTGCCAAGCTAGCACAAAAGAAAAGGGCCAATCAGAGGATTTTCGGCGAGTCTGATGAAGCCAAAGATGAGGACAGCAACGATGACGGCGAAGACTCGTTCTCAGATGCCAGCCCCAAGACATCCAAGCCCACAAAGAACGGGAGCCGCAGCCATGGCAACGGCAACGGCCAAGACGGGGACGACAAAAAAGACAACGGCAACGACGACGACGACAACGGGGAGAACGACAAAGATAACGGAAACGCGTCGGACATCTCGCTCTCTTCCGTCCTCGACGACACGCCGCCCAAGCGGAAGAAGAAGACGGCCAACGAAGGAGGGGGTGGTGGAAGAGGGGGCAAAGGAAGTGCATCTTCGGCCAAGAGCCCGGCCTCGGGCCTCGACGCCGAAATCAAGAAATTGCAGAGCCAGCTGGTCAAGTGCGGCGTGCGCAAGATCTGGGGCGTGGAGCTCAAACGCTACGGCGACGACGCCAAAGCCAAGATCCGGCATCTTAGGAATATGCTGCACAGCATCGGTATGGACGGCCGTTTCTCGGAGGCGCGCGCTCGCGAAATACGAGAACGCCGCGAGCTGCTCAATGAGCTGCAGGGCATCCAGGAGGCGAATAAGAACCTGGGAACCGCCGAAAACACCGGCCGGGCATCGCGACGGCGGAAGCTGGCACCCAAGTCGCTGAAAGAATCGAGCACCGAGGACGAGGACGAGGACGAGGACGAAGAAAATGGCCATGTTCCGCAGAAGAAGGCTGCGACCAAGACGCGCCGCAAGAGCCAAGGGAACGACGGCGCCGACGATAGTGCCGAGGACCAGGACGACGACAAGACCAACGAGAACGGAAAGACGGGCGATGGTGGGGAGGACAAGAACGACGACGACGAAGACGACGACGACGACGACGACGATGGAGAAAACACGTGGACCAAGGCCAAAGCGTCTCGATACAGGGCAGACCTGGCTTTTTTGGGCTCTGAGGACGAGTCGGACGATGACTGATGGACCCCGGCGGAACGGAAAACGATACGGAAAAAGGAGGGCTAGGACACGGGCAACAGTGTCGGCGTTCAGGTGGCCCGTTGTGTTTATTGCGTTGTAACGGTGCTACTGTACGGTGGTAGGGCTTCGGAGGATTTGCGCTTACGGTTGAGGTCATAATGTACTTTGTGGTTAAAGGTGTACTCTAGGTCATGATTTTCATAGCTGATGCCGTCGCTCTGTATGATATTGAGAGCGTTTCTGCCCAAGAGCGCAACGCTGTAAGACGCGAGTACAAAAAGCACGCAGTAGACAGCATTCATTCATCCTTCTCGGCGATCTTCCATCCTAGCCCGCTCGCCCAACTGTCTCGTTACCGCGTGGCATTCATCTTCTGGGCGAACAGACTGAAGACGGCCACAGAACCCATGAAAAGCACCGCATTGTAGAACTAGCACTCGTCAGTCACTCAGAAACGCTCCCGCCAGACTCCAGACTTTCAGAGGACGACTGACCGCCTTCCGCGATACTTCTCGCTCTTCGTCGTCGTTCCGCGCCTCAATAAAGAGCCGCCGGAGGTTGGGAAAAGAGGCCTGCAGATTGTCAGAAATGCTGGCAACACCGACAATCGATCACACCAGCGCAGACACAGACACAGACAGTCAACTTACCATGGTCAATTCCGCCTGGCGCTTTGGGGAGGTGAGAGTTCAGTGGAGGATGTCTAGCGCACAGTTTGCGCATGCATACACGTGCACGGTCACGTGGATATTTTGTAAGGGGGCGCTACTTAGTCATTCTCGTTTGCGATATGTGTTAGGCAGAGGTAAAGGGCGGCCACGGTCTCGACTGGTTCCCCTGTATAGCTTCCCCCCCCCCCGTTGTCGATTGCTGACCGCCGCCAGAAACTGCCGACAACCGCAAATTTGGGCTTCCACTGCCTCGAGCTTTCCTCGATTTATCCCGCACGAGCAGCCATACACCAGACACATACTCTCTACGCCAGGCTGTCCGCCGCCGAACAAAATGCAGGCCGTAAACCGCATCCGCGGGGCTTTGGCGGCCCCTCGAAAGGGCGAGACGTTTGAGCTGCGGGCCGGGCTGGTGTCGCAGTATGCGTACGAGCGCAAGGAGGCGATCCAGAAGACGATTATGGCGATGACGCTGGGCAAGGACGTGTCGGCGCTGTTCCCGGACGTGCTAAAGAACATTGCTACGGGCGACCTGGACCAGAAGAAGCTGGTGTATCTGTACCTGATGTGAGTGTGCCGGGTATGATGTGGGCGAGCGCCTTGGCCGAGTTTTGGCGTGTGGGAGGAGCGCGTGCTCCCTAGAGCTTTCTTGACGGGCGACTGACGTGCAGGAACTACGCGAAATCGCACCCCGATCTCTGCATTCTGGCGGTCAACACGTTTGTGCAGGACTCGGAGGACCCGAACCCGCTGATCCGGGCACTGGCGATCCGGACGATGGGCTGCATCCGCGTGGACAAGATGGTGGACTACATGGAGGAGCCGCTGCGCAAGACGCTGCGGGACGAGTCGCCGTATGTGCGCAAGACGGCGGCGATCTGCGTGGCCAAGCTGTTCGACCTCAACCCGGCCATGTGCATCGACAACGGCTTCCTCGAGACGCTGCAGGAGCTGATTGGCGACCCGAACCCCATGGTCGTGGCCAACTCGGTGCAGGCGCTGTCGGAGATCAGCGAGACAGCCCCGGAGACGCGGGCGCTGGTCGTCACGCCGGCCACGCTCAAGAAGCTGCTCATGGCGCTCAACGAGTGCACGGAATGGGGCCGCGTGACCATTCTGACAACGCTGGCCGACTACCCGCCGGCGGACGTCAAGGAGTCGGAGCACATTTGCGAGCGCGTGGCGCCGCAGTTCCAGCACGTCAACCCGAGCGTGGTGCTGGCGGCCGTCAAGGTGGTCTTCATCCACATGAAGACGATCAACCCGGAGCTGGTGCGGCAGTACCTGAAGAAGATGGCGCCGCCCCTGGGTGAGTTTTCCCTCTCTCTCTCTCTCTCTCTCTCCCACTTCTAACTCCATAGTCACCCTCGTTGCTTCCGCTCCCGAGGTGCAGTATGTGGCGCTGCGGAACATCGACCTGCTGCTGCAGGCGAAGCCGGACATCCTGAGCAAGGAGATGCGGGTGTTCTTCTGCAAGTACAACGACCCGCCATACGTCAAGCTGCAGAAGCTGGAGATCATGGTGCGGATAGCCAACGACAAGAACTTTGAGCAGCTGCTGGCCGAGCTCAAGGAGTACGCGCTCGAGGTCGACATGGACTTTGTGCGGCGGGCCATCAAGGCCATCGGGCAGGTGGCGATCAAGATCGAGAACGCGAGCGAAAAGTGCGTCAACGCGCTGGTCGACCTGATGGCGACCAAGGTCAACTACGTGGTGCAGGAAGTCATCATTGTCATCAAGGACATTTTGCGCAAGTACCCCGGCTACGAGGGCGTCATCCGCACCATTGTCGAGCACATTGACGAGCTGGACGAGCCCAACGCGCGTGGGTCGTTGATATGGATTGTAGGCGAGTACGCAGAGAAGATCAGCAATGCCGACGAGATCCTGGCCAGCTTTGTCGACGGCTTTATGGAGGAATTCACGCAGACACAGCTGCAGATTCTGACGGCCGTCGTCAAGCTGTTCCTCAAGAAGCCCAGCAACAACCAGGGCCTGGTGCAAAAGGTGCTGCAGATGGCGACGGCCGAGAACGACAACCCCGACATCCGCGACCGCGCATACGTGTACTGGCGGCTGCTGTCCAAAGATCTCGACGTGGCCAAGGTGCGTTTATGCCGTGCCATGCCGCTGTGTATATATGCTTACTAATCACACACAGAGCATCGTCCTCTCGCAAAAACCCGCCATCACGACGACCATGACATCGCTGCCGCCGGCGCTGCTGGAGCAGCTGCTGACGGAGCTGTCGACGCTGGCGTCCGTGTACCACAAGCCGCCAGAGTCGTTTGTGGGCAAGGGCCGGTTCGGCGCCGACGAGATCCAGCGCGCGGCCATCCAGGAGCAGCGGCAGAACCTGGCGGAGAACCCGATTGCGGCATCGGTGGCCGCCGCTGCCGCCGCCACCAACGGCAGCGGCAGCGGCGGCGGCGCCGCGGCGGTGCAGAACAACCTCGAGAACCTGCTGGACATTGACTTTGACGGCGCTGCGCCCGCATCGGCCGAACACAATGCCAATGGAGCCGGCACGCCCGATCGGTCCGGCAGCCCGGCCGTGGGCATCGGAGCTGCTTCCGGCGCCGGTGCCGGTGGCATTGCCGACATGATGGGGCTGTTTGACGCACCGGCTACCACAGGCGCGGCCGGCGCGGCCGCAACGCCGACACCGCCGCCTCCAGGCGCGTCGGCCAGCATGAACGATTTGATGGGCGGATTTGGCGGACTGGATCTGGGCGGACACAGCGCGCCGCCACCGCCAGGCATACAGCTGCAGCAGCAGCAACAGCAGCAGTCGGGCGGCGGAAACGACGACCTACTCGGGCTGTTCTAGGGTGTGCTGGGCGGAAGAGTCGATTCGTTGACGGGTTTGCGTTTTTGTTGGCTTGCTTGGAGTGTCGTCTAGCGCATTTTACGAGGTCTCAAACAGACAGATTAGAAGCAGGAATAGAATCAGTCATGCCTTGTGTGGATGTGCCCTGCCGTTGGTTCTACTTCGGATACGTTTTGGATATATTTTGGAATCATACTCTCGTTACATGTGGGAGCTCCCTAGGGCACGCCTACTGGCTCTTCCACCGCTCTTTCCACCCACCCTTTTCAAACAGCCAGATGGCCTCGATCGCATACGCCCGGCTTCCCCGGTGTCCGTGGCCGTCTTCGACGCCTGCTGCCTCGTGCAGACTGTCCAGCACACGCCCCTCGCGCATGTTTTGCCAGATGCCGGCGGCCAGCTCCGAGCGCTGCCGCTCGGCCTCGTCGTCGGCATCGGGCCGCTCCTGGGCGCTCGAAGACCGCACGCCAGCACCGAAATCGCCGCGGCCCAGGCGGAACAGGATCCGGCCTAGCGTCTGGAAGGCGACACATCGCTGTGCCGGCACCGCACTCCGGGCCAGCCGGGCCAGCTCGCCGACGGTGTAGCCTGCTGCTTCGGGGGCCAGGCCGTGGTGGTGCAGGCCCTTGGACACGGGGATCTCGCGGGCGGCGCGGGGAGGGATGAGGCGGCCGCGGAAGTCGAAGCGCAGCTGCGACACGGCGACCGACGCCTGGCCGGGATAATACGGCGATTCGCGGTCGGCCGGCGAGTCGGCTGTCGGCAGGGGAGCCATCCAGGCAAGACGAGCCGGATCGGCCGGCAGGTTGGGGAAGTACTTGTTGTGGAGGTTTTCGAGGAAGTTGGGGTCGGCCGGGTCAAGTTCGGGGACAGACGGGGTCTTGGGAAAGTGCATCGAGGCGTGGCTGTGGTCGTGGTCGCGGTCGTGGTCGTGGTCGTGGTCGTGGTCGTGGTGACCGTCACCGTCGGGGGTCGAGTCTGGGAGGGCTGCTTCGGGGGAGGAGATCGGGGCGAGGCTGGTCAGAGCTGGTGCGGTCTCGAGGAGAGCATCGCCGCTGTGGGCGTTGTAGCTGTTCTCGGGCTCTGGCTCATCCTCGACAGTCGGTGCTGGCGGAGAGCGGGCAAATGAGACGCTCTTCTTGGGTTTTGTCGGTGCTGGCTTCGGGTCTGCTGTGTCTTGGGTGTCTGTTGTCTGCGTCGTGTCGTCGATGCGGATCTCCGGCGGCGGTGGCGGCGGCTGCACATCGGCCATCAGCGTCCCAGAGTCGTTGCTTCCATCGTCGAGGTTTGCGCGCCGCAGCAGGATTTGCAGCAGAGCCGGGTCGAGGTTCGACAGAAGCTCTTGTCGCGCCTCTGCGATGTCCGAAGCGCCCATCGTGCTGAGCCGCTCGCGGTTTTCGCGGTCGATGCCGGCCTTTTCATCGCTGACCGCTGGCGCGTGAGACGGGCTTGGCACGGTGGAGGCGGCAGCTGGTGTGGAGGGCGCGGCTGCTCCTGTCGCGGCTCGGCGCTGCTGCTTAAAGGTCGATGCAAATCGAGAACGCTTTTTGGGCTGCGGGAAGCCAGCGGTGCCAGACTGCGGGATTGGAAAAGACGGCGCGCGCACGGTGCCGACCTTTCTTTCCTGGACGTCTAGGATGCGCAGCGTGCCATCCATGGTGGGATGGGGGGGGAGGGAGTGAGTGTGTGGGTGTGAAGACGGGCGTGAGGGTGGGTGAGTGGGAGGCAAATGTGCACGCTGAAGATATGTATTTTGCACCGCCACAGCAGTAATTAAGGTTGCGGCTGGTGCGAGAACTGAGCCACAACAGTGGTGCATTAGCGCCGATCCAAGCAGCCGATACCTTCTATCATTGTGCTATCATCCCAAGTTGGGGGCCCTGGGGCCAATCAGCGGCCGGGGTGCGTTTCAGGGTGCGCTGTGCAGCAGACCGGTCGTATGCTGCGCTCTTTGGCTGCTTTTGTTCTTGTCATTTGTCTGTTCGTTTCTCTCTTCTCGTCGTTCTTGCGACACACCCGTGGGATTTGCGGCTTGCTACGTCCAAGAGCCGCGGGCAGCACCACTGGCAGCCGATTAGCTAAGCAATCCGCCCCTGCAGATAGCGACGAAAGCCTGGACCACGCTTGCCCAAAGACAAGGCACAGCACGGAGTATATAAGGGGGACGAAATACGTGGTACACAATCAGGTGCACGTATCGTGGGCGCATTCGCAGCAACGAGCACGATGCGCAGTAGAAGCGAGACCAGGAAGGAACGGCCGCCACCCCTGTCTGAGCCTGCCGCACGCTTGCACAGACGCGGTTGGCACGGGCCCACATGGCGGGTAAGGGAGTTTGTGGTAAACGCTGTGCCATGTACCCCTCCCACTGTGGCGTCGCACACAGGTACTTTCCACCTTCCCCACGCCAGCTGGCCTGCTGGAACTGTCCGAACGAGCGAACAAGTGACGAATAAAGAGCAGTGCAACCCTGCCGATGCCCATAAAACAAATACACAAATAAATAATAAATAAAACACACACGCTACGCCCCGGAACAGCTGCGCGGATTCGGCTGCTCAGGGTGCATACAGCTGCCGACTCTGCACAGTACAAGTATCTCACATACGGATGCACAACTACGGAGTACATACAGCGACGAGGACGGTTTCTCCCACCCCCCCCTCTCCCCGTAAATACACCCCCCGTCGATCATTGACTCGTGCAAGTTGTATTTTCTGTCGCTTCTGTTGCATGTACTCGTACTCCGTAACGAGTAAGCTCTTCTCCGCCCTGCAAGACCCATGTTGTTTCTCTCTCTCTTCCGAGTTTCGTTGTGGTGCTGAGAAGCCCGTTATGCAGTGCCGTCCAGACCCAGTCTGCGGCTGGCACACCTCAACGCAATCCCATGCTCGCCTCTTCGTATGCACTACCTCTGTAGTTGGCTGCTCGTAGCTTCTGGCTCTGCGTGTTCGTGTCGTTATTCCCAACACTGCTCGCCCCGATTTTATTGCCATTCTTGTCTGCTGGCCGTTTCTCGTTCCTTTTTTCGTTGTTGGCCTGGCCTGGCTCCTTCCTTGTCTTGCGGTCCGACCTTCTCTGCCCATTCTGCCCATTCTGCCCGTTCTGCCCGTTCTGCCTGTCCTGCCTTCCTGTCCTTCCTGTCCTTCCTGCCCTTCCTGCTGTCTCTGTCCCTTCTTTCCGCGCTGGCCCTTTCCCTTTCCCTTGTGCCATCCTCGTTCGTTCTCGTTCCCCTGTCTTCTCCTTTTTCTACTCCGGCACTGTCTGCCACTGTTTCGCTCCGCTAATTCCTCTCTCTCTGCCCTTCAAAAGCGAAGCCATCCCCATTCCCCTCCCCAATTCCCAGTCGCCCCTTTCACGCTCGTCTTTCTAATTTCCCTATCTCCATTCTCGCCTCCCTCGCTCTTCGCTCCTTCCCTTCTTTCCACCCGCTATCACCACTTTTCTTCCACTCTGCTTCTACCACCAAAAATCTCTCCCCATTCACCTCTCCTTTTTCCTACTTTCTTCCCCCCTTCCGCCCTTTTTGCTCTCTTTTCTCATCAAATTCTCCTCTTCCTCCCATCGTCCACATCGCCAAACCGATCTCTTTCGCTTCTCGCGCATCGTGCGCATCTGCTTCCGCCGCCCAATCTCAGCTGCGCCCTCCCGCTGTCCTGCTATCTCCGCCCCAAAATCCTCATATCGCCTCCGCGTCGCCCAGCTGACGAACCTCTATTCTCCGATCGATTTTTTTGAGGCTATTCCGGGCACACAACACCAATACCTCTGCCAAATTGCCCCATTCGGCACAGCTCATGACCACTATTTCCACCACAGCTTTGCCCACACCCGGATCACGTTACATATTGCTAGTTTTCAGCCCACCACCACGCAGCCAAAATTAAAACCACACTACGAGCCACCACGGCCAAAAAATTAAAACGAAGCCTCTTGCTGCCCACCCGCCAAATTGATGTGAGCCTCTGATTGGCTCACCAACCATCACCAACCATCAACACCACATCCCTAGCCTGCACGTCTCCCAATGTCGGTTCCCAAGTAGCTTGCGGGTAGCACTTGCGATCTTTATTTTTTATTTCATTCTCTCTCTTTTTCTCTTTCTTTTTTCTTCTTCTTGGAAGACTTGTCGCCGCTTCTTCATCTTTATTTATACACCTATATTCTGCTCACTGCATTGCCCTCTTTTCTTGGCCAAAACACCCTCTAGAGTTACCATCACGATCCGCCGGCCGTCGTATTCTGTTGGAGGCAGGCCGCTCGCTTCCCTCGTTTCTCCCCGTCCATCTCTTCAGGCTCGCCGCCACAGCCGGCCAACGACGTCATGGCTAGCGGAGGACGAGATGTTGAGATGGGCAACAACCACTACAGCTCGTCGCCTGAGCTCTCCTCTCTCCCATCAGAATCCCCATCCGAACCCGGATCTCCATCACGGCACGAACAGGGCCACCCAGCCTCTGGATTGCGCCACGACGAGAATGTCGCCGACGGCACAGCCTCGGCTGCGACTGCTGCCGGCACCGCACCGCGTTTTTCTCTAATGCAGGGCGCTCCGCAACAGCCAGGCATTCTACAGCCCTTTTCGCTCGACGGCGTGCGCCTCAACAAGGACGGGAACCCCCGAAAGAAGCCGGGTCGCAAGCCAAACGTCGCCAGAAGGGCCGCCGACGGCACCACCACACCCTCCTCCGCTTCTCCGTCTGCTGCACCCGGCAGCGGCGAGCACAAAATACGCCGTCCACGCAAGATAAAGGAAGCAAGAGACCCTAATGCACCTCCCATCGTCCAGCGGAGGAAACGCATCTACCACTCTCCAGACCCCGACTCGGCCGAATCTTCCCCGGCCCAACAGCGTCCGCTTGCCTCTGCTGCGGCTGCGGACCTTCGCCTGCAGCCCAAGACAGAGCTCACGTCGATGCGCATGGACATCGACCCCCGTCGCTCAGCAGCTCCCAGCGTTGCGCCTCCTTCTCAACCCCCCTCGCATATACATCACGCTCCTCCGCCACATCGACAGCCTCCGCTCGCCATGGTCGACAAGATCCCGAAACGCGAGGCCATGCCTAGCTCCATGATGAGCATCCTCAACGCCGACGACTCGCCGCCACGACCTCCTCCTCCTCCGCCTTCCTCGACGACCCCCGTCCGCTCCGGCCAGACCTTTGATCCCGTGCGCTCGTCTCTCGATTACGATCCCGTCCGTGAAACCATGGTTTCACGTGACCCCTACGGCACTGGGCCCTTGGCCTCTCCGCGTGCCCTGGCTCATCTGGCCAGCCGCACCAGCGCCAGCGCGTCGCCGTCGATTGCCAGCCTGGTCGACCCTGCTCCTGCTGTTCTGCACGCGCGTTCCCCCGTCGCCCACCCAGCCATATCCCACCAGGTCTCGCCGCCGCCCTACAACGCCTCGCTTGCATCTGCGACTACTTCCCATGCCCAGTCATCGCGGTACCACGACCACATTTCCTCGACGCCCACCTCGCCCTCGCCCTCGCCCGCCATCCACAACATTGTGTCCTCCTCCTCCTCAGCCTCAGCCTCGACCTCGAACATAATCTCCCACCCTTCAGCGAGCCAGGCCAAGCCGGCCCCCTCGGCTGCGTCTCAAGCTCTGGATATGCGCCCTGCTCCACTTTCTGCCACATCAGCCTCGGCCTCCAAATCTTCTGCTAGCACATCCACTGTGCCTCTGATACCCGGGCTGACGCTCAAGTCCACGGGTATCAAGAGCGAAACTGTCAGCCAGAAATCCGGCAGTCGGCCTCCTCCAGCACCGCCTCTGCCTGGCTCCGCCAAGTCGGCCACCGCCAAGACTGCCAGCACCAAACCGGCTCCCCAGAAGAGCTCCACGAAGGCAGCCGGTGCTACAGCATCAACGAAAGCGGTAGACAAATCGGCTGAGAAAGCAGCGAAAATCGCGGAAAGGGCGGAAAAGGCCGCGCAAAAAGCCGCCGACAAGGCTGAAAAAGCCGAAAAGGCTGCTGAGAAGGCCGCTGAGAAAGCTGCTGGAAAAGCAGAGAAGGCTGCTGAGAAAGCTGCCGAAAAGGCTGCCGAGAAAGCAGCAGCGGCAGCGGCGGCAGCGGCGGCGGCAGCACCATCGAAGCCTACCAAGCCTACCGGTCCAGTCACTACCTCTTTCAAAGATGTAGCCATGTCCGGCGTCGGCAATGGTACTGCGACTGTTCCGCCAGCAGTGGCGGCGGCGGCGGCGGCAGCATCAGCAGCTTCTGGGCCCATTATCAAGAAGTTTTCGTCCATCCTGCAACAGGACCGCGGCAGCAAGCAGAACAAGTCCTCGCCGAGCACCTCCTCGTCTCCGAAGCTGTCCGGCATCAAAGACAGCCTTGCACCACAGCCCATGGCTCTCGATCCCCCTCTCAACGGAAGCAATGGAAGCAGCAGCACGGCCGCCACGAGCAATGGCATCGGCGGCGTCGAAGGCGAACGTTCTATTCTTGATTTCGGCAAGGCACGGCCTGGCGAGGAGCTGACGGCGCCGTCCATTGTGCTGCACATCCCACTCGTTGTCGGCGAAACCAACAAATACGTCAACTTTATGCGCATGGCCGAAGACCGGTACGGCTGGGACGCGCTGCACCCACGTCTTGCCGCTCATCGCGACCGGAAACTGCGCATCGCCGCAGCCTCTGCAGCTCTAGAGCGCAACGGCTCAGGCCGCGAGTCGGGCGATGAGATGACCGACGATATGCAGTCCGGCGACGAGGGCAGCAACGACGAAAACGGCGGCACCGGCGAAAATGGCACAAATGCTGCTAACACCAGCGGGCCTGAGGACCAGCCGGCGAAGCCCGTGAAAAAGAAGCGTGTCTTCAAGGAGGACGAGTACGACAAGGACGACGATTTTGTCGACGATTCAGAAATGCTGTGGGAAGAGCAAGCTGCCGCCAGCCGAGACGGCTTTTTCGTGTATTCGGGTCCCCTCGTGCCCGAAGAGGAGAAGCCGGCTGCTGAGTGCGTTTTCCCCTCTTTCTTCTCTATTTTGTTGCTGCGTTGACATACTAACATGCATCAGGTCGACTCCTCCGACAAAACGTGGCCGGGGATCACGGGGAGGACGTGGCGGGGCCTCCCGTACAACCACATCGCGAACGACCGCAAAAAGTGCCGCTGGAGGCAGCGGATCACGGAGCACTGCCGCACGCAAACCCCGAGTCACTAAGCAGGAGAAGGAGCAGCGCGAACGGGAAAAGGCCGACCACGACAAGGCCTCCTCCAAAGCCACAAACGGCCTCATGGTCGACACAACGCCGACCTTTTCCATCAGCATGGCAGTCGATGCCTAGCCGGGGCGTCTCAGTCTCTCAGAGCTGTGGTTGTACGGTTTCGGCCACAAAACTAGCATCAGCGCTTGGATCTTTGCATTTCCGGCGTTATTTTCTCCTAGCTGCCAGTTAACAACCACTTTGGGCATAACCACAGCCGCTCGTGGCACCTCCCTGATTTAATTAGTTTAGTTTTGGCGTTTCTTTTGTGTTCACTTTGGTCCTCTACGGGAGGAGTTGTGACCACCGGATTCATAGGCGAGGACTCGGACTCAGTGACAGAATCTGGGCTTGGGATCTACATCAAGGGAACGGCGTTCTGGTACAACTGGCATGTTGTTCACTACATATTTGTGTGGCTTCACGACAATGGGGTAGACGACAGTTCAACCGGGGTAGGGCATATGCGTAAAGATTGCGTTGGCTTTGGGGTAGCATGATGATATTATAGGTATTCGGGAAGGCGTGTTACGTGGTTGAGCATTTTGTATCTTTGTCAAATGTTGAAGATACCTTGTTGAAGCAATAGCCAAGTGCGATCGTGAAACACGATGAGGTCAATGAAGTCATACGTAGCGGTGTACACGAGACAACAACAAAGCAGTGAAACCGTGAAGCCGATAAGAGTGTGCTTGATGCCATGTCTCACTCCTTATGTTTTACTGTGACGGTGTGGGCAGAACATGTCACAGAACAAAGACCTGCGACAGACCGGCAAAAGAAGCCATTCGCCCCGCAGCAAGTCCTAGATGGCTGCCGAGCAGTACCAAAAAGGTAAAAGGGAAATGCGATGTCGTAGCTCGTGAAAGGGAGGGTGTTCTACTAAGCAAACTTCATGGCCCAAACTGGCGCTGCTGTGCGGAGGAAGCTCTGGTGGGGACGAAGCCAGGTCCATCCATGTAAGGGGCCCGGACAGAGGGGAATACGTCATCGCTGTGTAGGAAAGCCTGGAATCGCTAGTGTGGCTTGGGTGGCAGTAAGATGCAGTACGTATGTACGAGCACTCCGTACTGGGTAGTTTGCTGAAGAACACGCCATCGCATGGTGGAGGCGATGAAAAGGCAGCAAAAGTATCAGCAGAACAAAGGTACGAAGGAAGTAGAAAAAAAGACATTTCGGGCACAGAGGTGCTGCGCCTTCCCCAGCCATTCCTGCGTAACCCATCCAAGCCTCTTTTTTGTGCGAGGGGAGAAATGAAAATAGCAAGCAGAGTCGGCGGGATACCTGCTCAGAGATGCCTAGAAGCCGCGGCGCCTCGGTGCTTAGATGCCCTGAGATGCCCAGTTTAGGCGGCTTCTTCAGGCGCCTTCTGTGCCTGTCGTTTTTCCCAGCTGCGGGCGATTAGGCCGACGTCACTACGTAAGAACAAGTGTACATGGTAAAAAGGGCCGGGCAGTTGGTTACTCGTAGCGACAGCTAGCTTAGCAGTGGTTGGGCACAGTGCAGCTGGGCACGCCGAGAGCGTGTGCTCTGGTGAATCAGGCCAGGCGAACACAGTGCCGGAAATGGGAATGAGCAGCGCCGGAATGCCCAGCAGCCGCCAGTCTCCAGCTGCTAGTTGCTAGTTGCTAGCTGCTAGTTGTTCGTCGCACACTGCCCAAATACGTCAGAATCTCCAGGGGAAGGTACGCATCCCATGGACCGCAGCAAGAGCGACCCCCATCGCTGCCGCCGATCCTGCTTGCCGTCCTCGACGTTTCGGTACGAGTGCCTACGACTACGCCGACTCCGTCACTAAAAACGTGATAAAGCGCCTCCCACTTCTCGGAAAGCGGCAAGCGGGAAAGCCAAGCGCTTTTTGTTCTGTAGCGACGGAAGGAGTGTGCTGTGCCTTCGTAGTTTCCCTGTTCCTCCCTTGGGCTATTCTTTGTCTTCCTTTTTGGTGCGCAGATATAATTCCCGGCCGACAGCCACCGGTTTGGCACATGTTTGGTCTCCTCTTCTTTTCCCTTCTCGTTTCTGTTGCCGCTGTTTGGCAGTTTGTGTCGTATATTCAATATTCTGTGCTCCGTATATACGAGAGTAATTGCATGATCCCCCCAGTCGTCGTATGCTCTTACCTGTGGTACTACGGCTCCCCCTCTTTATTTATTCTCGCAATTTATCATTTCACTGCTTTCCGGGGGTGTCCCGCGCCACGGCGACAGTTTGTGCATTTCCAGGTTCAGAGTGAATCTCGCCTGTCTTCTTTTCGGCGCGATCGACACTACATAAGCAAAGAGACGAACGGTGCTTTCTGCCCTGTTTCGTCAGCGCCGCCACCCGCCCTACCCTTCTTCTCTCAAATCCCCTCTGCCATGCGACGATAGAACCGAATTGACGATTCCGACCTCCAGCCTCTCTCCTCACCCCTCCACATCTTCCGTGCGATGGCCACCACCGTGGATCCTGGGCCAGTCGACGGCGGCGCCAACGGCTACTTGGCAGGCCACAGCCAACACTACCAGCAGCAGCAGCAGCACCAACCGGCACCGTTATCGGCGGCCTCCTACCCCAACCACGCTGGCACCGGCGGCGACTACTTTCATGGCGACGAGACCGATCGCACATTGTTGAACACGCTGGCCAATTCGCACCTCTCGCCCGGAGTGACTGCCGTGTCGCAGTCCTACAGTGAAGGCGGCGCGCTCGCCGAGCCTAGAACGCATAACGGATACGCCTACGGCGGAAACAGCAGCAGCAACAACAATAACAACAAGATGGGCGCTCGGCCGGCGACAGCAGGGCCAGGCACTTCTTCCAGCGGCGGCGGCGCACATGTCGGCCGTTTTGCCGAAGAATGGGATGCCAGCCAGCGAGGCAGCTCGATTCTCGACGACGGGACCCGGGTCGCTGGTGAAGGTGCTCCTTATGGTCTTAATGGTCCTAATGGTCCTGGGAGCGGTGGTGGCGGCAGCAACGACGGAGGCAGCATCCAGCTGCCCACGCGCTCCAACACGCTCAAAAAGAAGTCGTCCATGCGCCGGAGCGCCAGCTTGCACCGCAGCAGCAGCCGCCGGAGCATCGCCGGCAGTGTGCGCAGCCTGGCGCTGCAGAGCCACAGCGACCACGACGAAGCCCACAGTGCGTTTTTCTGCCCGGTGCCGACCAAAGGCAACCCAACCGAGGCGCTGGCCAACCGATTTCAGGGTATGTTGCGCTGCCGTTATCGTCATGTTATCCTCCTGTTCTGTTACTAACAACCCAGCGTGGAGAAAAGTCCTCAAGGACCTGATCGTCTACCACCGCGAGATCCAGAACCACTACGAGCAACGCGCCCGAGCCACCCAGAAGCTGCTGGGCACGCTGAACAACTCCACCCTGCCACCTGGCTTTGTCGTGAGCGGCGGCCTCAACGATGCCTCGCAAGTTTTGCGCAATTTCCACAAGCAGGCAGTCGTGGAGGCCAGTCGGGCGCGCGAGATCGAGGACGACGTCGTTTTGGCCCTGACTGGTCTTCGCAGCGACCTCAACCAGAAGATCAAGGAGATCAAGAACATTTCCGGCGATTTCCGCAACTCTGTCGACAAGGAGATGGACGCCACACGTCGCGCCGTCAAAGCCCTGCAGGATGCCCTCGGCCAGGCTGACATGGACACAGCGTTGGTCACAGGTCGCCAGGACCCCTATCTTTTGCGTCTAGCCGCCGACCGCCAGCTCGAGCGTCAGCTGCAGGAGGAGAACTACCTGCACCAGGCGTTTCTGAACCTGGAACGCTCCGGCCGCGAGCTCGAGTCCATCGTGGTTGGCGAGATCCAGAAGTCCTACAACGCCTATGCCAGCATTCTCAAACGCGAAGCCGGCACCGCCTGGACTGCCGTCGACGAGCTGCAAGCCGGGCCTGTGGCCATGCCCAGAGACCAGGAGTGGATGACCTTTATCGGCGAGAATGACCAGTTTATCAGCCCCGACGTGCCCATCCGCTCGTTCCAGTTCGTCCACTACCCCGGCCAGAACCACTACGCTTCCCAGGAGATCCGCGCCGGTCTTCTCGAACGCAAGAGCAAGTACCTGAAAAGCTACACCGCGGGATGGTATGTTCCTTTTATATGTGTTGGTGATTGTCTTTGAATGCAGCCCCCACTGACTCCGTCACCAGGTACGTCCTGTCACCGACCCACTTGCACGAATTCAAATCGGCCGACAAGATGCAGGCCCCCGTCATGTCTCTGTATCTTCCGGAGCAGAAGGTAGGATCGCACTCGACCGCATCTGCGTCCTCCAGCAAGTTCGTCCTCAAGGGCCGCCAGACAGGCTCCTTGCACCGCGGCCACACCTGGGTATTCCGCGCCGAGAGCTACGACACCATGATGGCCTGGTACGAGGACATCCATGCCCTCACAGAGAAGACGCCCGAAGAGCGCAATGCCTATGCTCGCGGCCAACAGCACACTAGGAGTGTCAGCCGTTCATCGCAGCATACGTACAGCAGTGACGGGGTCGTCAACGAGGAGGATGACGAGCCGTTTGCCACGAACTCGCCTGCCGCCGCATCATCGGCTGTGGCTCTTGGGGTAGACGGAGCATTCGTCGACCGTTCAGCCGCAGCAGGATCCAGCATCGGTGCTAGCGGTGGTGGTGGCTCCAGCATTGGTGCTGGGGCCATGACTCCGACTGGGTCTGTCAATGGTACTCAGCAGTACCAGCAGCAGCAGCAACAGCAGCATCTACAACGGCAGCAGCAGCAGTACCAGAACGGCTATCAGTCACCAGCAGCCTCTGCTCGGCGTCCTTCGCCTGGTGGCCGATTTCCCTCCGACCTGCAAGTGAACGCACAACGTGGTCTGCAACTGCAAGCAGCCGGCGCTATTCCGCTTTCGCCGACTAGCGCCACCGGATCCGGATCTGCCGAAGGCTCTGATATCGGCGCCGTTGCGGCGGCGGATGCGCTCCCCGGACACCGCCAAGCAGCCACAGCAGCTTACGGATATCCGCTGCAAACCCAAAACCAGAACCAGCAATACTATGCCAACAACAGCCAGGCAACAGGGGGCAGTTATGCTGTAGATGAAGCTAGTGCACCTAACGGAGGAGCCTCGGCCACTCGGCAAGGGAAGGCATTCGTGCCTCTACCTATTCTCTCACCAGTGGGCACAAGTGTCAACGGCGACAGCAGCGCCTTGGGAGACTACACTCCGGCCTCTTCGACAGCGCCAGCGCCGGAGCAGTTCTCGCAGAAGCACGAGGAGGTATTCATCCATGCCTCAGCGGCCTCAGAGTCTCCGTCAGCCACGAAAGCCGTGACAGTCGTTGCTGCCCAGACGACATCGGCAACTTCATCCACTCCCATGCCTGCAACAGCAGCTGTAGCGCCGGCCGCAAAACCGGCTCCTACTTCCGCTCCGGACGAGAGCGCCATTCTCAGCCGTAAGTCGAGCGAGGCTGTGACCATCTCTGGCCTGCACATCCCAGGTGGTTACCCTCGAGGCTCGATGTCGGAGATCTAGCATGTATATATGTATTATGCCATGTATATTGGGTTGTAACGTGTTTTTGAGCTATCCTGCGTCGTTCTCTTTACTGCTTTTGGTTTTAATTTTCAACACTTTGCTTTTCTTTTTTTGTTTCTAGTATAGGTTGGAGGGTGGAAGACTGCTTCTGTTTCGACACGGCTACTTACGTTTGGGCATTTGGGAGGGATGCGAGGGGTGCTGAGCACATATGAGCTAGAGACGATGCTCAAGAGGCTCTCACCTGAAAGCACATACACGGCTTGTATCTAAGCAACACGCGATTTATATAACAACGAAACATGTTTGGGCTCTTATCAGCTTCCACACCGAACAATATGTGTAATCATGTACCAGGGCCCGGCAGCCCCATTTGCTCGCGTCAATGCATCATTGAAGCATGTGATCCATGGGTGGGAAATGAAAGGAGCGTGTTAACAAGTGGCTACGTATCCAGCCGCATCTAGACATGTGTCTGATTTTTAGCGTGTTTTCATTCACTGGGTGCTAATATTGGTTCCAAGAACGGTCATGTCTTGATTCCTGTGTTCTCCCATTTGATATAGGAAGGAGCCTCGCTAAATGTAGCTGGCTGTCTACAGAAACGACGAAGAGAATCGGCAGTAAAGACGACGTTCCTCAGGGTATCGCTGCCTTCTTGCTCCAGGGATGCCCAACCTCTCGTCCAGACAGCATGGCAGAGCCCGCTCTCCCACCTCTCATTATATTTCTAGACCATCCGCTTTCATTTTGGGCCCCGTCGTGTTTGCTCTCCATTCCTCGTGTACCACCGCACGGGGACTTGGGGATGTCCGGCTAGAAGGAAGGGCATGATGATTCTCAACATACGGATTGAACAAAGACAGGCCAATTAGACCTGTGCGACAAAGGGAGGGAAAGGGGGGCGAGAAGGGAGGCGGAAACAACTCTCTTTCTATCGCACAAAACCAGCCTCTATTTGGTCGTTAGGTGTACCTACTGGCTGAAAAGCCACAATGGCGAAAATAACGATGCGTAACAATGACTTGTTCGGTGAAGGGTACTTGATGACGATATATATAGCCACACATGTTTTTGACGGGCGTTTTTGAGTCCAAAGGCCGGAAAGAGGCGTCTTTCCCGAGGCCCCATCTTGGTGGTTTTAGCAAAAGTACGAGCCAATATTGCCTTCTCGTGAGACCCTCATTCTCAACCTCGTTGCCTTGCTCTGTATGATATGCGTCTTCCGCCATGTCCGAGAGCACGACATATGCGCATGCACAGGCGGGCTGGAATTTTGTGTTGTGCCATGAGGGATTCGGGTGCCTACGCTCCGGCTGGCTGGTGAAGCTGCAGAACGCGCAAGAAAAAATAGGCCACGAGCAACGTTGTCCTGCATGTATTTCGCCGCTGTTTCTCTCTTTTGATATCCTTTTTTCTGAAAAGTCATGGGTAAGCACGGATCTGCGGCCGGATACTTGCACAGTGCGCAGCGCCGACACGGCGCCAGGAAGAAGGAGCGACCATGCCGTACGCAGTGACATGTGTTTTGTCGTTCCCATAATAGACTGCACACACTACAATGGGAGGAAGGAGTGGCTGGCGTTGATCGTTCTTACGGGCATCAATGCGCTTTTTTTCCGACCAGGGTCCCTTGCCGCCGAGGCGTTCTTTCCTCGTGTGAGGTTCCGCGGCCGTATGTGTACGAAGCAGTCGTAGTCGTATGCACCTACCAAAACAGACAATTCAGGGTGCGGGCTTGTATGTAGTTACGTGTGATCTCTCGTACTCTATGCAACCGTGTTCATTTATCTGTCTCTCTTTCTCGTTTTTGTTGTGCACGGGTTTGACAGGAGGGACAGGGTTTCTCGGCAGAGTCTCTCAGCCTCACAGCAGGGCGCTCAGAACCTGATCGAGCTCTCTGTTGTGGTGATTCTCTTGATTCTCTTCAGGGATATCCGCTTCCATTACACTAGGGAATCCCGGCTGCACTCTATCGCAAGAAACAAGATCCAGACTTGGTCGCCACACAGACAACGATTGGAGGCGTTTGGCCCACGTCTGTCCACGTCTGGTCCTCGTCTCCTCGGCTTTGGCCGCCGTCTATCTATGGAGGAGAGGGGAGATGATGGCCCGCATTCGCCGAAGCATGCACAGCGTGCCCAAAGCCATGCAGGGTCGATGCAATGCAGGCCGAATGGGTTGACGAAAGGAAACGAAAGAGAGAATGGGAGCGATAACAAAACGCGACGGGAAAAGCCTCGTGAAACAGCGCAGCGAAACGCTCATTGGCTGTTGGCTGCTGGCTAAGCTTGCCGGATTGGCCAGGCGTTCGTATTGGACGGCTGTTGCGCAGGAAGGCCAACCCTGGACGGCCGCAAGCTAGCACGTTGGGCTGCAGGTCTTTTTCTTCCTTGGTGCCTATGGCACTCTTTCCCGCCGCTTTCTGGGGGCGTGGCCTGCTTGACTGTGCTTGTCTTTCTAACCGAAAGCACAAAAGGCACCGAAAGACACTGATATGGCTGAGAAGGACACCGAACGACACTGGAGGCTTTGGGATGCCCTGAGATGGATACTGCCCATTTGGCGCCCTGGTGACGGCGATCTTGCATGCTCATAGCACGGCTGATGCCACCACATCCTCCACCCCCCATGCAACCATCAGCATCGTCGCCGGCGCCTTGACCCCCTCTGCCCTACCTCGCCTGCCAGCCACTCACATGCCGCAGAACGGTCTCCGGAAAGCCCTCAGACAGTCTAGCGTACGGTAAGCGACAAAGCACACGCTTCTGTCCTGGTCCCCAGCTGCCTTCCCGGCCCCAGCCAAGCGTGCCCCTCTTCAGGCCCTCATCCGGCCCTCGAGCCCTCCTCTTCTCTCTCGGCCTTGTGGCCTTTTCCATGCTTCGTCTGCTTATGCCTGCCCTCCGAATTGGGCTGGGGCCGTCAGCAACGATGTGATAGTGAGACGCCTTAGCTCCCAAACACCTCCAGGGACCAGGATCCCCCGTCGTCGGTAGCTCTCTCCCGCGACATCCAGCTACTGACCAGCCATTTCTGGACACTGGTCAACGCCGGCGGCCATCCGCGAGCACCTTGTGTACTCGTACAGAGGCGGGCAGAATGGCACAGGAATAGGCAGGGGATGTGGGAGGAAGTGGCAGTGGCATTAGCAAGGTTGGGAACGGGCTGGGGTGTGCTTTCTGTACGCCTTGTGAACTGCAACTTGAGCTGTGAACTGTGAACTGTGAACTGTGAACAATAAGCTGCAGTGGTGGCTGTGAGCTATGGAGCAGTATCCCATGGGTTGGGCCCAGTGCCGAAGAAGGTCTGTTGTTGGACTGTGCTGCCGCAAATTCGTGCAGAGTGGCATGCCTCGGCGTCTTCCTTACTTATTGTGCCTATACTTGCTATTTACGTCCTCAAGTATTCCTGCTGTCAACCGCCATCTCTGCCCGGAATTTGCTTCTATGAGCACGTCGAATCTCTTCTATCTTTTCTCGCACGTCTGAGATACCTGCCTTCTAAGCTAACGCCTCTGTAGCATTGACTAGCATTTGCCTGCCTCCTCCTACACCCTCTTTCAGCTGTGGCGTCTAGCTCTTGTGCTTCTGTGTTGTGTCGTGCTGTGTTCTGTTGCACACCCTATTTTGTTCCTTTTCGCATCAGCAACGGCACTTCCGCTCCCCTTTATCTACCCACCCACCCCTACCTCCCCCAACTGTTGGACTTGCTTGTGAAAGCCAACGGGTTTTCTGGCTCATCTCGTGCCTGCCCTCTCTTGCTTTCCGCCAATCTTTCTTTTCAGTTGCTTTCCTGTTCTTGACATGCTCTGTCTACCCTTCTTCGGCTCTAATTCAAAGCGAGCTTTGATTCAGACAGCAAAGATACGTCACCCTGTCGACTTACACAATGGCTGCCCGCGATAAGCGGCGGTCTACTCCGCTCCCTGGCATTCCGGATGCCGACGATGACTTCCGGAATGCCACCGAGGCCATGCAAAAGGCGGCCGATGCCATGATTGCTGCCACCGAGTCTTTCCGCAAGCAGTTCCACCAGCACGAACTACACAGTGGAAACAGTGGAAACACCAGCGGCAGCAATGGCAACTCCAGCCGTCCTCCCCAGTCGAGGCGGCGTCCGGCCTCCTACCAGCCCTACCGTCCCGTCGACGATATAATGGTGGTTCGCCCGGACTCTGGTGCTGGGTCTCTTCGGAGCCACACCGGCAGTCTCTCTGGGGTTGGCGGTGCTCCCACGAAACCGCCCAATATGCCGCCATCGGTTCAGCGCAGAAACAGTGCCAAGTCGACCTCTAAGAGTTCCTACGCCATGTATCGCCCGGCAAGGCCCAGCTCTCGGTCTCCGCCGTCGACCCCGATTCCCTCACAAGCACCGCTGCCTGATTTTTTCCCAAAGCTATCGGAGGATGCGCAGGATGTAGCCAATATCGGCACAGCTGTTTCCATGCCTCACAATCTGGGAGCTGCTTCTGGATCCGGATCCGGCTCGGGCTCTGGGCCTCCTGTTCTGCCTCCTTATTTGCCGCATGACAGCCAACTGCCGCCCAAGCTGTATTACTCTGGCCAGCACACCCCGCCGCCGTCTCGCCCGGCATCGCAGCAGATGCTGTGGACATCGGCCAGCTCGAAGCCTCCGAGGATGCCCAGCTCGGGCTATCCTCCATCGCACCGAATCACGCCGCCTGCCGTGCCTCCGGTGTCTTACAACCCCAAAGCAGCGCGTCGGCCGTCCGTGTCATCCCATGTCGACTTGATCGAGGCAGCTTCACGGCTGAAAAAGACGCATTCCTACCAAGGCACCAGCCATGTTGGCGATATTCTTCCCCGAGAAGCGGCCACAACGCCCATTACAATCGGGGGAGCAGATGAGGATACAGACACGCAAACGGCCGAGCTGGAGCCAGAGCCCATTTTGCAGATTGGGCGCTATATGTACGTACGCTCGGATGCAGACGACTACCGCCTGTCTCTGATCCGCGACGACGGCTCTCGCTACTATTCTGCCATGCCTCTGGGCCACAGCATGGGCATGGGCATGGGCATGGGCAACAGCGGTCGATTTCGCCCAAAAAAGGCCCCCAGCATGCGTCCTCACGGCTTCTCTGTGCTCCACGAATCTGCCTTTGTGCTGATCATCTGTCTGTCTCAGGTGCTGATGCTGGCAGGCATTGCACAAGCTCTCCTACCAGCTAAGATCATGGGCCGCTCTTTTCCAGACACCAAGCCTGGCGATCTTGCCTGGTATTCGGCTGCTTACAGTCTGACTTCGGGCACGTTTGTACTGCCAGCCGGTCGCCTCGGGGACATTTTCGGCCATCGCCGCATTTTCATTCTCGGCTTCCTCTGGTTCGCAGCCTGGAGCCTCCTAGCCGGCTTCGCTGAATATGTTCAAGCAGCCGACGGTGGACACAATCAGCACCGAGGCACAGTGTACTTTATCCTCTGCCGTGCCATGCAGGGCATCGGTCCAGCCATTCTCGTCCCCAACGGCCAGGCCATGCTCGGCCGCGCCTACAAACCGGGTCCTCGCAAGAATATGGTCATGTGCCTGTTTGGCGCCGCTGCACCTCTGGGCTTTGTGGCTGGCGCTGTAATGTCGTCGCTATTTTCCGTCAAGGCGTCGTGGCCGTGGGCTTTCTGGACTATGGCCGCTGTGTGCATGGCCCTTGCGACTGTGAGCATGCTGGTGATGCCGATCGATCCGCCCTCCAATCTCGGGGTCATCACCTTGGTGGATTATGATGACGACGATGACGACGACGACGATCTTGTGATATCCAAGCCCAAGAAGAAGACACGGAGGAAGCTGGAGAGCCTCTGGGTGCGCATGGATGCAGCCGGCATGCTTTTGGGCGTGTCGGGTCTTGTTCTCGTCAACTTTGCCTTCAACCAGGCCCCCATTGTCGGCTGGCGGACTCCGTACACCTACTTCCTCCTTGTCATCGGCCTTCTCACCCTGGCTGCATTTGGCTACGTCGAAGGCGCACAAGCACGCTATCCGCTTGTGCCATTTGCAGCGATGCGGGCAACAACAAACTTTGTGCTCGGCTGCACGGCCACTGGTTGGGGCTGCTTCTCTGTCTGGGTCTACTACTCGGTGTCTATTTTTGAGAACGTGCGCGGCTGGTCGCCGTTGCTGGCCAGTGCTGCCTATGCCCCGGCACCCGTCACAGGCTTGGCTGCCAGCTTGCTGACCGGGTTTCTGTTTAGCCGTGGCGTTCGTCCGCACTGGGTCATGCTCATCAGCATGTGTGCCTTCTTCACTGGCAGCATTCTCTTTGCTCTGACACCGCCCACGCAGCTCTACTGGTTCGGCTCCTTCTTTGCCATTCTCATTATGCCTTTCGGCATGGACATGAGCAACCCAGCAGCCATTATTCTGCTGAGTAACAGCGTCGGCCGGGACAACCAGGGCATTGCCGCGAGTCTGGTGGTGACCATGGTCAACTACTCTATTTCGCTGGCACTAGGTATTGCAGGCACAGTGGAAGCTAGTGTTTTCGATCCAGCCAAGAACAACCTTCTCGCCGGGTACAGGGCCGCACAGTACTTTGGGCTTGGCCTCGGTGCATTTGGCATGATGCTCGGTGCAGCCTTTCTAGTCCAGGTTTATTTGAGGCCGCCTCCACTGACACGAGGCCAGTCAGGAGAGAAGAGCAGTGCGTAAAGCGAATGTTCGCTTTTTTCGTATATATGTGATGGCAGAAGGGGGGTTCAAGATAGAGATGGTTGGCATTATTGCATGAAGTTGGATCAAGATTGGATACATAGTACGGATACACGAGAGGTGTGCAACACTGGACAGCCGAATTGGGTTGGTTGTTTAATTAATAGAGTCGGATAGGTAGTACGTTGTTCGCATTTGCCTGACATCTCGCATACTGAGCATGGGTTTAATAGAGATAGTTGACTTATTGGGGCAGGTGAAAGCACGCAGTGAACTCGTATCAAGACAAGTAAGTTGACACAATGTAAACTCTACACGAGTTAATCTACATGAGTAAAAAAAGAAAAATAGACACATTTAACGCGAGACCTTTGTTATCTTGACAAGAAAAAAAAAGATGCCGTGAGAAGGACAGTCGCAAATACAAAACTCCCAATCAATATCCCAAACCGGATCCAAAACGCCCACACCTTTTCTTCTCTTTCTTGCCATCTTTCCTGTGTTTTTTGTTCTTGTATCGACGAGGGCTGTGGCCGACTTTCTGCGTAGGGTGGCCGTAGTGTGGCACCGAGCCTTTGCAGAACGACGGCTCATATCCCAAAGCCCTAGAGCCATTGCACTTCTGAGCGCCATCAATTGCTTTTCAAGGGCCTCTCTGTCGAGTCACAGGATGCCAGAATTCAGATGCAGAATGGATCACCCACAAACGGGGGGACATTCCATCTAACCCCGGAAGCTTCCCCGGCCACCCCGGCCGCCAGACGAGAAACCGCCACGACCACCGGACGAGAAGCCGCCGCCACGGCCACCGCCACGACCACCGCTGAAGCCGCCGCTGCCGCCACGGCTGCCACCAAAGCCGCCACCCCGGCCGCCGCCAGCGCCACCCCGGAAGCCGCCTCCGCCGCGGGGACCACCACGGCCACCACGAGGACCGCCGCGGCCACGACCGCCGAAGCCGCCAAAGCCGCCACGGCCGCCCGGACCGCCGGCGCCCGGCTTGCGGACACGCTTGACCTCAGTGCCCGGTGGGGGCTTCGGCTTGGGGATGAAGCGCTCCGTGGGCAGGAGCTTGTCGCTGGAGAGGAAGAAGCGGTCGCCGGGCTGGAAGCTGGTGGCCTGGATGCCCTCGGAGGGCTTGATGGTGAAGTAGACCTGGTTGAGGGGGCCGAGGATCTCGTCGACCTTGCCGATGTTGGTCTTGTTCTCGAGGAAGACAAAGGCGTTGAACTGGGGCACCTTGGTGGCGTTGACGCTCTTGCAGACCATTTCGCCCTCGCAGGCGTGCAGGAACTGGCCCATCTCGACGACGGACGCCGGCGGGCCCATATCACGGGGGGCAAAGCCGCCGCGGCCTGGTAAGGTGAGTTAGACGAGGCCCTTGACGTGCAGACAAAGTTCCCCGTTGGTCATCGACCGAGACCAAAAAAATCCAAAAAAACTTACCTCCACGGTTGCCAAAGCCGCCGCGACCGCGCGGGGCGCCACCTCGGAACGACATGACTAGTAAAAAGAGGTGAAATCGAAATCAAAGAAATCTTTCCAGAGCGAGAGCACAATCGGAGGTTGCGCGGAGATCGATGGTGGTGGATGGACAGCTGGATTCGAATGGGAAATAGGAAGCTTTACTATTTTTTTGGGGCCTGTCCTCGAATATTTTTTTGTCCCATTTGCATTGAACTTTTTTTCAGGTCCAGGACGGATTTCTATTGGCCAGTGTTTTTCAAATATGGGTCCTAATGGCACTAGCGACGTCTTATCTTATCGGGCGGCTGGGTGCTGGAGTCTATGTTAGGTTCACATTGGTATGAGAACAGAACAGGGTGCGCTTGGCTGGTTGATGCGTAGCAGGATTTATCAAGACCACAATTGCCAATAAAGGAATGCCCGGGTATGCCAAAGATCTCGAGGTAATGGGAACGAGAAGTAAGCGGTGGGGAAGAAATAGGTAGTAAGATATGGGAGCGTGAACGAGAATTGGAATTTAGAAACTAGAAAATGAGGCGTTCTCATAATGTGGAAAGAGGCAGTAGTACAGCAATCTAATGCACGAATTGACAATGCGTGCTCCGTACTCCGTGCTCCTTTCAGCGGTGCAATCCTCTGTCGAACTGACGATATTAGTACCCAGAATTCACATGGAGAAAATATGGAGGTACGTACTCCGCACAAGTACACATCGTAGTAATTACTATGTCCAGGTACTGGGAGTCTTCTGGTGCAGTTTTCTCCAGTCGCTTAATGGGACCCACTTTAAATAAATCGGCGCGCCCTAGGACGCGTCAAAAGAGCAGCCGTCTTCTCCAAGCTGTCCCGCGCCACGACGAGTTCCAAAGCAACGATTCGCACATCTGCTGCATCTGCGAGCAACTTAACCGTGCAAGAAGCAAACTCTCAACCCCGTCAGCCACCGTTCATATAGGGATTCTGGGACAGAAAAACCGCCAGGATGGGTATCAAACAACTCTTCCAGATCATCAAGGAGGAGGCGCCAGACTCGATCAAAGAAGGCGAAATCAAGAACCAGTTTGGACGCAAAGTCGCGATAGTGAGTCTCTTTTGACGTCGAGTCGGACAGCTGAACACCGTATGCTAACGAATTCATATAGGATGCGTAAGGACGCCGCTCACTTGCCACGGCACACACACATACCGTTCATGACGCATCCGCTAACAGCTTCCCCCCGCTTTCCTACAGATCGATGAGCATCTACTCGTTCCTGATTGCCGTGCGGTCGGAAGGCCAGATGCTGATGAGCGAAGCCGGCGAGACGACGTCGCACCTGATGGGCATGTTTTACCGCACACTGCGGATGGTGGACAACGGCATCAAGCCGCTCTACGTGTTTGACGGCGCGCCGCCAAAGCTCAAGTCCGGCGAGCTGGCACGACGCTATATGCGCAAGCAAGAGGCGACCGAGGGCCTCGAAGAAGCCAAGGAGACCGGCACAGCCGAGGACGTGGAAAAATACTCGCGGCGCACGGTCAAGGTGACGCGCGAACACAACGAGGAGTGCCAGCGGCTGCTGAAGCTGATGGGCATTCCGTTCATCATCTCGCCCACCGAGGCCGAAGCGCAGTGTGCCGTGCTGGCTCGTGCCGGCAAAGTGTATGCGGCGGCCAGCGAGGACATGGACACGCTGTGCTTCAACACGCCGATTCTGCTGCGGCACCTGACCTTTAGCGAGCAGCGCAAGGAGCCGATCCAGGAGATCCACCTCGACAAGGTGCTTTTCGGGCTGGGGATGGAACGGGACCAGGTACTCCCTCTCTCGCTCCCTGTGCCTCTCTCTCTCCCTCACACACACACGTTTCTAACCAACAGTTCGTCGACCTGTGTATTCTTCTCGGCTGCGACTACCTCGACCCGATCCCGAAAATCGGCCCCAACACCGCGCTCAAGCTGATCCGCGAACACGGCTCGCTCGAAAAGGTGGTGGAGGCCATCAAGGAGGACAAGAAGCAAAAGTACGTGATTCCGGAGGACTGGCCGTTTGATGACGCGCGCGAGCTCTTCTTCAAGCCCGACGTGCGGCCGGCCGACGACCCCCTCTGCGACTTCAAGTGGGACAAGCCCGACACCGCCGGCCTTGTGCAGTTCCTCGTCAACGAAAAGGGCTTTTCCGAAGACCGCGTGCGCTCGGGTGCGGCACGGCTCGACAAGAGCATCAAGAGCACGCAGCAGCAGCGGCTTGAGGGTTTCTTCAAGCCGGTGGCCAAGACAGAGGCCGAGCAAAAAGCACTCAAGCGCAAGATGGAGGAGAAGAACGAGGAGAAGAAGAAGCGCATAAAGGAGGAGAAGAAGGAGAAGGCCAAGGCCAAGGGGCGGCCGCGGGGGGCATGAGTGCAAGGGCATGCCGTACGGAGCAGGCGTGCAGGCAATGCCATGACAAGCCATGCGTTGCAGCTGCTGAGCGCAAATACTGGCTCACAGCCCGATCTACCATCGAGCGGGCATGCAAAAAGCTACGGCGACCAATCCCCCAGCACGGGAGATACCGCTTAGCATCTGGATTTCAGGGCTCCTGTGCGCATCTGGGTAGTTTGTTTTCTTTCCGTTTTTCCTTGTCCCATCTTTTATACCTGTCATTGGCGTTTCGCGTTGATTGGGTACGCGGTGGTTATGTCGACGCTGTTACGGCTTCACATGGGCAGAGGCAGCATTGGGCGCAAATGCAAATAACGGCATGTAGCGGCTCTCACACGTGTTAGATGAATATTTGAGATATATGTGTATAAGCGGGTGTCTGTATGTGATATGTGCATAATTGGGCCACGGACCGAGCGAACCTCGGCATCTCCACACTAGCGCAGTTGGGGTCATGACATCAGAAGGCAATGCATGCCGGAAAGCCGGCGGGCGTGGAGACAGCGAGCAGAAACGCCACCGGAACGTCCAGTGATGGGCCCTTCTTTTCAATCACATGCCCGGTGGAGGGTGTGTCCAGCGTTGGCGTTCTCATTCCGTTATGGGCGTTGTCGGCGCGAGGAGGGTGTCTAAATGCTGAATTGTGTAGATGGTCGTAGATACTGCTGTCCAGCTCCGAATGCACGCTGAATCCGTTCTCTTTCTGGCACTCGCACATAAAGCACAACCTCGCGTAGTGAGACATCGGCGACGAATGCGGCAGACAGCGCTGAAGCCAATCGCCGCTTGCGAATTACGGAGGGTCTTGTCCACTGTTCGCACTTACCCCACGCTGGGCCCCAGCTCCCGGATTGTGGAGATTCGGTGCGCGCGCGCTGTAGCAACAGCTAAAAAAGGGCCCCAAAGCCCAGCTGCCAATCCGCCCCCAGGAATTTCAAGCGGTTGCATGTGATTGTGTTTCGTTTTTGCCGACGTTGGCCGCTTGCTATCGCTTCTTCCAACGGCCGCGGCAACTCGCAGTATCCCCGGGCTTGTCACTCCACACTCACCCTTTATCTGTCGTCGTCTTTCTTTTTCGTCTTCGTTTTCTCTTCTCTCTTCGTCTTCCCTTTCTCTCTGCCTCTTCCCTTCCACTTATTGCCATCTTCTCTCTTCACTCACCTCTCACCTCTCATCTCTTACACTCTCTTTCTCTCGGTTCCTTGTTCACCACACACCCCGTCACAATGTCCAAGACGTTCTCACAGAGCGACGTCTCGTCGCACAACAAGCCTGACTCGCTGTGGATTGTGGTCGACGGCGACGTGTACGATGTCACCAAGTTCCAGGAGGACCACCCCGGCGGCAAGAAGATTCTGGCTCGGGTAGGCGGCAAAGACGCGTCCAAGCAGTTCTGGAAGTACCACAACGAGGGCATCCTCAAGAAGTACAAGGCCCAGCTGCAGGTGGGCTCGCTGGACTCCAAGCCCAAGGCCGCGGCGGCTGCCCCAGAAGCTCCCAAGCCGGCCGCCAAGCCGGCCCCGGCAAAGAAGGAGGCGCCCAAGCCGTCCGCCGCGCCCGAGTCTCACGAGCTGGAGCCGCTAGACCCGTATGGTGCCGGCATTCCCTTTGCAGACCCAGCATGGTACCAGAGCGTGAGTGTGCCGTCCTTTTGTTTTTTAATATCGGTTTTGCGTTTTTGTCTTTCTCCGCTCGTTGTGCCGTCCACTAACAAGTGCATCACGGCAGTACCGGTCGCCGTATTTCAACGAGACGCACGCCGCGCTGCGTGCCGACGTGCGGGCGTGGGTCGACAGTGAGATCGAGCCGCATGTGGGCGAATGGGACGAGGCACGTCTGGTGCCGCCCGAGATCTACAAGGAAATGGGCCGTCGCGGCTATCTGGCGGGTCTGCTGGGCACACACTACCAGTCGGACTACACGGAGAACCGCATCGAGAGCGTGCCGGCGGAGAAGTGGGATCTGTTCCACGAGCTGGTGCTGACGGACGAGCTGTCGCGTGCCGGGTCGGGCGGGTTTGTGTGGAATCTGATTGGCGGCTTCGGCATTGGGTGTCCGCCGCTGGTCAAGTTTGGCAAGAAGAGCCTCAAGGACCGGATCCTGCCGGGCATCCTCAACGGCGACAAGCGCATCTGCCTGGCGATCACGGAGCCGGATGCCGGATCCGACGTGGCCAACCTGACGTGCGAGGCCAAGCTGAGCGAGGACGGCAAGCACTACATTGTCAACGGCGAGAAGAAATGGATCACCAACGGCATCTGGTCGGACTACTTCACGACGGCGGTGCGGACGGGCGGCGAGGGCATGAACGGCGTCAGCCTGCTGCTGATTGAGCGGTCGGCGGGCGGCGTGTCGACGCGCAAGATGGACTGCCAGGGCGTGTGGTCGAGCGGGACGACGTACATTACGTTTGAGGACGTCAAGGTGCCCGTGGAGAATCTGCTGGGCAAGGAGAACCAGGGCTTCCGCGTCATCATGACCAACTTCAACCACGAGCGCATCGGCATCATCATCCAGTGCCTGCGCTTCAGCCGCGTGTGCTACGAGGAGTCCGTGCGCTACGCCCACAAGCGCCGCACCTTTGGCAAGCGCCTCATCGACCACCCCGTCATCCGCCTCAAGCTCGCCCACATGGCCCGCCAGATCGAGGCCAGCTACAACTGGCTCGAGAACCTCATCTTCCAGTGCGAGTCCATGGGCGAGACCGAGGCCATGCTGCGCCTCGGCGGCGCCATTGCCGGCCTCAAGGCCCAGAGCACCATCACCTTTGAGTTCTGCGCCCGCGAGGCCGCCCAGATCTTTGGCGGCCTGTCCTACTCCCGCGGCGGCCAGGGCGGCAAGGTCGAGCGCCTCTACCGCGACGTCCGCGCCTACGCCATTCCCGGCGGCTCCGAGGAGATCATGCTTGACCTGAGCGTGCGCCAGAGCTTGCGTGTGGGCAAGGCCATGGGCATGAAGCTATAAGACGGCGAGGGGGTGATTGTACGAAGTAGACGAAAATGGCGATAGATGGCCGTGGGAGTATTGGCTGTAACTGGACCCGTTACTGGACTCATTGCTTTGGTTCTTTCTTCTTCTTCTTCTTCTTCTTCCTTGCTTCACGTCTTGACTGCGTCGCATCATGTATCCTAGTTGTATTTCTTTGTCGGCTGCCAGCCCGTGAATACAGATCACCATTCAAACACTGGCCGGTCGTTCGTGATGATGTCAGCATGCTCGCCAGGTACATCTGCAGAGGAAGGCGCGGCCCGTCCAGCATCCTTTGGGAAGCAGCTCTCATGCTGACTGTACCCGCTCACTGTTGCTAAAACCATCGTCGCTGGCATCGCGGTTTCCCCGCCGCTCTGCTCTATTTTCACCCTCACCTCTCTGCCCTCTGCTGTCTGCTGTCTGCCCAACGCTCTGCATATGCTCCCTACTGCGTCCTGATGGCCGCGCCGTGAGCATCCTCCATTTCCTCGGTGGACGACTACGCGACCTATGTCCTTTGCCTCTACTCTACCTCTCCGTTTTCATTGATATCGAGTATACTTAGACGGCCGTCGCCCATTTTCCACGACATGACGTCCACGCCGGCATGGAGCTGCATCGGAGACTACGGTTGTGGCCATGATGGCATCGCCGACGACACACCCCAGAGCCAGCCACCCCTCTCCTCTCTCGCTTTTGCCGCCGCCCTGGCCCAAATGCCGCACCCCGCCAGCAACGACCAGGCCGTTGGCGAGTGGGTGGAGTGTGTGGGGTGTGTGCAGCGTCCTATGCCGACAGCAGGCTGTTTCGGGGAGGCCGTCTGGGGCGGCGACACGCGAGTCCAGAGAGGCGAAAACGACGCAGCGGCAGAAGCGCCGTGCCACAGCCACAAGAAGCGCGACAGGCTCTTGCACAGGCTGGAATAGCGTTTCGGCCTAGCACTGCTTCCACGCCATCGCGGCCGCAAAGCCAAAGAGCGGCTGTGGGTGAGCTCCATGGACGGCGCTGCCAGCTCGTCGAGTTTACACCGCGCTCCTCCCAAACCACCACACAGATGGCCGTGCTCGAGGCGGACGGTCAGCGACTTGATTGCCTGCAGCGACGGGTACGACGCAGGCCGCGACATCCTCACCCGCGGATCCTTCCAGTACCTTCAGCATCCGCGCAGACAAGACTTTTCCGCTCCGCAAAGCGACGCGGCCGCGCCCGAGGCGACACCATCTGCGGAAGCTGCGGACACCACTCGATCGACGCGCTTCGCCGAAGAGGACACACATCACCACCCACCGCCTCCTACTTCGCTGGCCTCACGTGCCTCGCCCACCTCGCTGCTGCCGCACTACTTCCAGGGAAGCCGCAACCGCCGAAAACACGCCCACGATACCGCTGACACCAGCGCATCGCCGCCATCCTGGCCGTTTGCCGCTGCGGCGCCTATTGATCGACCGGCGCTGGCCTTGCAAGAGCTTATCTCGATCAGTGCTGCAGCTACGGCCCCGGTCATCGAGACCGCAGACGCCCTGTCGCGCGTGTCCAGCACAGATTTCAGCCACTGCACGAGATGCCGAAACGGCGTCGCCCCTCCGCCCAACTCGCTCGTCGACGCCATCCATGCTCGACTGCCACGACACAGACAACCACAAGGCTGCTGCGCCTCGGCCCCCGTGTCGTGCGCGAGTGAAGAGCACTTGGACGCCGTCCCGCTGGCCACGTGGACCACGAGCCGGTTTCAGCGCTACAGTGAAGGCGGCTGGGACGGCTGCTGCTCAGAGGACTGCGGACTGTGTCTTGTGGACAAAGTTGCCAGAGACAGCACAGAGAAGGCAGTGGCGGCCATTCAGCCCCCTTCCCAGCCCAATCCTCCTCCAGCTGTGTCTGTGGCTGACTTTGGTGTCGCTTGGGCAGTCCGCAGCGCCAACAAGACTGGCGTCGGGTGCGCGCAGAGACGACACAAATACACGCCGTCTTTGATATCCACAGACGAGAGACGGCTGCCGCCAGCAGTGGTTGCCTTGACCAGTGCCGGGCTGGCTTCGGCGCCAGCTGCGCAGACCGTCATTTCTCCCGCCGCCCAGATCATCTCGCCCTCCGGCGACCCCCGAACATATCTGCGCAGCCGCAGCAGCAGCTGCTCCAGCCACCACGGATCGCCACGCACCCTTGAGCAGCAGCGCCACGCGCCGCCTGGAGCACCAGTGTCTCGTCTGCCCGTCCGTCGAAATGCCTTGACCACGCTGCCGCTTCGTGCCTCCCGTCTCAAGGCGCATGTTGTTGGGCCAGCCGGGTGCCGCCCGCACAGCGATCTGGACGGCGAGGTGGGTGAGGTCATGGACGCCAGGGATTTGGATTCCGATGCCGACAGCTTTGTCACTTGCCAGAGTGTTTGGTTGCCCGAGTAGCGATAAAGGGGAGATCTAGGGCCATGCAGGCGTGGCACTACGTGTTCGTCCCGATCCATAGATAAAGAATCAAACGCGTGCTACAAGATCCGTAACCGGGATACAAAGCAAGTAACATATATTGCTATGCACAACGTAGCTTCATGTCGACCACATCCCCCATCACCGTACAGTGTATGTATGTATGTATGTATGTATGTATGCATGCACATGGAAGCGTTTCTCAACATACCGGCATATTCACCGCAAGCAGGCAAGCAAAATTGCAAATGCAAAACAAGATGTGGGAAGACATGGCTACAAATCGCGTCTTCTCGATCTGAGATCTGAGACAGACATCCCGTCTCCTGTCGCCTTGGAACTGCCACTGGGTTTGGGCTACCCTCGGGCTATGGCTTGGGGAACTGGCCCCGCAGCGCGTCCACCTCGCGTCGCAGCGCATCCAGGTCCGCCAGAATATCGTGTGCAGACGGTCCGCCCTGTCCGCCCCCGGCTTCTTCGTCTTCCTCTGCCACGCTCGCGTGGATCTTGCTGACGCTCTCTGCACTGACTTTGCGCGGCGGCATCACTGACGGGGACAGCGATGTCGCCGGCAACGAGGACCCTGACGGCCCGTCCATGCTGCCCCTGCTGCTGCCTCGCAGTCGTGGCGGTGGTGGAGGGGGGTGCTGGCCATGCTGGTGGTGCTGTGGCGTCACACGTCGCGAAGTCGCATCGACACTCGATACGCTCGGCGGCCGCCCAGAGCCAATGCTGTTTTCGTCCAAGAACGATGATGTCCGCGGCTCTTTTGTGCGTACAGAGGGGTTCCGCGCAGGCGGTGGAGGCGGTTTAGAGATCTTGGCCGGCGGAGAGGCATTTGTTGGCTTCAGGCCTGTGCCCGCAGCAGTTGCGGTCGCGCCAGCTGGGGATGGCCGTTCAAAATCAGACGCGGCGGACGGGCTCGACGCAGCTGACGATGACATGGCAAAAGAGACGGATGTAGGTGATATAAACGACGTCGACGGCCGTGCTGCGTGGTGGCCACGTCGTGGTGGCGGCGGTGCCGGCGCGCTATTGATAGACAGCTTGATGCTGGACCGTGTAGACTCAAGCGAAGAGCGTGGTGAGCCCACAGGCGAGCGTTCGCGCTGCTGGCTTAAGAGCTGTTCCTGGTAGTGGTCGTGGTGCGTGTTCACGAAATCTGAGCTTGTGCTAGCCCCCACCTTGCTCTCAGACCGAAAATGGGCCTGTCGCCGTGGAGGAGGTGCAGGAGTCGGTTTCTTGGACACGGCCGGGGCTGGAGTCACCGTTGTGGCCAGGGACGTGGAAGAAGCCCCTGCTGAAGCTAGCGTCTCAGCTGCTGTGTCTGAAATAGGGTGTGAGGCCGTGAAAGCCGTTGAATGCGATGCATTTGGAGGCGTTGGTGGCCGTGGTGCTGGAACCGCCTCGTCAGACGCATCGGGGTCAATGTCCACTTCGGGAACCTTCCCGGCCGCCTCCCTATCAAAAACACTGTCCAGATCTTCCTCTAACGATCGGCGAGAAGGCGGAAGAGGCAACGGTTTGTTCACATCCGACGAAGATGACGAACGCCGCATACTGCTCGCCACATTGCTGTCGCGAAGTGAGGATGGTCCAGGGCCGCCATTTTCCGCCTCGGCGTCCCTCGTCGGCGTCCGTATCAGCTTCCCGTGGCGAGAGCTCGGTGGGGGCGGCTTCTTGCGCAGGATCTGCCGAGGCGTTGACGGCACAGCCTGGATCAGGCCGCTGCGTTCGTCTTCGGGCTCTGAGATCTCGTGAGAAGATCGTGGGGTTTCCTGGGAGGCGTGGCTAGCATCGAAGATGGACTGCTTCGATATGGAGGACGTATCCGTGATGCTGCCTGCATCAGGCTGTAGCGAGGACGAGCTGGCTCCCGCTCCGCTGCTGCCCACTTGGCCTGTCAACAGAAGCCGGCGGAATGAGTCAACGTCCAGCGCCGCTTTCCCTGGAGTCCCTGCACCCGTCTCGCTGCCGTCGCCCTTGCCGTCTGCCTCTTGGGGAGCTCCATGCGGCCGCTGAAACGGATTTGGTGGTGCCGGCTGGGGCTGAGATGCAGACGCCTCCCCGCTATCGGAATCCGAAGACTCGCTGCTGTAGTCATCGTAGTTTGGCGCTGTTGCGCCGAGGCCGATGGCACCGGATGTGCTGTTGCCTGGCCCATTGGCGGGGAACCGGGCTTCGAAGTCGGCGTCGACAGAGTCAGGAGAAGACGGCGGCGGAGACTGCACACGCACCTTCTTCACAGGCTTCGGTTTCAGGAACGTCGTGGACGGCGGCGCCTCGTGAGACTTGGGCAGTGCTCTCAGCTGCTGTCGGAACTCGTCACTGGTGGGGTGCTGGCTCTGCTGAGCAGCTAAGGCAGAAGCAAACGCGGAAGCAGTAGCAGAGGCTGAAGCGGAGACGGAAGTCGGGAAGAGGTCGGCGGAGGAGGTCGCGGCAGCTCCGGAAATAGCGGACGCTGCCGAATTCGGGTCCAGAAAAGAAAGGGAAGCTGTGGAAAGGGCTGGGGGAGCCTTCGGTGCCGAGGTCGTCGTGGCCGGGGCAACGGTGGTTTTGCGGCGGAAGGGGTTGTTGGAAGCGAGCGCTGATTCCGCCATCGCGCCAGAAGAAAGCAGCCCTGAAATGGCCGCCAAGTGAAAAAGGTCGAGCTGAAATCAACTCAAGTCACACCCCAAGCCACCAGCGGGGCGAGAAGAAGCGAGAGACGCAGCGTGCGCGTATTTAGGAGCGTCTCGGGCCGTCACGACGTTTCTCGACAATATTATATAGCTAACGGTGGGCAGGCAGCGGGCAGCAGGCGGCGGGACGGCATCCAGTCCAAAGCGCAGTCCCGCTGCAAGCCCTCGGTCGCAATCGGACGAATTGTGCGTGTCGTAGCAGATGTGCAGTAATGACAGGTGTCGCTGTCGCTGTCGCTGTCGTTGTTGCTGTCGTTGTCGCTGCCAGAGTCGGTGTCGTGGTAGCCGGTGTCCACGGTCAGTTCGGAAGCAGAAAGTAGAAAGCAGACCAAAATCAGCAGCCAAATTGGTCGCAACGGCGGAAGAGGACGGCCTGTAGATAGATACCGTAGCTACTGTGGGAAATGTGCTTCAGCCGGACGCCATTGTTTCCTCCCGATCGGCTCAGCTCATTTCTTGCTGCTTCTCGCCTTATTCGAGAGGCCCTTCTTTTCTAGAGACCCAGACAGCCACCCACTTGGTCCTCGTTCGTATTCGCTGCGGGTTGGCGTCTTGTGTCTGCGTGTGCCTCTTGGTGTCTTTTGCTGGTACCTCTCCGTCACAGCCGTACGCCGCGCGCGCTTCGTCTGGCCCTCACTGGTGTTTCGCCTGGTAGGCCGCTATGAACGAAAAGGTGGGCCTATGTGGGCAAGTTGCTACCCAAAAAAACCGACCGTCGTAAGTCGTTGTCGTTGACGTTAGCGGCAGAATGACGCGGACGCGCGGACGAGCAGGTTTATGTACGAGTATGTACGAGTACAGGTGTGGGATGCGCAGAGACAAGAAAGGACAGCTCAGACAGCACGAAGAAGAAGAAACAATAAATCAGGCAGAAACAACTGCAAAAGAAGAAAGGATGGCGGCGGAGCAGAACAAAAAGGCACAAATAGGCCCTCCAAGTCGATACAGGGAGAATGGGCCAGAACAGAACTGTAGTAGCGTGTGGATACTGGCGGCTTGATTCGGTCCCCTCCCTCTCTCTTATCAACCCCAGAGCTGCCCGTTTGGGGGAGTACACGAGGATGGAAGTGCAGCGAATAATTGACGATGGTTGCAAGACAGAGGGAGATGCACGAGAATTGTTGGATCCAAAAAGACAGTCTGTCCTCTTTGCATAAGTGCAAACGCTGGATCTACAGAGGAGAGGAAGGAGCGAACCAAAGTCGAGGTCCTCCAAGTTGCTATGGCTAGCTAGCGAGAAGTGCTGGTGGTAGCACCTCGGTCAGCACGGATAGGGACGGGAAAGGGAAGGAGGGGCGATGAGGGGAGGAAGGAGAAAGGGGCGCTGTCCTCGTACTCGTACTCTGTGCGCCGCCGTGGTTTGGTCTGGCATACTCATGTCATAGAAGCCAGCGGGGTTATGCGCCGTACGTAGTTGTACGAGTAGTGCACGGGCACAGCGCTGTACAAGTGAGTAAGATAGTTCAACACTGGCCCGGAGCCCTCGGGCTTTAAGTTACAGGTCTACAGCGCTCCACACGCCATCGTGCATCCTACATTGGAAGATACCAGCAGCGGCCTCGTGAGACTCTAACACTTGTTTTGGTGCAAGAATCTGCCCGAGATAACCTCTCACGATGGCCGATTCAGCCTTTGTGTTCTTTGTCCTTTCAGTGCAGTGTTCATTCGGCGATGCGAGGTAGCACACGTTGCTTCAGTGACAGCATGCAATGGACAAAATCCAGGACGACGAGCAGCTACTCGCATGCAGTTTATGGCACCGGCCGCGCCATCGGACCAATGCGATCCCTTTAGCCGCCTGCAGACGTTATATGTACGGAGCAAGACTCGGAGCAGGGACTTCCTACCAAAGCTTGGCGTGCACGCTCTCTACGGCGCAGTGACATACCATATGTGCATACGCGTAGTTGTGCGAGCACAGAAACAGCACAAGTACTGCGTCGAGCAGTCACACTTGAATACGGCTCCAATTAAGATCAGCAATGCACCGAGTATCACAAAAAGGCTCGTCCGCCTGTGCGCGCCGCCTGCAATATGAGCGGGCTAATCGGGTGCAATTTAGATGAGGCAATTTTACATGCTGGAAGCTGGTGCTGAAGGCTTGCGCTAACTGCGTGCTGTACGGTAAAGAGCAGCAACTGTCCAGTTTATCTACTTTCCCATTCCCAATTTGGGACCGCCCACGGCTGCTTGGCACGTGACACAGACCACCTCCTTTTCCAGAATGTAAACAAAACTCAAGTCTTACACAGGCCGAAAAACAGCCCCTCCCAGCCGCCGCCCTTCCTGACTCCCTTCCACACTCCTACGCGTTCCTTTCCACTCCACTTGGCTCGTCTCCTCGTCCTTCAGCGAGATGCATGGAAAGAGCGTCTGCAAAGGATAACGATAGCGAAGTACTCCTAAAATTGTAGAATGATCACCGACCTCCTCTCCTCCATCTCGACAACCGAGGGAGAAAGCTCACACAGCGCTTTTTGTCTGCTTGTGCTCACCTCGCACTGCACGCACCCAAAACAAACACTGCTGACCCTGGTCCATCATACGATTGAAATCAGTCCCAAAATCAAATCCTCTCTGCCTCTGGCGTGGGTTCGCGCGTCTTCAGTGGAGACCTTGGTCATTCGCGTCAGGGACCAGCAGGGGAAAAACATGCCTCGAAGGGCACGCGATCATAACAAAACCCAATACACGTCTGATTGTCACAGAATTACCCTTGCCTTACTCGTACTTAGCCCACACAGGAGAGCACTCGAACATGAACCAGCGTACAAATATATATCACCAGCGCGCGTGCAAAAATACGTTCCGCGTGCGCGCGCACGCACACTTCCCACAAAAATGTACCATCTGTTCCACCACCATCCCTCGCCTCCCGAAAGTGCCCTAGAACGCCGAAAAACAACCCAAAAGACCATCACACATGAACTTGGTAAAACAGACAACCATGCGCAGCAGTTCCGACAGCCAGAAGAACGCGTGCGCTCATGGGGAACGAACAGAACAACAAGAAAAACAGCTCGCAAAGAAATTCGTAAAAGATCATGCCTATGCAGCTGTCTTCTCCTTCTTCGGTGCCGCCTTCTTTGGTGCTGCTGCCTTCTTTGGCGCCGCGGCCTTCTTGGCTGCCGGCTTAGCCACGCGGCCAGTCTTGGTCTTGCTCAGGGTCTTGGGCTTCTCCGCAACAGCCTAGTGTTGTTAGAATACGTGTAGATGTGGAAAAACAAACGGCAACACGTTCAACGCGTCTTACCTTCTTGGGAGCGGCCTTCTTGGGCTTCTCGCCCTCCTTCTTGGGGGCAGCAGCTGCCTTCTTGGGCTTCTCACTCTCCTTCTTGGGAGCAGCGGGCTTCTTCTCCTTCTTGGCCACCGGCTTGGCAACCTTCTTGACCACCGGCTTCTTGACCTTGTCCTCCTTCTTCACGGCCGGCTTAGCGGCCTTCTTGGCCAGCTTGGTGCCACCCGAAGCGCCTGCAAATCGGTTAGCACGCGAGAATACGAATAAAATGCTGCCGACAGACTGCAAAAACATACCCTTAGGCTGCTCGAAGACACCCTTCTCAACACCAGCGCGCAGAGCCTTGTTGAACAGGGAGTCGAACATGGCGTCCGTCACGGACAGGTTGTTGTTGGCCTTGACATACTTCTTCAGGGATTGCCGGCTAGAGCCGTTGCGGTCCTTCAGCTAAACAATGGGAAGCCACGTTAGTAAACCGTTCAGACATACAACGTGGCGCAGCAGAATAATCCGCGCCAGAGAAGAGGTGTTGTGGCGTGACGTGATAGGGCCAATCCCCGGTTGGGCACGACCAAAAGCGTCGCATTCATTGGGAAGAGGCCAGGCACCATGCGCAAATGCAGACGCGGTATGTGCAGTCACGTAAAAAGACGTGCGCACAAGTGGGTAACATGAAAAATCAGTTGGGGTGTATTTACATTGACAATGGCATCAGTGATCATGTCCTATGGCGCAAGTTAGCATGAATGGCTTCAGAAAATCCCGATCGCGGAAGTACACGTCGCGTCTAAAAAGAGCGGTCGCGTTGCAGATGCAAAATAAAGCGCCGGGAGGGAGGGAGAGGGAAAACTAACCTGGTAAGAGGCATGGGTCGGCTTGGGCTTGGCCGCACCGGTGGTCTCGGTCTTCTTGGGAGGCATTGTGATGGTTGGTGGAAGATAAAGTGTCGCGATGACGTTTGTAGGAGAATATGCTACTCAAAGAGTAATGTGTGTATGAGCGACAAAGAATACTGGTGGGTTAACGAGTTTGGTATCGAGACGAGAGAGAAAGAGGAGAGAAAGAGAAAGACGAGAGAGAGGAAGAAGAACCGGAAAGAAGAGAAACATCGGGGGGTGGGAGAGGGTTGCGGCGCGCCTGCTGGGCGGCATGTTTATATATGAGAGCGGGGGTCGCGGCGCAATCAGTAAGTGCGGTCGCTGGCATTATTTTTTGCGACCATAATAAAATAATAACAGGACCCCCCCCCCTAGGGGAAGATAAAAAAGCGTAGCACATAATAATGGATCACACACGTTGGTGGCCTAGGCGAACGGCTGTCGACCTTATTTTTTTATTCCCTACTTGAGTAGGTGGGCCGCGGGCTACAATGCTGTTGGCTACAGGCCGTACGATAGGCTGCGAAGCACGGGCTCTTTGGGCAGCGTGGTACGTATCCCAGAACAGAAACAAGTGGGACTCCAAGAGTAAAGGGAGAGAGGGGAATGCTGAGCTAGGCCTGCGGGAACAACATTGCTAGATCATGTTATGTTGCGTGTGCTGCAGAAAAGGGCCAACTTGCGAGTACCCGTATGTACATATGTACTCGAACACGAGACCCTCTGGTGGACAGCCTGAGGGAAGGCGCGGCAGCCGAGAGGGGCAGGCAGGTGCGATGGTGCCCTCGCGCTGTCGTTCTATTCACTGCTGCTGCTGCTCGCTTGTCGCTGCTCTACTGGTTGTCGTTGATCTGTTGCGCTGAGCGGCCGCGGTGGCCCAAGCTCCTGCTCTGCGCAGCATATAAATATGTACCAGGATGAGTATGTAAATATGTAAATATGTAAATAAAACCAGACAGCGGCCGCAGTAATGCACAATGTCGCAGTACTCGTAGCAAACTCCAACCAGCACATAATTGCCGTTTCCCAAAGACAATTGTAGTCGCCCAATGTTTTCGGCTCTGCAGCCGCCGGCGTTGTTCCAGGTTTCGGCCAGGACAGCGAATGAGAAGAGCACGTCGCCTTGTGAACAGCGGCGGCGGCTGCGGCCTGGGATCACGAGGAGCGCGTTCCAGCCACCGTAATATTCGCGGCCTTGCCTCTGACTATGTGTGCTCGCGACTTGATCCTCTCTCTCTCTCTCGTTACATGCCCTAGTGGCACTATCTAGCAGCCATCCTTGCTGCTGCTTCTGCTGTTTCACTTGTCGGGGGTGCCCACGATTGGCCGCGTACTGATGCCCTTATCTGCTGATCCCTTGCATCATCTTTTCTTCCGTTTCCTCTACGAGTATGCGAGATCGTGACGAGACACGTGTATCGATGATGCAAGCGAGACGAGTCATCCTACGTATTCGAATAAATGCGAGAACAATGGGGTGGCCACCAAATCCGCTGCAGAAGTGCGGTTCTCAATTCTACCTCCTCTCGCGCTCAGGAGATGATCAGACTGCGCAAGTTGGGGGGAGGGAGAGGGGGCGCGCAACTTGCTTGGCTGGACACGAGCACTCAACACCGCCACTCTCTGTGGCACAAAACCATTACACGCTAGTGTCTTAGCGCATCAGCCAGCAACTCAATAGGTACAACTGCTCATAAGTAACTGCTCCAACTCGACTGTCAGCCACCGGTCAGCCACGGATACGTATGTATGTATACTGCGTAGTCGGGCGTATGTAGGTAGCCAAGATAAGGTCGTTGGTGCCACACCTCGTGTGTGCTCGTACATACGGGATGCGACGGCTCCGTACTCCGTAAATCGAACGTGTAATAACAAAGGAACATCCAGAATGTATCTTTACATATGTATACCTGTACATACAACACATAGATCAGCGACATTGCGCTCCTGCCCATTCCAAACGACTATCCCCACCCCCGTCTGTTTTCCCCTTCTCAATCTCGCTGCCCGTGTTCTTTCTTCTCTCTCTTTCTTTTTTCTCGTCTTGTCCTCTCCTTTTCCTCGCCGTCCCGGCCCAGTCTATTTTCTGATTGGCTGCCCGTGCCACATCAAAACAACAACAGAACCGTAACGTGCAACATGCGCTCCCAACGCTCTTTCCCAGACTGCCCCCTCTCCCCTCTTTCATCCACTACTCGTAGATCATGCGCTCCTTTCTTACTTTCTCTTTTCTCTTTGTTCCGTCTCCCAATTTTATTTTCTTGCCATTACGTACTCCATACTCACTCATCCACTACTCGTGCGTGCCTATGCGAGTACTTGCTCGCTTACGCTAGATCCGCACATGCATTCTAGATCGTGACCATGCCTTGCCATTTTGTCTGTCGCGATCACAAGACGCGAATGTCGCCCTTGTCTTCTAAGACCTTGGGCGTTGACGTTTCCCAACAACAGCATCTCGCGCATGCATCTCCGGGGCCGTCTCACGCATGCACTCGTAGACAGTGTGGTTTTCGCCAGTGCTATTGCTTGCGAAGGAGGCTTTGCTTGTAATTATCCTTGTCTCATTTATTCTACGCGCCGTCGTCCGCGACTATCTGCTATTGGTATTTCCCTGCACGTGAATCGCGTTTTATTGTCGCCCAACATGGTTCGAGCTTGGCCCTATTCTTCACGTGTCCCTTTCCTCCAGAAACGCGGAGAGTATGTCCGCCGCAATGTCCACTGCGTCTGTTGCAGCTGGTGTTTCTCTTCCTCTTTCCCCGGCCCCGGTGTTTGAATGTGAGGAAAATATTGTCACTGGCCGGCACGTAAGAATTGTTGCCTGAGGCCGAACAATAATCAAAAAGTGGGGTGCTATGCACAGGAAGTGACATCTATTTTCGCATCTGGTGGAATTTCACCGTCTTTGGCTGCCAACAGTGCCCTTTTGTTGAAAGAAGGCTCTCTAGTGGATCAAGTAGCATTTGAATCGTCTCGCTCGTGTCGTAAATTGGTAGTAACGATGTGAATTGTCTGCTGTGCTGTTCTGTAGCGGAGATGTGGTGGAACATTTGATGCTCGTGATGTCACCAGACGGAAAACAAATCTGCCCCGTACGGAGCACCAACAGATACAAATTGTCAACTTGATGCGTGGTAGTTGTGGGTGCTTTACTGTTTTTATTTTGGCCCTATTATTGTCTCTTTTCATGGTGTTTTGATGTTTTGTATATATTACTCGTAATAACTAATAATATTACCTGAAATGCATATGTTTTATGACCAATGTTGTAGAAATATTGCAGTCTGTCAACGAATCCCCCAAAAGTCAAGAAATATACCCACAAAGCGAGCGGAAAGTCTACGAAAACAAAGAAGCCCCTCAGGTAAAACACAAGCATCATTGGCTTGCCATAAGAGCCCATATTTGCGGGCTTCAACCGCAAACACACAATGCAGCATCGACAGCGGCATGCGAATGAACTAAACATTCAGCCAACCACCAAAAAAAGTCGGTGTTAAGGAAATGAAATATCAGTAGCATATAGGATCATATGTGATACTGCCAGAGACGCTTGGAAGACTTTGTACCGATAGTGGATGGGTGGTGGTGTCGCGAAATAACATAACACGGCCGTTCATGATGCCTCTTCTGCATACTGTCCACGCCCCAAGAGCATCACTACACATATTTCACTAGTCATAGCATGAAAATCATGGCAACCTCATTTGAAGGACCATACAGGACCATATATTGTTCCCATACGAAAAATCAACAGTAGTCTTGTCCCACGATCGCCATCTTCGAAAGTGGCATCGTCGCCGATTTGTCGGTCTCTTACACGCCTGAAAACATAAACAGACCATCAAACATTGCGCGCTCTTGTGATTCCCAATTGCCATACCAAACATTCACAAACGCTATTTTCAAACACGTACAACCCCCATGATGAAAGCCGAAGAATCACACCAGGCCACAATCCAAACACAAAAACCGCACAAACCCTAAGTGCAAACCAGAGCCACACCATCCATGCTTCTTCTGCTCCGAACTTTATATGCCGATGAGACAGGAGGACCAATATGAAAAAAAAACCCCCCAAACCCCCAAACACCCCAAAAGGAACTCTAAAAGCTAGGGATGATAGTAAAACAGTGAAAAAAACAACATATTCTATATTGTTCGTACAACGTTCGACGATGTTTCGGAGCAGTGTATCGTGCCGCCGCACGACACCCGGGCTCTAAATGCAGAACTTCTTGTCTAACCGCGACAGGGCTCGCGAGTCTTCGCCCGAGGGAGCGGGCTGAAGGAATTTTTGTGTCATAAAGCTGGACACAGAGCTGCTGGTTCCCGGACCGGAGGATGCAGAGCTGCTCGGAGCGCTACCGCTGGCGCTCGACGCTGCCTGTGACGGCGGAGGAATGGCTAGGTGCCGCGGCGAACTGCCGGCGCTGTTGCTGTTGCCGGTATGCGCACTGTTGGGCTCGGAATTCGATGGCGTCGGGTGCAACAGGGCTGACAGACTGGCCTTGTTCCCATTGCTCGATGCGGACGATGGCGAAGCATCATTTCCGTAGGGCGATTCGGAGTATGGCATATACGGCTTCTGCGGCTGCTGCTGCTGCTGCGCGGGCGGTTGCGATTGTTGCGCATAGGGGTAGGACGAGCGGGTCGGTGAAGGCGAGAGTCGTCTTGGAGGGGTGAGGGAATGTAAAGACGGGGGCGGTGCTGTCGTCGTGAGAGCGGGCAAGACGGTCTGTGAGCCTGGGTTGCTCCGCGAGCTCGATGACGAGTGGTAGGACGAGGAAGGGCCTGCCGAAGACACAGGGGGGAGAGTGGGCGGCTGGCGGTAGAGGGACCGGGGTGAATGAGACTGGTGCTCGTGGTAGCTTCCGCTACTGGAGTGCTCTGGTGGCGGGGGTCCGTATGATGGGTGCATCGGTGGCGGCCCATTGAAAGGCGGCATCCGGTCGTAGGGGCTGCCGTAGGAATGAGGTCCTTGCGAGGACGGTGGGTGGATGTGCTGCTGGCCCTGGTAGTATCCAGAGTGCGGTGGCGGAGGAGAGTTCCGCGAGTAAGGGTCGGAGTGAGATGGGTGATATGGCGGCCCGGGAGCTGCTGTGTAGTGGTTGTAAGGAGGTGTCGCAATGGGCGAGGGCGGCCACGAATAGCCAGGTTGGCCGTAGGGACCATAGCCCTGGTGATGTCCGCTGGTGCTCAATGGCGGCGGTGCGTGGTGGCCGTAGTGTGGAGGAGGTGGCTGATGAAGGTAGCTAGGATGACGGGGAGACGCGCTTGGGTGATGTGGCAGAGGAATCCGCGACACGGGCGGCACGGGGATGTTGTCGGTCAGGCTCGACTCGGGGTACATGCCCTTGATGGGAATAACGTTGCGCAGAGTCGGATCGGCTGAAGGCTGAGCCAGTTCTGGCTGACCCTGTGTTGGGCGTGCATAGTAGGAAATCAGATGCAGGTGCTGGCCATTGGACGTGGTGATGCTGAAAGACTGCTTCATTAGACCATCTGCCTTGTATCGGTAGCCGTCGGGCTCGAGTTCTTCGGGGTCCTCGTCGCTGCCCCGGCCGGACGAGTCCGGGGTTTTTCCCGTTACACGCCGAAGAGTTGTGAAGCCGCCTCCTCGCTTGCCCTCCATCTCACGATATGTCAGAAAGCTGCCGGACACACGGCTGGCGCTCCAGGATTTGCCGTCGGTCCATCGCCGCATGCCAGCTTCCCTCTCATCCCAGACAAACACGGATCCGGACCGGATGGCTTGCCGCTCCTTCTCTGACAGCCGCCGCTGCACTCGTGGCAGAAGTCCGAGCCGGCAGGCCTCGAAAAGCTTGATGGCGTCTGCTGGTGTCCGAACAATGCCGTGGTAGGTCTCCATGGGGTGTTTTTGGGTGGACATGGTGCTGTGTGTTTCGTCTCGAGAGACGAAAGGTTGAGGGCGGCTGTCCTTCGTCGCCTTGTGCAGCTAGTTAGTTGGGAAGTGCGCCGTGTTTTCCCACAGGCACTCGTCACTCTTCGTCCGCTCACACCGTCGGTATGATGTGAGAGTGCACCCCAATGCGAGTAATGGTAGATGCACAGAGGTCAGGGCAGGAGAAGGAATGTAGGTTGCCAAGCGATGACAACGAAAAGATGAAATGGTATGTAGAAATGTGCAAATGAGGGGAAAGGAAGGGGAGACGGAGTCAAGCAATTGAAAGAGAAGAGCAAGAGAGGCAAGAGAGAGCTGGTCTCGGTGTTGAAGATCAAAGGCGACTCTCGTAGATAAGATGGGTTGGAATTGGGCGATCGCGAGCACGAAATTGCTTGACAGAACCGCTACTGCGTAGTCTGCCGCGCGGCGATAATTAAAAAGACCGATAGATACGACTGGCGGAGAGGCGTGCCAAGACTTGTACTGCCGCGAAGAGACCGTCAACCGTCCTCGAGGCTTGGCGCTTGCTGGGTAGGAGGAAAAAAGGTAATCGCAGTCGATGTGGGTAAACGGCGTGGATGCTAGCGAAGTGCTGAAACACTGTCGAGGAAGGCTCCCAAACGGCCTGGAAGCTTGTGCGTTTTTTGCAAGTCGCAAGCCAAGATCGAAGCAAGGGCACGGGCTAGATGACGTTAGCTTTTCTCTGCGGTCTCCTCTGACGACGGGACCACGTAATTGTTCTTCGTGTTCTCGTCGAACAATCTGGGGAACAACCTGAGACAACGAGACAACTGATAATAAAGCTATGATGGGTAGGGCAGAAGATCCATGGGGCTCTTCAGTGATGTGCAACGCATAACGAAGAGAAGTAGTGGAGAGAGAGTGTGAGGAGGGGGGATGAAAGAATGAGATCAACAGAGGCAACTGAACGAGACTTGAGAAACGTGTAAATCTGGGTGATGCTCGCTCTTTCCAGTAGATGTTGCTTGTTCGGGCGTGTGGGACCGTCCCGCCAGCGGGCGAAACGCGGAGGACTTCGAGACGTGCAGGGGTAATTGGGTGTACAGGAACGAGGGTTCGTCTTGGGGGGGGGAGGGGGGAGGCCGCGCAACACAAGAGGCCCTGGCTCCCACGCCGAGGTGTTTGCAGACGCGGAGAGCCCACACAAACGGACGAGATGAGCAAGAAACACTACACGTACGTACGAGGGTGGAGCAGGGGCAAGTGGAAATAGGGCAGAGACAGGCGCAAAAATAGAACAATTGACGGCAAAAGAGAGGGAAGACAAGAAACGGGAAGCACGGTGGAGCGAGATAGGGCGAGATAGAGACAGATTGGAGGACGGGGGAGAAGGAGAGAGAGAGAAGGGCAGAGCTGTCAGAAAGGCTCCCAAGACAGAAGAAGAGCCAGAATGACAACGGGGACGGGAAGCTAGAAAGAGACCACGGCAGAGCGAGTGTGGAGGTGTGAGAGAATCGAGTGTCCTTGTCGTGTACGAAGTACCCGTAACTAGACACACGCCCTCTGTTCAAGAAGCTTGGAAGCTTGCGGGAAGGCAGAGCAGCCGAACAGCACGGCAGCAGCGGGCAGAAGAGCGGCAGGACGAACAGCAAAGCAGCAGAGCAGCAGAACGGCAGAACAGGAATATTCCACAATGGCGGGTGGGAGCTGGGGCCAAAACACCGAGTTGCAGCGAAATGCAGGCTGTCAGACGGCCGATCATGACGATGCACCGCAACACAGCCCAGGGCTGTCCGAAGCGCCCCACGAGGTAAAACCGCCTAAAGTTGCTTCCAATGGCGGCGATCGCAGCAGGATGAGGCGGTTATGGTTTATAGTTATGGTTTGTGGGATTGATTCTGCACCGAAAAAAGAGACGTCTGTGGACCCTGCCTGGGCTGGGTTTGGGTTTTTGTTTGAATTGTGGATGCTGTCTCGCCGTTTTCGAAACGCTGCTATGCTTGATGCTTGATTCGGGTGCCCTGCTGTTGTTGGATTCGTGTATTGTGTGCACTTGGCGTACTTGCTACTGGCCGCCATGCGCTTGTTTTGGGACGTCCTGAGCAGATTTTTGCTTGTTTCTGCACTGTCCTGAGAGGCTGCTATAGGAGTATGGAGACGATGGAGACGACGGGGACGACGGAGACGACGGAGACGATAGTGTTGCTGCCAAGTATGGATGCCAAGAGACCTCACAAAAGCAGTGCTGTTGTCGTTGTGTTCTCTTCTTGTTCGTTTTATCCGAATCATACGTAGTGGACTGGCTGCCAAGGCGTTTTCTTGGCCGCCCCATTTCCTGTGGAATTGAGTCGCCTGGTGAGTGCATCGGCCTGTCGGGATACAGTTATATGCAGCTGTGGTCGTGATGTCCCCTGCCTATCCGAGGTGTCTCGCCGTCGCCATCGTCAATATCGATATGTTGCATCTGCTGCTGCTCTCTGATGTCTTGGAGGGACGGTTGCTGCCATTCGCTGCTGTCGTTGCCATCGCTGCCATCGCCGTCAATGTCGCCAATGCCGTTGGTTTGTCCGTGCGTCGTCGGAGAAAAAACAGTCATGGCTGCCATGACACATCGCCGCTCCCTCTCCTTGCTGTCTCGGTCTTTCTCTCCTCTCGCGGGGATGGGGATGGGAAGGCAAAGGAGAAAAGGCAAAACACCAAAGGATAAAGGTGACGGAAGGGCGAGGAACAAAAACAGGAATAGAGAGAAACAGAGACAAAACAAGTCACAGGGCGTGCCGAATGGGGCGTCCGTTCCTCGCCTAACTTTTTCTCTCCTCGTTGCTCAGGTTGTCCCCGGACTAGCTGTGCTATTTATTGTACGTACCTGTTTTTATCGTCGTGTCTCGGTGTCTCGAAGCCCGAATCGCCTTCAGCTCTGGTGCAGGGAGGCGCAAATTGTGTTCGTTGGGAGGCGACTGGAAGGTGAAAGCAAACAGAAAAGGTGGTGAATGATAGGTAATGATTCTTCGTCTGTAAGGATAAAGAATTAAAATCCAATGGCTCCACCTGATCGTCAAGGGTTCAGTGACAAAAAAAGAACAAAAGAACCAAGATTGGATTGGAGACCGAAGGGGAGACCGACGTAGCGGGAAGAGAAAAGAGGGTTCTTCGGGAGAGGAGCAAGGAAATCAGAAGGAAGAGAAGGAAAGGGACAGCCTCGAAGTAAGAATACGACGTTCGCTTGTGGTCCGTTAGTACAAATAATTGGACCAAGTCCAAGAGGCAAATTTTAAGTGTTAAGGTCGAGGTCAATGAATCCGAATCCCCACCGTCTGTTACCCCCAGTAGCAAGGAAGAAAAAGACAAATGGGGCTGTAGGGGGGGAGAAGAGATGGTGGAGGGGAGTACGAATACGCATGCGCAGAGTACTCGTATGTACAACTACGCACTACTCGTACAGTACAGGCAGGGTAGTAGGGGTAGGGAGGGGGTGTGGCGAGGAACTGGGCTCGGCTAGCTTTATTTTATTTGTAACCTCAGCGCTTGGCGTTCCTCGATATTCCAATCCACTGTATTGGATGGATGGGACGGTGAAGAGACTCGCCAAGAGGGCAGAAGGAGAAACCAAACGACGGAAGCGGAGAAGAGGAGGAAGAAGAATAAGAGGAGGAGGAGGAGGAGGAGGAGGAGGAGGAGGAGGAGGAGGGGCACTGAAGCTTTCACTATTGCGGTTCGAGCAACCGAAGGAGCAAAAGGAGCAAGAAGCTTGGCGCAGAGACTTGGAGAGCTTGGCTGTGACGAGCGGAGGTGCTACGGAGGCGCCAGTTCTCGTCATTCGGTGGCCAAGTGGTGTACAGCCACTGTGAGCGGGTTTGGCTTTTGGCTCGGCTGGGTCCCAGCCTATTGGCATTTGGCCGAAATATCTCGATCGGGTTGCTGCCTGTCTCTCTTTTTCGCGGACAGGAAAAGGTCGTGAAAAGACGGGGAAGCAAGTGCTACAAGACAAGGCCAGAGACAGAAACAGACGGAAGTGGGGCTGTGGCCGTATGCAAGAGGGTGGATGGTGATGGGGGTCTGCTGTGTTCGTTCGTCTGTATGTATGTACGTCGTAGAATGGCGTGCACATCCTGCAAGTTGAGGATGCTGAGTGTGGACAAGAGGACAGAACGGAGTTACACGTAAGATACGTATCTTACTCTCGAAGCTAGAGTGCTATGTACAGTGCTACGCAGGACGAGCAGATTTACAGGACAGAGCGTTGCGTAAGGTTCTTGCCCCAATTGGCGGGTCTTGGTGGAGGATGGGAAAAAATAAGAAAGAACGAGGCAAGCTTGGAAGACCGTTAGGCACTGCAAAGGAGGGTCTCTTCTCTGGTGCTACCAACAATGCACCCTGCTGTGAGACTGCGACTCGTGCAGTTGTGGCAGGCTTGGCTTGGCTTGGCTTGGCTTGGCTTGGCTTGGCCTGGTCTGGCCTGGTTTGGGCCTATGGCCGCCGATTGTGGGGTGCGAAGAGTGGGGAGGGGCGTGTGAAGTCGTTCTTTCCTGGCTGTTGCGAATAGGGAATATTTTTTTTACTCGTACCTTCGCACTACGGTCCATACCTGCTGCAATTGTATGCTCCGTCTGCATTGCGTATCTGCAGGAGACGTACGTCGTAAGGATGGGCTTAATCGGCACGAGCACTTGTTCCACCATAGAGCTAAATACGAGTACAAGTACAGGTACGGCGTGCTGGCACTCAAATCAATACCCACCTACTCCCCCGAAAAACACTGCCAAAAAGAGTGGCCCACTAAAAAGCACTAGGGAACCACTACAACGCCAGGCGGGCCCTGTTGAGAAGGAACATTCGATAATACACTACTCGTAAAAGCGAAGCATCAAGATGCGCAAGCAGTTCCTGCAAGTGGAGCCGACACATATCTCGACGGATAGAAGAGCGTACGAGTCTGGAGCATTCGTAGGAATACTTTGTACGGAGTGCGATGGCCATAAATGCGGAGCCAGTGTTGGACCCTACATTTGTGCCTTTGTACATTTGCACAGCTTTGCACACGGGCTGCATGCTCCCGTTTGGATTTTCCAGCAAAACGGCAGGAAGGAGTGGATGGCGTGAGATGTTTGAGATGAGGCTGCTCCTCTTCTAGGTGAGCACGACCCATTATATTTTGGAATCCAGTCCCAGCAATATCAGCGAATATGACAACAACATGTGCACCGCACCGTTGACGGTCGCTGCTGACGGGTGCGTCTCACGAGGCATTGCCCTTTAGCTCTGCGTTTTCCCGCAACGGATCAGACGGGACGATGCTTTTTGGAGACGAACTAGTCTGCGTACTAAGTAGACTTTTGGGGCCTGTACTCGTAAGCTTCTTGTGTTTATTGGGAAGCCGTGGAATTATGCTCCGTCCGGCAATAGTCGCTAAGCTAGTGCGCTGTTCCAGTAGTGCATACCCTCCGCGCACTATTTGCCCCAGTGCACGAATCACTGATGCGTACCACGGTTGTCGTAACCACTAAAAAAGCCGTATTTCCGTTCGTATGTACACGACAACTGCTCCGCATGAGCATGTTGCACGAGTATGCATGTATGTACTACGACTACGAGTGCTGTGCTCAGCCCTGTCCCATATCCTGACATGCGAACAGATTCCTTCTCCTGTGGACAATTGTACTCGTACACTAGTGCGGAGTACATGCGAGTAGGATGCTGGGCGTGGCTACTAGCCTCTTGTGTAGTATCTCCATTGGATTGGGCTATTGTGTGGCTTTGCCCTATCGACGAAACGACACTGTGGTAGGGAGTGGCCCAAGAATGGTCGTTTTCTTTTTATCTTGGCCCCAGCGCCTGGCGAGACCCCTGGAGCCCGTCTGGTTAGCACATGTCTCCGGAAGCACAGGGTCTAGAAGTTGACCTGAGAGAGGACAAAGGAGGAGGAGCACAAGGGCTTGAAAATTGAGATGATGACCCGCGTGATCCGGGAGTCCCATGCTTGGCTTTTCTTGCATCTCACCGTGGGCTCATGAACACACGAACGGGCGGATATTAAGCTTCTAACACAAAGAAAACGGGGTATGACACACTGGGCACCAGCACTGGTACGGAGTACATGTACCCATCTATGCGACTTGTGTGCTTATCATCATAATGCCGCAAGAAAAAGGAAACAAGTATCCTCAGCCCCCTACCGGATGTGGCGGAGGGGTCGACCACCAAGACCCGGCTAGGTCTTGGCAAAAGCATACGAATGGATTAGAGTACATAGTGTACGTACGGAGTAGTGTACGAGTGACATGCGATCGCAAGTATGCAAGCGTTCGTGGCTCTTTATTAACAAGCATCACGGAGCAATTAACTGGATAGGCCAAGCTGCCGGAGTGGAGTGCCCTAAAAAGAGGGGCCAGCGCCCCTGTCCTTTTTCTAGTTGTAGTGTATATTCGTACTCCGTACAGAGGAAGCTGGCGACGACGTGTCGTACCTACTACATCTTAGCAGACGGTTTCTCCATAGAAAGAGCTGGTATATGCTACTGCGTAATGCCCCGCTGGACCAATATCTTACGTGTTATTAACCAGTGCAGGACCGACGCAAAAGGATAGTCCAAGGGGAAATTCAAAAGACCTGGTGCGAAAATAAGGAGACATAGTGCCAGCCCGTGCCAAGACCAGCAGTGGATTTGGCGAATTTCAAGCTTATTTCTTCCGACGGGCGGCCATCAGCAGCAATCGGCTACACGTCGTTGGTTTGCGTGGCAATGTTACAGAGTGCGTCGGCTAGCCTATGGAGTCTGAGTGAGTTAAACGGAGCATAGCACACAGTTGGTACCCTTGGCTCCTTTCTTGGAAGTCTTGGCGTTTTGGGGGCTCCTGCCGTTCTATCCTTGCTTCACCGCTCTGGCTCCTGTTTCTGGTAGCTGTCGTTACAGTATGTCGTGCGCTGTAACTACATACTCCATAGGCTTATCTGTGCCAAAGTGTCCTCTCGTGGTCTGGCCAGCTTCTGCGCACCTTCCCCTTGTAATTTTTCCTCTTCACCTCGGCATTGTTTCCGCTTTCAATGGATTGGCATTCCTTTTTGCATATTTTTTTTCTCCTTGTGTCCTTTTTCTTGTTTCTAGTTGCTTTTTGCTCATCCTGCACCTCTCCTGCGATGCCACGGATCCCTACTGGTGTCTTGCGTGATGTTCGTCCGTAGAAATACCGACCGATCGCCGACTTGTCAGATATTGGTGACTGGTATGCTGCTCGGTCGCGATGGCTCAAAAGGGAATGCGACACCACTGTGGTACATTCACTTCAGATGTACGAGTACAAGTATACCTGGGCGTCGTACACGCGGAGTAGGTCTCAAAGGTATGACAGCACAGGAACAGAAGGAATTCACGCTACTGGAGCGCCACGCTTCCATCGTGACTTCCTTGTCCATCCTGCAGGGCAGATTCTACATAGTTCTGTGGCCCCTTCTGCCGTCTCTTTCGCTTCCGTAAATGACTGGAGCTGCCACACGCCTCTGGCATTCTTCCTTGCTCCTCCCGCATTACGCATTTTATGGTTACGTTTATAAACGCTTTTCGTTTATCCCTGTGGACAATACGGGCGGAAAAGAAGGTACGAAGTACTTGCGCCTACTCGAATACGGGCCCACATCGCAAAATAGAAGCTCTCGATCTCTGTCCTTCGTATTTCGCATCGCCAGGAGAGGAAAGTCTGTCGCCCAGCCCCCATTCGTAAGGATATGAGTGTACCTGCCCAGACTCCAAAGTACTTTCGTAATAGTCTTTTGTCTGCCATACGAGATACGCACCCCATAAGCGTCCCGAACGGATAGAACGGAAAACAAACCAAACGAATAAAGAATCCATGTACCAAAAGGAACAGCACTAAAAGCAACGAGGTAAAAAAGAAAAGAAATTTAACAAAAGGGCAAGCTCGGAAGACTGGCACATGGAGCCAACCAATAGGTGCACTTTTTCCAGAGCGGGGGAAGAGGACAAAAAACACACACTAAACGGTTGCTTCGCAAATTTCGTGGGAGTAAGAATCTTACGCCGTATGACAGAACATCCCTCGTGAGATAAGACTGCACCATTCCGTGCGTTCATGTTTAGTGGGCTGTCAACCAGGGACAGGGTGTGCCCATTTGGGCAACGCGAGAGAGAGGGAATGTACGCATATCATGGAGGAGTGTAGGACATGTCATACATACGTCCTCGACAGCAGGACAAAACATGTAGCGGCCAAATTGGAAGGGATTGACGTCACAGGCTGGCGTTATGCAGCTGCCCCTGGGATGCGTAGTTTCCCTTGTTATTACATATGCAACGACAAATCATGATCTTTCGGTATTTGATAATGAATTGTTTGATTTGCCCCGATGATCAGCTCCCCCTTTTCGCACACCTACAATGTAGATTCCCTCTGATGGCAAGGGCGGCGGCAGCTTGGACAAGCTCCGTATAGCTTTTTAAGCTTCAAGCTGTTAGGCTGGCTGTGCGAAGATCTTCTCCCTTTTCTCCTCCCCCGAAACAAGGAATTCATTGAACGGTCGGGGGGCTGGTTGTCAGCACGGCGTTTTGTCTCAGCAAACTGCACACAGCGTACGGAGTACATACTGCGTACATGTGTGCATGTGTGCATAACTAGTAAAACCAAAGCAAACACCCTGGACATGGGCGCCAAGTATACGACTACGAGCATGCCGAGTATGTGCAATAAGCTGCTATAGGTACTCCATATTCGTGTCAAAAATGCTGCATAGCTGTACGGAGTAAGTGTGCAGACGCTCGCTTTCGTAACCTTTCACAGAAATAGAATGCGAGCCAGTAAGACGGATCCTGGCACTCGCTAATAGTAAACGGACATATATTCGCTCAGACTAGCTCTGTAATGATGTACACTATGATGTTCGTATCTTGTTTCTGTTTCTTTCTTACTCCGAGTGTCTTATTTTCTAATACTTGCCGCTTACTTTAAAAAGTCTCGATCTCCATTAATCCCGATATGCTTGGAAACATTGGTTGACACTTGCTTTCTCCCTTGTTATCTACGAGTATTGGTAGCTTTCTGTGCTAACAATGCTGGTGGAGCCTCCCCCTTTTCATCTTGGAGCTTTAACAAGATACGAGGTGCCTACCGCCTGAGTGTACAAGTACAAATATATATGGAGTATATGTACTCCGTACATACATCGTACATACCTGGAGTCTCACTGCACATCCTTGCTTTTCCATACTCGTCGCCGCTTACAAAATTACGGGTTGAATGCGACATACGCGTAAAACCCCAACTTCGCCGATTGCCCCGAACTGGGGGGAAGGGGCTCGAAAACGTAATGATTTCTTTTCCTATCCCAATGCTGCTTGTTTCCCTGTTGTATGTTTCCTTTTTGGCCCTTGCTGTCGGGTTTTATGGCATGGTGGCCCGGCCCTATGCCCATATGAGATATTCCAGAGCCACGGTACTTGCTTTTTCGTGGCTTGTGGCATAATCCAGTTATGCTTTACGTACATACGAGAGTATGCGCATACGTGTACGGAGTACCTGTAGTGTACGTAGCTGTAATAAGCAGTCTGGAGAATGGGGTTCTGCTCATGACGCGTCTTTACAGTGGACTCCACCTTGAACCCATTGACACTCTATGGAGCCTCAATGGCATTTTGTTTGAGCAGAACGTTGACTATGACGTTGAGCCATCGTCAGCGCTGACAGCTAGGAATGCACAATGCGTACGAGGACACTACGCATACATACCTCTGTCGCTCATCCCTTATTCATTTGTGCTAGGCCTAGGCCCCGGAAGCAGAGGAATGGACGACAAGTACAGAGTACATATGTCGAGACGTTCGTACAGTCCCAATGATGAAACATTAAGAGATTCTACGAATACTTGTGCCAAGACATGCACTAGGTGTCTCAAAATGCGAAAAACAACAACAGAAAACGGCCCGTTGTGAAACTCTGCCTCAGAAATATCCCCCCCAAATTATACGAAGCACAGCAGGGGTCGGTCTTTCCAAACAAAGTGTCATTATCGTCATCTATCCTTCTCAATGGACCCAATAACCGACAAGACATGTGAGCCTCGCCTTGGACTATCGTAGCACATACGACTACTCGTATGCCTTGTACTCGTAAGTGCAAATCAACGTCTAGTGTACGTGGGCCTCAATCCCATGGTCCTCGACATCGGAGCCGCTGCGTGAAAGTTAGGTTCGTGTTGGAGAAGTGGCGTTCAGCCCCTTCAGCCTATCCCGATACTTGCAATATCTACGAGTATGGGTTTGGAACAGAGTACTCTTTACTCCGTCTATACGAGTAGCTGTAGATGCACAATACTCTCAGCTAGCCCTTGGCGGCCTCAACATACGAGCAGTCACCGAGCAATTTTCTTTCAGCCCGTTGAAGACAACTCTCGCCTCTGCACGCGTCATCTTCAGGGGCTAGAATCTGGAGATGGCGCCGCCAGTGGAGACCTAGAACTGGAAAGCGGCAAGACTACAAAGCAATAGGCCCCAAGTGAAAAGCGAGTAGCTGGTTGCCCTAGGGGATAGGCTGGCGTGGCATAACCTTGTCTCTCGTAATGCTAGGACAATAGGGGGGTGCCCAGCCAATTCGTATGCTTTTGGTGTTATTATTTTAAGCATACTTGTTATATGTACACTTGTAGAGTAGTCCTATTTGCCTACTTTAGCTTTGGCAAATATTGATTGCTATTAGCTCACAGAAAGCGCGTATTCGTATCTGTCGTCGTATGCGCCTCTTCGGATCTACTACGCGATAGAGATATATGCCCCCTCAATAGGAAGAAAATACCAAGAAACCTCCTCAATTTGCACCCCGAAATGGCCTCGCGTCTTGGCAGCTCGCCTGTATACAAGGCCCAGACTCGTGTATTACGACGCATTCCCACTCTGCAAGAGAGAAAAACGGCCGACGAGGGTGGTAATCAGGAGTGAATGGACAGTGAATTGGCATGAGCATGGCCGCGTTCCACTAACGCAAACCATGTCGAGATTTCCCTCTCTGCTTCTCCCTTGTAGCCGCGCGATCGTGCCGTACGCCGTGCTACAAGAAAGGGTCGCCAGGAGCCCGCTTTGGAAGGGTTTCCTAGGCGGAGTGGGGGAGACTGTAGCACCGTGTATGTACGGAGTACAGAGTAAAGGAATAGATACCAGTATGGTGCTGCACAGGGCCGAATAGCAAATGGGACATTGTCATATCCGAAAGCGAACACGAGTCACGAGTCGCGGGGAGCGCTGTGGCCTCTGGATTAGTTAGTACAGCTTCAGTGGCAGCGACTCTACATATAACCCTTACAGCACGCAAGGAAAAATACGAGCAATACCCTCTTGGCGGCCTATGGAGAGATGACAGGAGTCGCTCTTAGTCTCTGGGCATGTTATCCAAGCGTCTTGGAGCGGTTTCTTGGCCCTCGGACATCAACCTAAATGAGTTTTTCGTTCTTGGGCAGCCACAGGTGGGGGGGGTAGGCCGCCATGATTTTGGTGTAAACTTAGAGGGAAGCGGTAACGATCGGGCGACACAAGGCAGAAGGAGCAATAAAGGATAGGCTATGGACATAGCTTCAGCATATACGAGTACGTGCACTCCGTACGTGTACCATACATATGTATTAGGCGTAGTTTAGCTACCGGATTGCAGCCATGAGTCGTCTCTGAGTGAGCTACAGCGACTAAACTGCGGCTCAGCACCTTTGGTCTCGTACTCCGTATAGACATGTCCACCCATGCGACCACTGTCAGTGACGGATAGTGTGCTCACTCTTCGCTAGATTCGCCTCCTGTAGCTTCATCTAATTTCTCTATGGTACTCTGTATGCGCTTGTGTCTTGATACACGAAATCAAAGAAGCAGCACTTTCCGCTCCTGCTCCAATTATTCTCTCTCGCCCCTCACGGAGTAACTACACATCTAATCGTTCCGCAGACACTTGTGCAATTTTGCATGGTCACGCGTGTGACGAAACGATGGCCAACGATGCACAATGAACCGGGTCTCCATCTTTGTGCAGCTTACAGAGACCTCTAGGCCGAATCAGAACTGGCATTTGACAGCAGCGTCGCACGGAGGAGCAGAGAACAGAGGCACAACGATAGCGGAGGAGCAATATAACCTTTCGTGCGTAAGGCCCTCCGTGTTTCTCTTCTATCATTCCCTTGTGCCACCGGGAACGCGGCCTCGAGGGACCGCCATCTGAAGTCACGCAAGCCCCCCTTTTCCCAGGTCATATGCTCGTCTTACGCCGGTCCTCGTACATCTATGCCCACGCCTAAAGAATCTCATGCTGTGCCTTTGTGTCCGCAGACAGACTGTAGAGGTTCTACAAGACGCAGGCTTTCTATTGACGCATCGCAGACACCGGACAGATAACGGTCTCTCGTGGGTGGTGGTCCTCCTCCCCGTGCAACGGGTCTCTTATCTTGTCCCATTTCGCTTTCACTGCTTCGTGCTTCGTACAGTGTTTTGCACCTGGTAATGTCATACTCCCAGCCCAATAAGTGGCGTGCCGTTGCCAACGCCTCGATACACTTCCATCCTGTTAATTAGAGCACCGTAGGGTCCCCCACGCAGATCAATAGGACATTGTAGCAAACTTTGGTTGTTTTGGCTCGGCATGGGGGGACGGCCGGAGGAAGAAGTGGCACCGACGCCAGTCTGCCAATTTTGCATACTCCGTACATGGCAGCTCTTTACCCGGCGGAACTACATTCCACAAAAGTAGAGGCAAATTCGTACAGACATCCTCCTACCCACATTGCGCCTTTCTGTCGTCTGCTGATGGATGTATGACATGAGCTGTTGGAACTGGGCTGCCACCTTGGCTGATACGACACTGTTGTGGCCGCTGCCCCTCAACACCTTGTTATCATGCCTAGCATTCACATACAACAGTGCTTTGTACCGTGACATCAGCTCAGTTGATTGGGAGTGGCTTGTGGCTAAAGTCAAGCTAGTAAGCCACCCGTTCGGTGGAACACAGTTCGCACGAGTACATACATAGATGGCCAACAAGGGAATGCAAACACAAATGATGACGATACCAACCTATCATGAAGTTGGATAATATGTGGCAACCACGGTCCGTCGGTGAGTGCCTATCGCTTGTCTCTGGCCCTTGCCGCTTTGCCATTATGCTTTTTTTTGGGGCGATTCATTTCGACCGCCAACGATATATTGAAATGGGGGGGGACGCAACCCAATACGTTTTGAGATAGACGGGCCATCTGCCACCCTCCATTCGGCCAGCGCTCGCTGGATCCTCATTGTGGCCAGCTGGAAAACGGTTAACAAGAGAAGACGACCGGGCACAAATATGACTCCGTGCCACATACATCGCTCCTTGTGTTTCTGCTGCATACTAACCAACATCGTATGCATCCATACTTCGTAACTACGGGACACGGCATGTTGCTGGACTCGGCGATAACTTGCCGTGTTGGGGGATGAGGTCCATGCACCAACATCCCACTAAGGCTGCCTACCTTAATCATTAGACAGGCGGTCCATGGTGCTAAATATTATTAGAAATCTAGAGCATTAGAAGCCGCAAGCCGCAAGCCGCGCACTTTATCCTGCAGAAGCCTCTTTGTATTTTCTTTGAGGACTCAGAAACGGGAGCAGCAACAGAACAAAGGGTTGGATGCGGCAGGATATTTGGGACCGAAACAGGCATCATTTGGTATCGCTGCCGCTGCCGAAATGTGTTTTTATCTCTCATATCTTCTCATATCTTTTCCATGGCAGTCTATTTTTCTTGCCATCCCTGCAGGTAGTGAAACGGACCAAGTGAGCTTTGAGATAAGACGACGGGCGGAAAACTAGCCCCCTCCTTCACGTCGGTGAAAAGATAAAGGGCAATAGTTGCAAGGTCTTATTCCCTTGATCACACAATCCCCCTCATTCGTTGCTGGCAATGCATGTGTGCGAGCAATTTTTCATACTTTGCGCCCAACCGGACTGAATAGGGTATAGCTTTTCCTTAGTATAGCTGAAGTATTGGCAAGTCTAGGGGGGAAAGAAGGGCGGTTTGTCAGACCGCGAGTCGGAGGGCAAACAAGTCGGGGAACAAGCCGGCCAGTTAAACCGCAGACTGCTACCAAACGAGTGAGAAACTATTGCACGCGAGTGAGACGGCGGCCTTGGCTTGCACGAAAAGTGCATGCACCATCGCCAAAAAACCAGCCTCTCGTATTTTGCTCTACCAGGTGCAGTAACAACGCCAAGATCCAACAGAAAAAAACTGCGCACAAACATCCAATGCAGTAGCTCCGTGCGATCCGTCTCGCACACAAAAATATATCGTTCTCGTGGGATGGTACATCCTAAAGCGGATGGCGTCGAGCGGCCCAAATAACCAACGATGCCCAAAGAAACCAAGTACGATTTGGACCAGAACATCCCATGGCGAATGAGAAAACAGAGACGGCGAAATATACAGGAAGAGAGAAAGATAACCCTGTAGCCAGCCTATTAACTACTGTAAGCCGGTCTTTCCGTGTCTGATATGACGTTCTCCCGTTTTGAGCCAGGATGGCTGGTGGGTTATAGCATGACCTTGCCACAGCAATCAAATAGGTATTTATTATTATTTTTTATTTGCCTGGACACGCCCCTCTAATTATTTCTTTTACCAGTCCCGAGCCATGCCCAACACTGCTTAAGCTTAATTCACTTAGGGACGTCGACCAATCCGTTCTAGCGGGCCAAGACTTTTTTCCGACTCTGCTTGTAGATGACAGACAAAGTTATGCCGAAGCGCCAGCGCAGCAAGCCACAGAAGCAGAAAATTACCACACCAGCCAGGCCCAGACTGGTCCTTGCGGTGCTAGCTCACCGCCACTGCGCAGGTCAACTGATCATCAGCTTTTGTCTGGTTGTCTGCCTCATCCTCTCTCGCTCGTATGGTTCACTCATTCCAACGACATCTGTCATTGTGGAGATGTCTACGTAGTGAGGGAGGAGGGGTTGCTCCGAGAGTTCCATTCCAGGGCGGATTCAGTGACATCTTGCCAACTGCTGGATACTGCATACTTTGTAAAATCAAGTTTTCGAGAGCTTACCAAGCATCCCAAGGCTTGCCTGCCTGCCTTATACCAAACCTACATTACATCTCGTCCTATCTGTCCCGACCCCCCCTTTTTGGCTGCGTTTGGCGGACGGCCAGGCTTTACAATGTGCTATCGGCTGGCATTTTCCTGATGGTGTGCGAAGTTGCTGACCCCTCCTACTCTGCCTGTTGGGTGTTATTTTTTGGTCGCGCTTTCTTGGGAGCGCATCCTTCTGCTGATCCAATGCTGACAGGAGCGGCCCATTCCCCACAGTCCATGAGGATGCCGAGGCTGCTGTTCCATCAGTGACAAGGGTAGCGGCTCTTTGTTTTTCCTCGATTGAGGCTGCTAAACTTGTGTGATCACTGCAAGAAATGGCAAAAAAGTACGAGTCGTCGCTCTCGTACAAACGAATATGTACTCATGCACACGACAAACCGGCACCTGCAACCCGGAAGAGGGCATTTTACACTTCTCACTGAGCGCGATCTTCTTGGCCACCCTTTATTTGCACTGGTATGAGCTTCTTCGGGCACTGTGGATTACTTTTAGTTACTGGCACACCCCTGTTCACGCTGGCTAACCCACATAATGGAGCTCCCCTTCTTAAACTTTAGTCCACCCCCCCTACCTCCACGAGCTGACGCGGCCCCCCCCTCCTCGTTTTAGTGGGGGGATGGTTAAGTTTGGAAGAGGGTCATGGCCCTCCCGCTCGCTGGGAGGAGCTGGTCATGGAAAATACGGCGCTCTTGTAGGTGCTGTAGTGTACGAGTAGTTGGGGCTGGTAAGATACGAGAATAGTACGGAGTAGTGTACGAGAACGGGGATACCATGCTCTGGGGCCACCATTTGCTGTAACTATGTACATTGTAAGCCTCTGATGCTACGGGTTGTTGTACTATCCCGAACGGAGGATGGGACGGCGGAGTATTGGACTGCGACAAGAAACGGCGAGAAAACGGAGCACGTCCGAGAAAGGCTCTCGAGGATCGGCAGAATCGTGATCTTGCTTGTTTTTCTTGCCCTGCTTTCTTGCACAAATGGACAAACTCCTGCTGGCAAGTTACATACACAAAAAGAGGATTAATTTCACAAAGGAGCCGTTACTGGATGGTTGTTGCTGCATGCAAGTTCCACTCGACTAGCCAGTATATGCATAACAATTGAGCAAAGTCCATGACGACGCCGTTTCGTGACAACGCCGTTTCGTTTCGTCGCCACTTTTTGTATTCTTTCCTAGGGTCTCATTAGAAGAGGAGCTCCCTTGCTCCATTGACAAAGGATGGGATGGACGGGGGGCAAAAGCACACAAAAAAACCACAATACTCGTATGGAAGTAAATTACGAAGCCACCGGCAAGACGCTGCCTCCTCCCTATTCTTTTGTGTGTACATACATACGAGTCTGTAGGCTTTGGCAGTCGCCATAAAGGGAATAACAGAAAACACAACACAACCAAGAAGAGACAATATCCGGCGAGGTGCCTCAAAAAGGGAGCGAGAAGGCATGGCAACCCTCCACCGGCACTCGGCTGGTTGTGGTCCACAATAACCCTGTTTTCCTCGCGCTTTTCTGACCAATCTTGCCTGGTATGATGTGCTCTGACAAAGGCCATGGAATATTGAGATTGGGGGATGTTCATATTCCGTACGTATGCACTCGTAGGGCACGGCTCGGAGGCTATTGGCGAACGTGGGATCTGGGGACATCCTAGAGCATCCTGAAGCAAGGAAGGAATTCGCTTTGAGTGCAAGAAGAAATGATTACTATTTCTGCCGTTCTCAGTGCACAGGACGCCCCCCTATTCCTCTGGTAAATGCTGATCATACAGTCATCGTCCATATTGTTCCGTATACGAGCAACATTGGGGGCCGCTGGACGCTACCCTACCATTTCGTGCGGTCGCAGTGCCCGTTATATTCTGTCCGTTGGTTCGCAGCACCCAAGCTCCATAAACTACGGCACCTACTTGCGTGCATGCATACATGTACAAAGACGCCCACACAGGCACACATAGACAGATGATGATATCAGGACTGCCTCCGTGCCGAGATTTCCCCGGTAGAACAGAGCCGGAGACAAGAGAGGCGGCGTGCGTGTGTTCTTGTATGTTTGTCATGAGCGACCACGCCAGCTTTGGTGAGCAATAGCAAACCTGTTGTTTTCCCATGCTGTGTGCACGGAGTATCTTCATGCACGTGTTCTAAATACGTTGTGCCTGTCCCGTGTGTCCGCGTGCCTGCGTGCCTTTTTCGGGAAGGGATATGACAAGGATGGATGGGAGGGAGCATGGGACCAGTTAGGCTATCTGTCCGTTTCTGGCCATCATGGGGCCGGATTGAGCAATGGAGAGATGGAGAAAAAGGGATTGCGCCCTAATTTATAACAGTTATACTACGCGTCCAGAAATAGGGAGGGGTGTGAGAAATAAAACTTTCCAGAAGCAGCTCCACGGAACGGCGGAGCTGTTACATGCGCATTGCCACAGTTCTGTGCTCGGTACGAGTATGTTTCTATGATGCAGTTGGGAAGTTTCTCCGCTCTATGGACATGCTATGCACAAAGGACGTACACCATGCATTAGCATACGGTATGTGGTTCAATAGCCGTGCAGACACGTATGTCCAGGCTGTTCTTCAACGGGGGAGGAACGGCGGAGCAGATAGATAGACAGGAAACTATCGCCAACAGAGGTGGAGCCTGCAAGATATGGAGGAGGCGTTAAACTACACGTGGGAACGGACACAAGATTAGGGGTGAAAAATATGGCATAGCGTCGACAACATCTAATGAGTATGGAGCCGTAAGATCTAATAGTCAGGAAGGACGTTGCCTCGGTAAGCCGGCGGTGGTTGCACTTAGAAACGGAGTAGCATTACGGAGCCCTGGCTACTCATTCCTTCATGGCTGAGCAGTACAGCGGGTAGCAACTCATGGAGAAATTGACGGAGTAAGCTACTCGCACAAAAACGGGGGGTGATTTCCGAGACTCCAAGAGAGCCAATATTGCAGAAGATAGAGGCCACGCTGCTCCGTTTGTTGTATCAGGAAAGCATACGGAATAAAGGCACTGAAGGAAGGCCAAGCCAACGAGGCCAAGCAGCCAAGAAACGCCTACGCATGCCCAGGCAGTCCTAAAAACAGGCTTGGCAATAGGCCACAAAACCATAAACTGGCATCCTAGTTCCTATCGCGTCTTGTCATTATGAAGGAAACAGGCGCACATGACACGGAGTTTTCCATGGCAGACGAGCGAGTTTTCCCTCGACAATGGCACTCAGTCGAAGGGTAGTGCGTCTTGGCGCTCCGAAGAAGACGAAAAAAAGAGAATAGCGAGGGAGGGCCTGGCCAAAGAAACTTTATTCCGCCCCTGGTCAAACCTTGTTCAACGCCAAGAGTTGCGCTCGCCGAAGAGACCAGAAAAACGGCACGAGAAACCGTGTATGCTCTCTATTGAGATTAGAAAGGAGCCAATGGGTGTTGTACTCGTACGTTTCGCTGTCTCCCAAAACCACCACAAAGCACCGCTGGGCTGCCCAGCGTGTGGAGTGATACGAGTATACAGAGCGAAAAATGCATACGAAGGCGGCAAGGCCGGTCTGTCTGCCCTCCAGCCAAGCAATAGCGTCTGCCATTCCAAGGGCTCACAAGGCACGCCATTAGCCATCCATTGGACGTGAGCAACACATAGCTAGGTACTCCTTAACCACAGGGGAATCAGCCCGGCCTAAAGAGCAACAAAAGCGAAATAAAAAGAAGCTTGAAACCGTGACGACGCACATTATGACGCGTTCCATCCTATTTCGTCCACCTCTTCCAGTGCTCTGTATCCACCGGCCCCCTTTTTGAAAACCCCCCCGGCTGAATACCCCAAGGTACTCGTAGTCGTATGCAGAGTGAACGTATGCAAATACTGACCGCCATGTTCGTACTCGTATGTGGGCAACACAGGGATGGGGTAGGATAGCAGCAACAGAGACATCGATGATGCACGCCTATCTCTCTTGACAGACTCGGACTTGTCAAGGTGATCCCGCTACACGAGGACAGCCGGCACACATGCGACCCCTAGCAGTAGCAAAATAGTCACCGTGCGTACGTGTCTTTACGTGTCTGTACGTTGGTATACATAGACGTAGGAAATGGGAGATGGGATATGGGAAATGGGAACTGGAAGTACACTGGAACCCACCACTGCTTTGCATACCAATAGTTCCATCCATCGGCACAGCTTGTGCCGGTTCTTTACACACGTACCTGTAGAACACCTAGAAGAGGCTGCCACTACTTGACCGCCTAAATTAATCCTCTGGTTGGGGATATCTACACTCGTAGAGGCGCGTATATTGCAGAGATACCAGCTCATATTAGCGACGACAGATTAGGATTTCATACTAGCCACAGCTACATCACCCATGCGTGGCTGTTAAATTACGGGCCGCCTTTGCCCAGAGGTGTGTCTGCTGGTGTGTGCGGCATGGGGGGTATGATTTCATAGGCAAGTTGGGGACACTGCCAACACTCTTGAGCTCGCTGGCCGTGTCCTTCCCTCCCCCCATATTCCATATCTATATCATTCCATGTCAGCGCCCATGTCGGTTTGAAATCACACTATATGTTGTACAGTGGCGACGGGGAACCAGCGTTGGCGTCCAGAAGGAAGAAGCCGACAAAGAAAGCAAGGTGAAGGTCAGTCAATATCACAGACGGGCTATGGAAACACGAGAAGGAATCCAAAGGGGGCGCCAGCCATTATGCACGCGATAACCCATGTAGGCAGTGTCGAGTGGGATAGAAGAGGAAGCGAGATATCAAGAAGAGGCAAATAAAGAAGAAAATTAAATATAAAAAAAGGGACAGGCTCTCCCACCTCGGGACGAAGCGGCAGCTCAGCGGCATCGACATGGGGATGAAGCACTTGGAGAAAGCCAGGGTCTGCAGGCTGCAGACTGCAGAAGATTGGGGGTCATGAAGGAGAAGGACGGAGGAAGGCGACAGAGTGGTGAGATGGTCTGTTTTCATCTTTTAGCTTTTTTTTAGCTGTTTTGATGCCCGATTGTTCTTACGATGATGCTTTGTGACCTTTGCTGCTAGGACTTGCTCTATATATTGTGGCCAAGCCCTAAGGCTAACCAGAGGGCTCTGCCCCCCCCCATGATGCTTGAGATCGGATCCCGTGCTCTGATTCTCCGTAACAATTCGTTCGCCACGGCCGGATATCGCTCTGTTCAGCCTATTTGGAGCCCGAGTGGGAGTAGTAGGGAGAAGGAGCGATAAGGACAGAGCAGCAAGATCCCAGAGACAGAAGACATGAACAGAGAGGACGAGACGATGACAGTAAAGGATCTCGGGAGACTTGCAAGACACTTGAGCGTCTGGCCATGTGGAGCGAAATCTCGCTTCCCCAATCTACCCGAAGGCGTACACCCTTTTGCGATCCGGGATTTTGATTTCGAGGCCCCTTTCTGATGTCAGGTTTCTCGTATCAGGAGTCATCCAATTTCCATCTACCCGAGCCTGTCCTGCCCCAACACACAGAAAAGAGAGTGATTTTGATAGACATCGGTTGCCACATTGTCTTCTCTCCTACTCTGTCACTTGTGGGGAAGGATAAGAGCAAACCACCGCGGCTGGCTGTTGGGCATTTTTTCTCGCGTGCACGTTTTGTGGCGCTTCCATACGCACTTGTGGTGTTGTGTCTGTGTGATGTGATATGTGAAAATGTAGAGAGGATAATATGCGAGAGTATGCATAACCAAAAGCTCGTGTCTGTGGAGGGCGCACAGACTGCATCTGGGTTTGTGTAGCCAGTTCTGTGCTTCTGTGCTCGTTTGTGGATGCAAATAAGGCCGTAACGTTTGGCGGCCGTGGTGGCTCAACGAGACAGAGAGATGCCAACGGGGAAATAAAGGAAGCAAACCAACAAATCGAGCCATCAACGGCATCAGAGACAGGTGTCGAACCAACTGAAAGGAGCTGGTACACCCAACAAGACGAGGAAAAGAGACAAACAAGCACCGAAAACAGTGAAAAGAAAGGGCCGTAGGCAACGGGAATGGGCACAGCTTCTCCACCCCCCCTTCACGGTTGTCTTGGTGGACGAGCTGTCACCTGCAAATCACATCTTGTGTCGCCCAATCGATTTTAGGTGGGAACTACATCCACATCAAGGAGAGGCTGTGCCACGAGGTCCAGGCCAACGGCTCAGCTTTCATCCCCAACCGCTACCGTTGGCGTTCTTTGGCTGGAAGGAACGGTTTCTCTTTGAGTCTGCACTGGCAAAAAAGAGAACCATGGGCAGCAGAGAGTTGGGTCCATGATGTTGGATGTCCCTTAGATGCATGATGGGACAAAACAGAGAGGAGTAAGATGAACGGGATATTCAGACTCAGTAGAAAGAACGCTCTGGCAGAAACCGCACAGGGAGCAGCTGTTGGGGATGTGATGTGATGGACCAGGGTGGCACGCGATTTCCGAAGGCAGAGGGTATGCATAGATTTGAACAGAGGTGGAACATCTGCTGTGCCCTGTCGCACTGAGAGGCATGGCCGCGCCTGCACACCCCTTCTTTGTTTCCCTCTTCTCGGCCTCTCGCTCTTTCGCGTTCCTCAGCCCGAGCTCGTTTTGTTTGAAATTTCCTTTGCTCCTTGCCACCCATCCCACCACCCACACCGTCCTAATCCCATTTCCCGTCTCGTCCAGAAGATCGTGTGCTCATTCCGAGCTCGGCACGGCTTGACGAGACACAGTATGACAATTCGCATTGCTGCTCTTCGAACCAGGGGATCCTTGCCACAGTGCGTGAAGCAGGGTTCAGAGGTCTCGTTTGTTTGTTGTTGTTTGCAGGCGGCTAGCTTTAGCAGTCACACCGCCCGTACCATCGGGGAAATGCAACCATGTCGCGTATCGTTTGCACGCCGGCCAGATAGCAGAGCAGGCGATCCAAGCCCAGTCCAAAGCCGCCGTGGGGAGGGCAGCCCCATCGGCGAAGATCGACGTACCAGTCGAGGTCGCTGGTTGCGCCAGATGAATGTGAGGCGCCGTCATCGGCCACTTCAGCTGCTTCTGCCACTGGCATTCCACGGCTGCGCATCGTCTCGACGAGCTGGGTCAGACGGTGCTCGCGCATTGAGCCACCGGCAATCTCGCAGAACTCGGGCACCAGGAGATCAAAGCAGTCGACGGTGGCGCCGAGCCGCTGCTGCATTTCCTGATGCTGCGGGTCATCCGTCGGCAGCATGTAGAAAGCCTTGCTGTCGCGAGGGTAGTGCGTCACAAACACGGGCGACTTTCCCGGGGCTTTCTGTCCTTGTCCTTCAACGCCGACCCCGACTCCGAGTGTACTAGCCAGGTACTTTTCGTGCTCCGTCTGCAGCCCTGCTTCCCACGTGGGTGCATGTTCAAAGTGCACGGGTGCGGCCGCCAGGATGTCGATGGCTTCGGCGTAGGTCAGGCGCGGCCAGGGGCCTGGCTGCATGAGACCCTGCCAGCGCTCCTCAAGGTCTTCAGGCGACGCTGATGCCGAAGCCGCCACTCCATCAGCGGCCGGCGACGGCGGCGACGGCTGTTTCTTTTTTCCCTGGCCCTTCTCGGGGGTTTGCCGTGACTGGGCAAAGGCCAGCAGCTCTCCGTAGACACGGCTCTGGTAGAGGTCGGTGGCAACGAAACGCAGCATGTCCTCAAGCAAGTCCATGACAGCACCGACGCGGTCGGCAAAGGCCATCTCAACCTCGAGCATGTAGAACTCACTTAGATGTCTTGGCGTATCGCTCTCTTCGGCGCGGAATGTCGGCGATAGCGTCCACACATTGCCGACGGCCTGAGCCAGCGCTTCGAGGTGAAGCTGGGTGGACACGGTTAGGTATTTGGGGGAGCGGAAGAAGAGCGGCGGCTGCTGCCCTGGGCCTGGCTGGGCGGCCCTGCTTGTGTTTGTGTTTGTGCTTGTGCTCGTGCTCGTGCTTCTGCTGCTGCCCACCGCATCGTTCGGGGGATATTTTATCGACTCGCTTGCAGCTGCAGCTACCCTGGTCGCCGAACCTGCCGCTGGGTAGCCCTGGTCCTGGTTCTGGTCCTGGTTGGGATTCTCGCCGTCCTGCTTCCCTTGCCCCTGCTCCTGGACAGCTTGGTTGTTTCCAGCCGGCACGACAGAAAATACCTCGCCAGCCCCTTCGCAGTCGGAGGAGGTGATCAGCGGCGGATGTGTCTGGACAAATTCGCGGCGGGCGAAAAACCGGTTGAGCGACGCGATGACCTCGGACCGGAAGCGCAGCAGCGTCGAGTTGAAAGGCACGCGCAGCCGCAGGTGCGGCAGTGTGCGCAGGTACTCAGGTGTTTGATATTTTTTCTGGATCGGAAATGTCTTGACGTTTGGCGGTGACTGTCAGTATGATGGGATCCTCCTGGTCTCACAAGGATTTCACAAAATAAATAGGATCCGGCCGATATGCATGGACGGGCGTCCTCTTCCGCCTGCGTGTGCACCGTTCTTTCCTACACATCATATGCGCAGGGGTCAAGTGACAAAACGGGCAGAATAAACGAGTTCGGAACACGTACCTTGGCATCCGAGGGCCCAAGAATGTCGACGGATGTGACGTGAAGCTCGTGGCTCTGGCCGCCTCCGGGGGAAGGCGCCCACGAGCCTCTGAGACGCACTGCAGCTCCATTGGCGAGGCTGTAACGAGAGCAGAAAAACTGTCAGCCACAAAGCTACAGAGCTAGGGAGAGCTGGGTCTATGCCTACCCGTCCACACTGAGGGCTGCAGGAACCACAGCTTGCAGAGACGCCAGGCTAGAGCCGTCGCCGATAGCCACAAAAGAGTACGCCTTCATGGTACGCACAGAGCGGATGAAGCCGTGGACAGCCATGTCAGGTACTGCTGTCTCTGGTTTCCAGGCAAGGAAGCCGGCCACAGAGTGTGGTGTCGAGCCATCTTGTTGGTGGTAGAGGCGAAGATGTTGGGATGGGGACGCGACGTGTGCGGCTCGCAAGGGACGGGGTTGCGGCCGAGGGCTATCCCTGACTGGCAGCCGTTGTCTTATTGGTGCGGCCGAGAAAGAGCGCTGGAAAAATGAGAGCGAAGGAGACGAGGAGGAAGCAGACAAGAAAGAAGGAGAGGAGGAGGAAGAAATCGAAGAAATGCGGCAGCTTCTGCAAAGTCGCGGACGAGGCGCCATGGTGCCGGTCGGCTAGCCAAACAAGGCGTGAGCTTGAGCACTAGACGCAGATACGGGCCGATTCAATTGGCGTATGTGTCGGCGAGGCCGGGCGGATGTGGTTTGTTTCGGCAGATCCGGAGCCGGCAGACAGCGGGATGCTCAGAAAGAAGCAAAGTGTGAGCGCGGCCCAAAGTAGTTCTGCCGCGACTGTCCGCCCGGGCGGTCCCTCCTTCCTCCGGAGAACCGAGACAGCGGTACGAGTCCCCACATCAAATTTAAGTACCTGTAACTACACTACTAGTACGACTCACTACAGAGTACGAGTAGCTGTCGTGCGCCTCACATAACGAGAGAGCCAAAAGACATGGCTGAAATGGGGACCAAAGCAATAAGATTAGTGAGCCTAGAGGATCATCTAATTTGCTGTTGTCACTATTCGCCATTCCCGATGGTACAAAGAAGCCTAGATAGTTGAAGTCACGTGACCAGTAATGACAAATAACCGACATGGGGCAGACCGGAAGCGCTAGCACTACTAACACCACTAACACCAGTAAACAGCTCTAGCGCGTTTTCCAGGGCCAACCACACGGAAAGGGAGAGCGTTTCCGCGTCTTCGTCTTTTTCGTGATCCCCAACCGAGACGGATTGCTGAGCTGCTGTCCGTTGTTTGTCAGTGGTCCTCTGCCGTGACAGGACGCGGATCTGCCCCAGCCGCCCTTGCTCGATATCTGGCCCTGGTTGTGGGCGGTCGATCCCTTTGGCGGCTTTTCTGGTTCGTCCTCCTCTTCCGTCTATCATCACTTGCCTTCTCAGCGATTGCATTCCAGCCAACTTGCTGTCAGTGTCAGTGACCTGTGGCTCCCCCTGAGGCCTCGCGTCTCACAGCGACACCCAATCACAGAGATACGCCATCCCATATCTGCGTAGGGCTCTTCTGCTTTGCTGGCTCTACCCAATTCTGCTGAACCGGCGGGCTCTTACCTTCTCAGCGTTTTCGACATAACCGAGGTGGGCTGGTGATTTTGCGTCGTCGTGGGTTACCCGTGATTCTTCAATTATTATTTTTGCTTTTGGTCATTACGAGTATGTATTTTAGCAACTCTTCCCCCCGTCTACCTAGTCTGTTTTCTCTCTAGGCGGCTGGGGCCCAAAGTGGCCTCCATCTGCCACCTCTCCCTCCCCAGCCCAGCTAGCCCGCTTCACAAAGTCGAGAGTGTGTCTGTAGCGCTATTGCAAGCTGCGTTCCAGCCTGCGGGTCGTCTAGCTGAATGTTCCAGCTCGCTGACGCCCTTCTTTTTTCTTCTTTACTTCGTCTTCTCTTCCATCCCACCCCCATTCCCTGGATCCTCATCCTCCTGCTTTTTTTTTCGTCTGTCGTCAGCCACCGGGACGCCATCCGCCTCGGCCGGTCAAATTTCCGTGTCTTGACGCTTATGCTTGCATAGCGCCGTCTTTGGATACCTATGTACGAGTGCTTTTTTTGTTTGGCAGGCTTTTGTGATTCTCTTGCGTAATGCTGCCAACTTCTTTCACGAGAGAATCTGCCTCGTCTCCCCTCTGGACCTGGCTTCCGGTTCCCCGGCTCTCACCTATGCCATTTTGGGACACATCTTCACCTCTCCTCAGACCGACATCCCTTGCTATCTACAGCTGAGCCGTCATCTACATACTCGTATGGGATATGGGAAGTAAGGGCCCATCCCACTCAACATCACCCGCATATCGTACGAGTGTGGTATTCTATGGACCGACTGATCAGCGAGCGATCCTTGAACTGCGTGTTGGTCCCAAAGTCTTTGCTGGCTGCTCTTGGTGCATTCCTCTTCCGCCTTTCTTCATTCCCGCGCCACCGTCTCTTTTCTCTCTCTTCGAGTCACCTCAGAAGCGAACCAGCCCTGGTGCTGTAACGGTCCACAGCAACGGCCGCTGGGCAGGGAGAGAGAAAAGAGGCAAGCAAGGGCCAGGGTGTCCCAGCTTCTGTACAGAGTACCGCCTTACGCAGAGTAGGCTGCTATGAGCTGTTACGCTCTTATTCGTCGTCCGTGTCCTCTTCCCACCGCTCATATTCAGCCTTCGGGCATTGCTATCGCAACTACGCCGAGAGGATATCACAGTTTTGCCTCTTCCTGGGTTCCTCTCGCTTTTTCCTATCCGTCCTGCCTTGACTCCCCTCTAAACTATTTGAATGCCTTTTTTGCTTGCCTGCCTATCCGGCTCTATCGCATGTTGTCTGCCTGCAAATACCGTAATTGTACTTGATCCTCGCTTGCCGTTCGAAACATGTCTATGTATGTACATAGTCCTAGCAGGAGGGAAGGTTGATGCTCTTTTTCTAGTAGCTTCCCGGTCGATCTCGCACGGGGCCGAAACCTTTTTGACTCAGTGGCGCCTATGTAGATTTGCTCTGTGACATTTATGGTGGTAGAGATCTTGCATCTCATCGGTCACCTCTGTACATACAGAGACGCCCCATTCCTTCCAGTCCCCGGCTTGACTGAGTACAGACGACAAAAATGGAGCCCTGGTTTCCCAGCTACTTTGTCGAGTGAGACCCCCTCCCTGCTAGTGGTATTTTTTGCACAGGTACACCTACCTGTAGCAGGCAAAGTACACGTCTGTATGCCCAACTTTGCCCCAAAGTAGAGTGACCGGATCACTAGCGAGACCTCAACCATGGTGTATGCTATTCTGATCATTGGTTCTCCTACAAAAACAAAACAAAAACAAAAACAAAACGCCATGTCTCTGTCTCTGTCTACTGTCCGCCACGGCTCTGTATATTGCGTATATCTCCGCAGGCCCCTCTCGCCTTCGTTTGTCAACCATACCCGCTGACCGGCCGGCTTATTTCGACAGTTGTCTGTATGCATGTGTGCGAATAGCTTCTACTCGTCCTCTGTACGCGTGTTTCTGTGTCTCTAGCCTCCCGTATCCCGTATGGCAGCGTGCTAGTGTTGAAACCGTCCCACTGGCTCCCTCCTCGGCTTTCTCACCGCCTGAGTGGGGGACAGCGCAAGAAAGAAACAAGCCAAGTTGCCGAATATCAGCCGGCACTGAGGACTCCAAGCAAAAGCAAAGAAAAAGGGAAAAAACGAGCAGAAAAGAAATCACCGACCGAGTATTTGTGTCAGCTGGACCAAACGGCCTCAAACCGGATTCTACGACAGCTGGCAGCTAGCAAAGCACAAACGGAGGATCAGAATCTGAAGTTACCGGATCGTCCCAATATGTGTCTATATACGGGATATGTACGAGGTGCATATGCGTACGAATGTTGTACGTTTTGCCATACCCGAGGGAGTGTGTCAAAGCCGCCTGATCCGTTTTAAATCAAGCCTAGCTGTAGCATCCATCATTTGTTTGTCCATTGCTAGGAAGTGAGCAACAGATCGACCGGGACTCACTTTTGGTGGCTAGGCCTCTGGCTTGTTCCGTGAAGTGTAGTCGTAAACTAGCCCGCTTGAGGCCACTTTTTTTCGTTCCCCGTCTTTTGTGGTCCCAGAGGGGATGGTCTACGAGTGGGAAGGATTGACACGATCGTCCCTCTTTCCCCTACACGGTGGAAGGACGGCGAAACCCAGGAATCATTTAACAAAACATGAAATGTCTTCTCAAAATAGGACACAAGACCGACATCCCACTGGGCCACACACAACGGCACTGCACCCCCCCCCATTCGCAAGACCGACAGGGTGTACTACCAGAAACAGTCATGCTAGACACCAGGGTGGGCGGGCGAATAGATTGGACAGTTGCGATACGGGCGAGAGGTGTGTGGAGGTTCACAGAGAGCTGAAAGCCCAAAAATGAATAGCGAAGTGGGAAATAGAAAAGAAGCAAAAAGAGAAGTAAAAAAAAGACAAAGGTGGCAAGACAAGGTCCCAAAACGCAATCTGAACGATGACGCCTAGGAAGTAGAAAAGCGCACCCAGCCAGGTTATGCACCGAAAAGGAAAGAAAAAACACTACAAAAAGAGAGAGGCAAGTTTAGCTCGAAGAAGCAAAGAAACAAAAGGCGAAGTCCTCCTAATAGAGTTACAACACTTAACAAATTGGCAGTGCCGCAAACAAGAAGACAATGAAAAAAAGAAAAAAAAGAAAAGAAAGGAACAAAATCAAATATTTCAGACATCTGGATATACCTATAGATAGTTCGGAACCAGTTGCAACAGGGTGGACCGGACTTTTTTGCCCGCCGTTTTTCTCATCTTAGAGTGGCTCGCCGGGAAAGTATTCCTACGAAGCTCTCCCTCGCTTCTGGTCAGAGGGGGAAGGCAATTGTAGAGGAGAGAGAAATAAACTAACGCTGGCTTCAAAAACACGGACTCGCACGTATCAGCTCACACCCCCCTCCCTCTTTTCCCGTCATTGCTAGCTCCACCAGAGCCTTGCAGGCAATTGAGGGAGAGCTACGGCTTAGAGCTAGTTTTCATAGGTACACACCCCTGTGTTCTGTTTGAGCTCTTATTCGGTTTGCACATCGTCCCTGAATTAAAGTATATAAAGGACTGCGACGACCTCACCTTGATTCTTCCATTTTGGTTCGCCAGTCCTCATTAGCATTCACTAGTCTTCTCTCACGCTCTTCACCTCAGCTCTTTCCCTCTCCGGCTACCACTTCTCTCCCTTGTTGCCATATCCAACACTTTCGGAGACTTGCACGCACCAGCGAGCTACAGCCGCCTCTACTCTCATACCACTTTACATACCAACATCACATCATGGCAGGATCCAGCTCTTCCGGCTCGCGGTCAAAGCCCAAGGCCTCTGAGGTTGCCGCCGAGACGCGGCGCACTTATATCCCCTTGATCCGGAACAACTACGGCCACATCTACAAGATCTTTTCCAAGCTGTTCTCGCAGCCGCTCGACCAGCTTGATCTGTCGGGCATTCCGCCGCCATTTCTCAAGGCGCCAGCATTCTGTGAGTCTCCCAGGCACGGTCCTTGAGACGAAGGGTGCTAACAACAGTAGATGTGCGTGAAGGCGACCCGGTGTCTGTGGCCTTGGACTGGTTTGGGCATCTGAGCCGAGCCGGCGACTCGACGCCTGTTCCGTTTATCTGCTCGGCCAACGACAAGCGGCCTGGCGGCGACTGGGAGACGGGCGTCGTGGGCTACGAGGAGCGGCTCTGCCGCCGAAGCACGCTGTCAGCCTCGCTGGCGACTCCAGCGCCGGGGACGCGCGACACCAACTATCCGATCCCCATCGAGGGCGGCATCCTGTCCGAGGACGTGGGTGAGTAGACGGACGAAGCAGACACAGTGGACATGCAGCAAGCTAACCAGAATGCCGTCAACAGTCGTCTTCCGCGGCCCGCACGATCGCTACGAGAAGCTGCCGGTCGAGGAATGGGGCGTGCTGCCGGTGTGCTCGGTGCCGCCGGTGCGGTGGCCCAAGCTGACGCAGATGGGCACCAAGTACTCGTTTGCCGAGGAGCGCGACATGGTCAAGAACAAGCTGCGTGCGGCGCTTCGCATCTGCGCCAGCAAGGGCTACACCAACATCGTGGTCGGCGACTTCGGCCTCGGCAACGGCTACCGCAATCCGCCGCAGGAAATGGCCGAGCTGTGGCGCGAGGTGCTGCTCTGGGACACCCAGCTGCGCGGCCGCTTCAACGCCGTCGCTTTTGTCTTTGAGGACGGCGCCCAGAGCACCGCGCGCCTGATCCTCGACGACATGAACAAGAAGAGCAGTCGTCACAGCAGCAGCAGCGGCGGCGGCAGCTCACGGGGGTCCAAGAAGTCGTCGTCGTCGTCTTCGCGCTCGTCGTCCTCGTCCTCGTCCTCGCCCTCCTCGGACTCGGCGGCTCTCTCGGCCCCCACCGATGTCGAGATCTTCTCCTACGTCTTCAGCGAGGAGGAGGTCACCCGTGTCCAGACGCAGCCTGATCCGCGCTATGGCCTGGGGACACTGATGAGCCCAGTTTGAGTATACGGCTCAGTACTCACAGCCTTCGGCTCTTCTGGGGAGCGTCGGAGGAGGCCTTCTCCTCGGCGGTCTCCGTTGCACACTTTCTCTTCTTTTCCGATCTATCTTATTTCTTTTTTTGCTTTTATTTCGGCCTTTAATTCTTTACTTTTAATATTCTTTCTTAGCCCCCTTCTTGCCAAAGGATCTACAGAGGCAAGGCGGTAAGGGGGGACGTGGCGATCACCGATTCGTCAAAGAACCAAGAGGAGCAAAAGTTATCAGACGCACCTAGGATGGTGCTGTCAGCTGAACGGTGGGATGCTTATACACTGGCTGGGAGACACGGGAAGCTGGACATTGGACTTTGGGATTTGATTTTTTTTCTTCCGTTCTTCTAAAAAAAGTGCAGGTTAGGGGTGCTGGGAGGACCATAGGACCAAATAGGAAAGGTCCTGGCCACCCCACCCCTCCCCCTCTACTTCTTTTTTATTGCTTGGGTTGGCAGGGATCGCTTGTCTTGTGCTTTCTTGCATCTTACTGGATTCTGATATTTCTCTGCTGCGGGGGGTCTTGGCTATGGTACAATGTATTTTTGCTCGTTCGAGTTTACTGCAATCTGAATTGTCTGTCTTTTACGGCTCTGATACCTTTCGCTTTACCTTTGACTTTCTCCTTGCTAGCTGAACCGCAAGACAGGCCGCTCTGGCCAATAATCTACGCCGGAGAAAGGTGTCTGCTTTGGGACACATTTTGTCTAGTTGTCGGGGCTTGTCAGAAAAATGTGAGACGCTCCAATTTGACAAGCGATGTTTACGTGTGGACATTGGCGAGTCGAGGCAGCAAGGGGTTCCACTCGATGTCTTGAAGGGCCCAACTGGCGTCTACATGTTGCGTACGCTGTATCTGGCAGGCTGTCGGTAGATGGGAGAAAAGCGGAACGGCAAAGACAGAAATGAGAGACATATGCAAGACATGCCCCAGCCAGAAATCCCAGCCGCTACGAGTACCCGTAAAGCAAGGATAAAAAAGGCACAGACAAATCATCTGGCTAAGCAAGCACCGGGTGGCGTTGCCTCCTTCTATACTGCTTGTTTTGCCTGCTGAAAATGAGAGCACGAGCACGAGCACGAGCACGAGCACTTGCCCGCAAGTAGGAGGAACCAATAGGAATGGGTGACTGGGGTTGTGAGAGCTAGGCGGCCATTCTGTTGGCCGAATAGGAAGGGCTCCCGCATGGTGGGGAAGCTTTTGGATAAGACGGCAGTATGAGGTGCGCAACAAAGATCTGTTGCTTCGCTGGCTCGAAGGCCCGCAAGATCCTCGCCGCTGGGAGGCGTCTGTTGATCGGTCGATGGGGGTGAAAGGAAATAATTGGCGGTGAGCGTACGAGTGCATATTGTGAATGTCGTTGTGCTGTCTTGCTTGTTTCTTTTTTTGTTTCTTGTTGGGTTATTTCTGGGCTCGCGCACTTCCGCGTTGGTGGTTGAGAGGCTACTTCTTCGCTGCCCCTTTCGTCTTTCCCAATTTCTTTCTCTTGTTTCTCTTCTGTCTTTCCTCCTCCAACGGGCAACGGCTCACATGGCTAACTAGCGTTGGCGCATGTGAAGACTGAAACAGGCATCGCCGATGTCCTCTCGTATATACGTGTAAGTGAAGACCAGTGGAGTGGTTGACGACGGAGTGCTCTAAGTTGGAGACCTGGCTGTGGGCCGAAGAGGATCGCCGACAAGGACTGGAAAAGGTTCGCCGCCGTTCCCGCATTGCTCCCCAAATCCAATGGGAGTATTTACGGAGCCCTCCTCATAATGGCTTGCGCCACTCCTCCTTTTCTCCGGCTGGCCGCTGTCTCTGGCCGGTTGCACATTTCGTGGCCACCTTTCGTCTCCGTTTCGTCTCTGTTGCCTCTCGCTCTCGGTCGAATCCAAGGCCCCGACTGGACAGGCGCGAAATACGCCAATATGTGATCGACGGTAGATTGTTCCAGTTGACGGAACCTAGGTCAAAGGAGGAGCAGAAAATACTTGAGCACTTGTACGAGTAGTATAATCGCAGCTACGGTAAGGCGGAATGCATCCATTATCAGCTCCAGCGTCTGTGCACATCACCCAAGAGAGCTGCTCTATACCAGATGCGGTCTAGAGGATAGGCAACACGGCGGCCGAGAGCATATTCTGCAGCTTTTCAAGTTGGTAACCAGGTCACCGGGCTCAGCATGGAACCCGTCGTATTTAGTGGGAGCCACAAGGGGTAGTGCAAAGTGGAACCTGTGAAAGTGGGAAGGGGGTGAGCTGTCAGATTCGCGAACAGTCGACGCGTCCATATTTTTCGCAGAGACTACACAAAGGTGTTAGATGTTGAAATCGTCGATCCTCCCTGCGGACTGAGATGGCTGAACGAGCTGAGCTGGCTGACCATCGGCGAATAAAGAGGGGCGGCAGGCAGCGGTGAAATGGCACGGTCTGCACACAAAAGGGCCATCAACGCGGGATGCTGGTGTGTCCGCTAATGAAGAGCTAGAGACGGAAGGATGCAAGGTGACAGAGCTGTCATATTTTGGCAGCTCCTGATTTGTACAGCTAATGCTGCTATCACATGGCTTGCAGCCTTTTTGACTGTTTAAGGCAGCTTTTTCAGCTGCTGTCTCCCCCCCATAGAGATATGTCGCGTATATCTCATTTCTCAGATTCTCAATGCTGCTACTCCGTAGTCTATCAGCTCTCCGTCGTCGCTACGACAAGCACAGCGTAGCAGCCACGTAAGACACATCTTGGATGCATCTACGAGTACGGAGTATGCGACCATTGATCAACCTGTTCGCACTGTTATCTGATTACTGACCCCCCCCCCCCCCCTTCCCCTTGGTTCTGCCAAGTTATGGATTAGGGTATGTCGCAGGCCAGGCATGATGCAAGATTAGCATCTCGTTGTTGCTCATGCACGATGGCGGATTGGAAGGAAAAGAGGGACACCTCAGAAGGCGTGTAATAGAGAGAAACAATAGTGAGCGGTGGTGTCGATGTAGTGTACGACGCGAGACGAGGCTCGTTGTACTACCGAGTATCTCGTCGCACAACACAGGTATCTCTACATCCAGGCATCTTGCGGAGTTTATAAGCTAGGATTTGGGCCGGTTGAGGACTCGAACAATGGAAAAAGCAATCTGTGTACGACTAGCACCGGGACCCAGAAGCCACAGACCGCAGAAGCGGGGGCGTTTCCCTTCTTTTCGTATTACTTTCCCTTTTTTCTCTCTTGTGCCTCTTTCCGCTTCTACAAGTACCCCGTTCGCTACTGGATGGAGGCCTACTACGCCTTCTCTACCTGCACTACGAGTAATTCAAATCTTCTTCCACCAGGGCTCTTTTCTTTTGTCTCGTTCTTTTTATAGCGCCTAGCGCAAGCAGCCAGTCAGTGCTGGGACCAGGTTTCTTGCTTCCGCAATTGCTTTCTTTTTCTGATTTGCCTAGTGCCCTCGCTTCTTGGTAGTCTTGTATTCCTTGTTCCCTGGCCAGCATGGACAACGACGGAAATGAGGACCCCCGCCATCATGGCGGATACAGGCGAAATATAGAACGAGCAATACGAGAGTGCTTATTGTAAAGCAATGGCGACGTCTTTCAGTTGAGAGACAGATACGTGTGGAAACAAGACATAAGAACACACCAAGACAAGCCACTATCAAGACAAACCAATCCGGTAGGTACAAATAACGGTGTGGTCGGTCGTAATAAAAAAGCCGCACATCACGTTGCGTCGGGAGCGCAGAGTCCATACGAGTACGAGAAGGGTCTACGAAGTCATGGGTGCATCGATATTCTTTTTGTTGAGGCCGTGTTGCCGTCTGTTTTCTCTAGCGCCAGGATCGGCACCAGGAGCCAAAAAGAATGCACTAACATAACAAGCAGTGGCAGATTTCGCGGCTGCCTCATTGTGGTTGTAAGCTTTCAGCCCATCCATGGATGCGTTCAGCCGCTAATCCGCCCACTTCCCGTGCTTAATAGGGCAAGCCGCAGACCACGACTATGTACATACCCCTGCCTCTGCCCGCAGAACCCTGCCGGCCGAGCCGTAAACAGTGCTGCATCTGCTGCCAACCTCGTATTATCGGAGATGGCTGCAGAGCCATGAAGTGATCCCCCCTTCTTATCCCTCGTCCTCCCTCCCTCATCCGCCCACGGACGCTGAGGGATATATTCGGTGATTGCGTATGTATTACTCTGTGCTCAGAATTGTACGACTCCGACCGCCAGCTTGGACGGTTTCTCTCTCCCCCTCGAGGGTGAGAGACAGAAAGAGAGACAGAAAACACGGCGTTGTCCGTATTCTTGGTGTGGGGGTAGGGACTTGGCATTCCGAAAAAATTAGGACCGAAGTAAGGGAGAGATGAGAGAGACAGGATAGACAGTTGAGACAGAAGTGACAGGGACCACACCCACTCCCTTCCTTCGTTCAAAATAACTGTACATGGGATAGTTGGGGGGCAGCGGGACCTCAAACAGGCTTCTGGAAGGCTGGCAGCTGGGGCTGTACGGCGACCAAGGGAGACAATATGACAAAAAGGAGGGGGGGATGTTGTCCCTTCTCTGTGGGAGGCTTGTCTCTCCTTTTCTTAGTGTTTTGTTTTTGCCCCTCCCCATTCCTGCACTCATTCATAGCCCGTTTCGTCGTTCCTATCCTCGAGATTTGTGTACGGGTATTCCGGACAACCTCACCCCTCTATGCCAAGAACGTCCAGTCCATCGACGGGGAAGATCAACCAGCAAATCCGGGGTGGAGAGGGTCTGTCTAGTTGTACGAGTACCCATCCGCCTGTACAGAACAGACTCCTCTTCTTCCTTTGGGAGAGTAAGCAGAAAGTACGCCTAATCTGTGCGAAGGGGCTAGCCACATCGGACGCCTGGACAGAGAGGTGTAAGCATGAGCGGCCTCGGAGCAGCCGTGCCGGTGGACGCTTTCCTTGGCCTCGAAGGGGGTCTGATAAGCTCTTGGAGACAAGTGGCGGGCTGTAGCCGCAGTCGTAGTAGTCGTAGTTGTAGCTGAAGTTGCTCCCCTCTTCTCGACCAGAATTGCCGTTTACGGCTTCATGCTTCGGGGCATGTAAGAAGGCAGGCATGCAGAACGCCCTTTTCCCGTGTTTCCCGTGTTTCCCGTGTTGCTGCGCTTTTCGCGGATCTTGCCCTTTTCAGCTGTGCTCGTCGGCCGCTTTTGTGGGCGACAGAGCAGTGACTTGAATTCATCACGGTGAGACCGGAGTGCGCGAGACTTATGGAATCTGATAGATTGATTTTCCCCTCTGTTGGTGTCATCCCCAAGCTGCGAGAGACACGGCCATTCATTTTCTGAAATGTGTCGGGCCATTTGGACTGCGACGGGCTGATGCAAACCACCAACGGAAATATTTCCGGAGGCTGTCATACGCTGTTTTTTCGAGGAGAGCGCACGGGCAAAAATGACGGCGCGCACAGGTGGCCGCACGACTTGGGTGAATTTCTCATTGTATTCCTGTTTTTGTCTTCCTGCTATGTGTATGATTGTTTTTGTAGAAAAAATAAAATACCGCCTCCCAACTATGCGCTTCTCGGCCGGTTACGTTCTCAGCTCTCCGGCCATTCTCTACCGTCTCGTCTTCTCGTCGTATCTGTCCATCGCAATCATACCCAACGCGAATGCATGAAAAAAAGGATATAAACGCCCGCTGCTCCCTGGAGTCCTGCTGCTGTCTATTACCAGTAGGCCGGACGCAGGCCGGAGAAGCCGGCAAGGGCGCTGGAGCCGTCACCGTAGTCTTCGCGCTTCCGCTGGCCAACGAGCTGAGGAGAAGGTTAGTAGAAGCGTGGTGAAGTTGGCAGTCGCCAAAACGTACCTCGAGCTGGACGCTCTTGTGGATGTGGACAAGCCAGTCAACGTAGCTCTGGGCCTCGTTGTTACGGTCCTCGATGAGCATGCGGGCAAACTCGAACTCGGCACCGTCGATACCCTGGCGGGCGAGCTGGATGGTGAGGCCCTTGGAGGCGCGCAGGGTCTTGAGGAACTCGATGATGTTGCGGACCTGGGCGTTGAGGTGTGTCTGCAGGACGGGGATTGTGGAGAGGAAGCCATCGAGGTCCTGCAGGGCGTGCTTGTCGTCGCCAAAAAGGTCGGAAATGAGGTTGGGAGAGGTCTGCTTCTCGAACCAGAGCAGACACTGCTGGCCGTTGTCGACGAGGTAGACGCCGCCGGGCTCGACACGTGAAAAGGTCGCGCGCATGGACGGGGGCATCTTGAGATGGCCGCCAGCAGCCGGATCGGGGAAGCCCTCCTCGGGCTGCAGGTTGTGGAGGGGAACGACGCGCGGGTAGAGGTAGAGGCTGAGCTCGGGGGCGCCCATGGCGCGGATCATGCGCATTTCGTGGACGCGACGGTCGGTGGATTCGCTGCCGCCCTTGAAGGCACGGCACTTGACCATGGCCAGCATGTACATGCTGAGCTCCTTGAGGCGCTCGGGCATGATGAGCTGGCTGGGGGGATGGGACTGGGAGGCATGGTGTTTGCGGTAGCCAGCGAGGATGTCGATGGTTTTCTCAGTGAGGCCTTGGCGGATGTCCTTGAGCGTGGCCGAGGTGTTGGCAAGACGAGAAGCCGCGTCTTTGGCCAGGAGGCAGTAGACGGCGTCCTGGTCGACAAACTTGAGGCTCTCGCGGGCGCTGTCGCTGACGCTGGCGACGATATTGCTGCAGCGGACACGACGCTCGCCAGACGCTGTGGTGTATAGGACAGCGGACTGGAAGTGGGCGTCGAGCTTGGCGTCGAGCTTGCCATCGTAGCTGAAGACAACAGCAACGGCCTTGTCGGCGTCGATGGTGCCGATTTCGAGGTCGGCGCCGAAGGTGTGCTGCAGGAAGTTGCCGTGGTAGGTCGAGACCTGGAGGCCGTTGGAGCAGCGGACTTTCATGAGCGCCTGGTAGCCGGTCTCGCGGGTGACGGCGTGGCGGACTTCCATGGATAGCTTTGTGTTGTCGCGGCCGGCGACGAAGTTGGGGTAGTAGAAGGTCTCGCCGCCGGTAGTTGACGAGACGTGGCCTGAGGGTTAGTGAGATGGAAGACAAAGTAGAGACGAGGAGCGAAGAGAAGGGAAGACCAAAGGGAAGCCAGAGAAGAGAAGGGTAGAGGAGGATAGAGACGACAGCTCCAGAATGAGAAGAGCACGCACCTATTGTCGCAATGTCGAGGAAGCCGCCGGTCGGGGCGGCCATGAAAAAGTCAATGCCAATGCCGGCCGCCACCATGCGCTCCGCCGCTTTCCTCCAGGCCGGGTGCTCGGTAGTGAAGAGCTTCTTGTCGATTTCGCCGCCGGTGTGTTTGTGGTCGTCGCGCATAAACAGGCGGCCGGGACCCCAGGTGGGCAGAGCGGAGACGGAGCAGACGACCTTGCCGCCGGTGGCCTCGAGGGCCGAGATGGCGGCATTGAGGGTCGAGAGCAGGGCCGGCTCGGGATTCTTGACGGACGAGAACATCTGCGGCAGCCTCGTGAGAAGAGACGTGATGACAGCTCTGCAGGATGGCGGTTAGCTGACTAAGCAACAGGGAAAAGGCAGCATAATACCAATCATATCAACACTCACTTCGACTCGTAGGGATCGACAAACAGCCCGTCGCTAAGAGGCACGAACGGGTCTTCGATGTCGGGCATGATCATCATCTGGGCCTGCTCGAGGTTGGGCTACGGTGTGGTGTGTTGTTAGTCCGTGGCCAAGATGGTCGGGGGGAGCAGTGCGTTCATGAGTACTCACGCTGACGTTGTAAAAGTGGACTTCCTTGTCAAAAGTGACGAAGCCGACGCGCGAGTTGGGCGGCAGATTGCGTTTTGGCCCGCTGGTTTCACTGTCTGGGTCCTCGGCGTCGTCGGCGTCGTCGGCGCCGTCGCTGCCGTCGCTGCCGTACAGAGCGCTGAGGATGCCTTCGCAAAAGGCCTCGAGGAAGCCCTTGTTGTAGGCCTCCTGGGTGACGTCGATCAAAAAGAGCCAGCGGAGACCGACGGGCTCCTTGGTCCAGTACTCCTTGGGTACGAGAAACTCGACGGTGCCGCGGCACAGCTCCGGGCGCTGGTCGCGGTCGACGCGGATGCCCTGCGGCGACGTGGCGCAAAAGTACTCGGGCGGCGTGTCGTTGGGGTAGGTGCACAGATTGCACACAAACTTGTTGCCGCCCGAGCGGAAGACCATGAACGGATTGATGTAGGCGCGGCATCGCCGGCAGCGCGGCGGCCCGGCCTCACCGAAATCGAGCACTGGCACCGGCGCCTCGCCCACCTGCACGGGGGCCAGCGGCTGCAGCAGCAGGCCCAGCGGCAGACCAGTGCTGTGTAGCCCGTCGGCCGTGGCCGGAATGTTATTCATGGTCAGTCGCGCGAACTTTGGCGACGTGTTGCCCTGGTCGACGGCCACAAACGATATCGCAGCTGGCGGCGGCACGTGCTTCTCAAACGTCGGGTACATGTTGGTCAGGAAGTACGCCTGGGCGGCGTCGCGGGCCAACGGCAGACTAGGCACGTCGTCCGGCGTCACCTTTTGCAGCCCGGATGCCGGGACGACCACCGGAGCTCCTCCGATGCCGACTCCCGCTGCCACTCCCGCCCCAGCATCCGCCCCGCTGCGTGCTGCAAAGCCGGCCGCGTCCACGGGGTTCACCGGGCTATACGGCGGGTTGGCTGCCGCTGGAAAGGCGCTGCCGCCGGGGGGGGCGTCGAAGCCCGGGGGAACGGCGGCCGGAGCGCCGGGAAAGCCGATCGGCGACGCGCTGACCGGGGCCTCGACGGTGTGGTATGCGTGGCGGTCCTTCTTCTTCCGCCGAGCGGTGTGGTGGCCGTCGGGGCCCAGCACAAGACCGCCCATCTGTGCAGCTAGACCGTCGTCGGCACCGCCGCCGGGATTGATGCCGGCTCCGGGAGGTGGTGGAGCTCCGAAACCGTAGCCAACGGGAGACGGGGTGCCAACGTAGGGAGCAGCGTGCGGCGGCTGTAGCTGCTGGTGGTGCTGGTAGGGCTGCGGAGCTATCGGCGGTTGAAATGCGGGCGCGGCAGGCTGCGTGGTGCGGCGCGGGTCGTTGGGATCGAGCTGCTCGCCCTGGCCAAGGGAATGGTACATGGTATAGTCGGCCATGGTGGGAGGAGAGACGGGGGGACAAGACGCGTAGGTGGAATGGTAGACCGTATCTGTGTGAGAAAGCGTAGAGACGCGCCAATATGTGGCAGTGAAGCTGGCAGAGCAATACAGGGTGTACTTCACAGCACAAAACACCAATGGAAAAGTGAAGCTCGAGATGTGCTCATGGAGTCAACAAGCCGCTGTCCATGATCTACCATGCAGGATTGAAAGCAATACTGAGTTAATAAAAAAGAGAAAAGAGAAGCGCGCACGGCCGCCCCGAAGCTGTCAGTAAACAGAGGCTGGGAGAGGAGGGGGGGGGGCGCTTCGTTCGCGGCGGTCGGTCGCGGTGTTGGACACGTTTCTCACGAGACAAGAGGGCTGGAATCTCGATGAAGGCAGGTACCGTACACCGTGGCTCTGTGGTAAATTTTGGCCCGATAACTAGGGCCCCCCTTTTGGTGCTTGTCTAGGCCTGGGCCGTGGTTTTTGGCTTGGTGGGGTTGCGGCCAGCTGTTCTGATGGTGCCGAGGGTTAATCCGATCCGGCCAGCTGTACCTGAAAGTACGGAGCCAGAGGTACTAACTATGGAACAACAAGCGCGAAGCTTTACAGATATCACGACGTTGCGCTGACTTCCACCACGCTTGCTGCACGGCAGATGCACCGACTTTTGACACGCCTGGTTTGAAGACCGTACACACGGCCGCCGCAGCGGCCGCCCGTTGCCATGTTTACGTTCTGCCCGCTGCAGGGCGCGCGCACGGAGTCGACGGCAGTGCAGTCGCTGCTGGAGCTCGATGGCGGCGTCAAAGTGCTGATCGACGTGGGCTGGGACGAGGCGTTTGACGCCGACACGCTGCAGGAGCTGGAGAAGTGAGTTCTCGTCGTGTCTCCCCTTTTTTACCGTCTCTCTGAGGGTGGCGTGACAAGACCACGACAGGCTAACCAGTCAGACAAGTTCCGACGATTTCGCTGGTGCTCTTAACCCACGCCACCGTTTCCCATCTCGCCGCGTTTGCGCACTGCTGCAAGCACTTCCCGCAGTTTGCGCGCATTCCCATCTATGCCACGAAGCCCGTCATCGACCTTGGGCGCACGCTGCTGCAGGACCTGTACGCGTCGACGGCCCTCGCGGCGTCGACGATTGCGCGCCGCTCGCTGACCGAAGCGTCGTATTCCTACGCGCAGTCGCTGTCGGCCGAATCGACGCGCTTCCTGCGTCCGCCGCCGACGCCGGACGAGATCACGCGCTACTTCTCGCTCGTGCGCGAGCTCAAGTACTCGCAGCCGCACCAGCCGCAAGCGCCGGCCAACCTCAACCTGCCGCCGCTCAACGGCCTCACCATTACGGCCTACAACGCCGGCCGGACGCTGGGCGGCACCATCTGGCACCTGCAGCACGGCCTCGAGTCGATCGTCTACGGTGTCGACTGGGGCCAGTACAAGGAGAACGTGTTTGCCGGCGCGGCGTGGCTCGGCGGCTCCTCGTCGTCCGACGTGCTCGAGCAGCTGCACAAGCCCACGGCTCTTGTTTCCAGCAGCCGCTCGCCACAGGTTCTGCGCCCGGGCGTACGCGACGACCGCCTGCTGGCCACGGTGCGCGCCTGTGTGGCAGCCGGCGGCACGGTGCTGATTCCCGTTGACACCACGGCGCGCATCCTGGAGCTGGCGTATCTGCTGGAGCATGCGTGGCGCCGCGACGCCGCGACCGGCGACCACAGCGGCGACCTGGCGCGTGCACGGCTGTTTCTGGCCGGCCGCACCTCCGGCAGTCTGGTGCGCCATGCCCGCACACTGCTCGAGTGGATGAACGACAGCATTGTGCAGGAATTCGAGGCGGTCGCCGACGGATCGAAGCAGACGGGCGGAGGAGGCGGGCGAGGCGGCAGCGGTCACAACGATGACAAGGGAAAGCCCGCCGGGCCGTTTGATTTCCGCCATCTGCGCATCCTGGAACGGCGCGCGCAGGTCGACAAGGTGCTGGGCCAAACGTCGGGCGGCAAGGTGATTCTGGCCAGCGACGCGTCGCTTTCTTGGGGCTTCTCACGTGACGTGCTTCGCAGCGTGGCCGGCGACGCGCGCAACATGGTCATTCTGACGGAGGTACCTGGCGTGCTGGCCGACGGCCGCAAGTCGCTGGCGCGCACGCTGTGGGAGTGGTGGACTAAGAACAGCGAGAGAGCGAGCGCGAGAGCGAGAGCGAACGCCCATGCCGACGCGGACCTGACCGGCGAAGACGGCGTAGTCAGCGCGGAGGGTCTGCCGCTGGCCTTTGAGGACGCGAAAAAGGTGGCGCTGGATGGCGCCGAGCTGACGCTGTACCAGCAGTGGCTGGCGACGCAGCGGCAGCTGCAGGCGACGCAGCAGACGAGCGGCGCAGCGGTCGGCGGCGCAGCGGGCGTAGCGGCCGGCGTCGTAGCCGGCGGAGCGGGGGCCGGTGGCGGCCCCGGTGCAGCAGCAGCAGCAGGCAACGGAGAACTGGGGGCGCCGGGACTCGATGCCTTTGCAGGCGTGGCTGCGGGTGGCAACGACGACCACTCGGACGCATCGTCGGCGTCGTCGTCATCGGACTCTGACTCGGACTCGGAGTCCGGCGGCGAGCGGCAGGGCAAGCTGCTCAACGTGGCGACGACGATTGGGCAGGCGAGCCGCAAAAAGGTGGTGCTCAAGGACGAGGACCTGGGCGTGACCATTCTGATCAAGCGCAAGGGCCACTACGACTTTGACGTGCGCGGCCGAAAGGGCCGCGAGCGCATCTTCCCCGTGGCCGTGCGGCGGCGCCGCACCGACGACTTTGGCGAGCTGATCCGCCCGGACGAGTATCTGCGGGCCGAGGAGCGCGAGGAGGATGTGCCCACGACGCAGGCAGAGGGCGCCGCGGCCGCGTCGGTGTGGGGGCCTGGCGGCCGCCCGCTGCACGACAGCCTGGGCAAGAAGCGCAAATGGGACGACATGGGCGTCGGGGCGTCGGCCACGAAAGACGGGCGACGGCGCCACGACGGCCACCGGGACGGCAGCCCCGACGGATTCGGCGACGGCGACGGCGACGGCGACAGAGACAACAGCGGCGTCGTCGTTGGCGACGAGCTGGACACGGTCGAGGACAAGGAGGACGAGGAGGCGGCGGTAGTGGGCCCGGCGAAAGTGGTGGTGACCACGCAGACGGTGGCGGCGCAGCTGCAGATTGCCTACGTGGACTTTTCGGGCCTGCACACCGACCGCAACCTGGAGATGCTGCTGCCGCTCGTCGAGCCGCGCAAGCTGATCCTCGTCGGCGGCAGCGACGCCGAAACCGAGTTGGTGGCTGCCAAGTACCGCGCGGTCGTCAGCAAGAACCGCGGCGTGGCGCCGGCCGACGTCGACGTCTTTTTGCCCGCGGTCGGCGCCGCGGTCGATGCCAGCGTCGACACCAACGCCTGGGTGGTCAAGCTGACCGACGCGCTCGTCAAGAAGCTCAAGTGGCAGAACCTGCGCGGCCTGAGCATTGTGACGATGACGGGACAGCTGCGGGGGGCCGACGATGTGGTGGCCGAGGCCGAAGACACCGGGGCCGGAGCCGGAGCCGGGGCCGGAGCCAAGCGCCAAAAAATGGACCGCGTGGTAGCGCTGACCAGCACGCACGCGGCGCTGCCGACGCTCGACGTGCTGCCGAGCCACTTGGCCGCGGCCGTGACCGCGCGGCGCACCGCTGGGACGCAGCCGCTGCACGTGGGCGAGCTGCGGCTGGCAGACCTGCGGCGGGCGATGCAGGCGGCCGGGCACACGGCGGAGTTCCGCGGCGAGGGCACGCTGGTGATCGACGGGTCGGTGGCGGTGCGCAAGACGAGCACGGGGCGGGTCGAGGTGGAAAGCATTGGGCTGACGACGGACGGCGGGCCGGCGACCAAGGTCGGCGGGACCTTCTACGCGGTGAAGCGGATGATCTACGAGGGGCTGGCGGTGGTGGCGGGGGGGTAGGTGCCTGGGTGTGTTTGGGTGTGATGGATGAACGGTCCTGTAGATATGTACGATAACTGTGGACAGATGTATCGAATAATGTACTGAAGGATTGCATGTTTCCATGTATGGAAGACTCGTACTCGAACCGTGACCAAAGGCATGCATAAGATGATTTCCTCACTGCAACCACAGACACGACGGGACGAGCTTGGCAGGGTGGGCGCGGAAGGGCTGGGCGGAGGCGAAATGAGCTGTGGGGATATACGAGGTGCAGGGAAGAGACGAGAATAGACGGAGCCCGCCAGCGCGAAACACGAGGAAGGGAGCGGTGACGGGACGAAAAGGGAAAAGGGAAACGGACGAAAAGGACGAAAAGGACGAAAAGGACAAGGACGATAAGGGGACGAAAACCGCATTCGCCGACCACGAAAAGGGCAGGTCGCGAAGCGAAGACGCGACCAGAAAGCCAAAATAGTCGGAAGTCGCAACAAACTCCGTCTGTCGCATCGAATCGGCCAGTTCCAGCGCCGTTGAGCCCAGCAACAGCGCTAGCTGGAAGCAGCGGCCTGACGGTGCCAAGAGCCGTGCGACACTCTCCCACCGACTGTGTGCGCTGAACGACTCGTACGAGCATGTGGTACATACATTAGGTCGTAGGTCATAGGCGCTGGCAGCTGGTTATAGTATTTAATTCCATACGCTCAGGGGCTCCTGCCTTGGCTGGGTGAGACGTACGGGGCCGTCGACGGAGTAACTGTTGGTAAACGACTCCGTGGGATGGAGCTGTCAGACGCTGACGCGCAATCATGAGAATCACAAGCCAATCGGTGGATCTGAGACGGCAACGGGGGCCTACTGGGTGCTGGTTTGCTGGCTCTGGCCTGCTGGCTCCTGGCTTGCTGGCAGTTGGCAGTGCTGCCCGGAGTCCTGGCACAGTCCGGGCCCCACGCGCACTGTATTGGCTTCTGGCGTAGCACGTTACAGCACCTGCGATTGGCCTAGCTGCCCGTCCAGCACCCATCCACAGCGACCCTTCACTCTAACAGCACAGACAGGTTGGGCCTGCCAACTTTTTTTCACCAATTCGCCTCCTTGTCCCTTTTTCCCTCTCCTCCTTTTCCCGCCCGCAAAAAAGGACGGCATTGCCAGCCAACCACTCTCACCACCATAACCACTACTACTACCACCACCACAACCACTCTCACCACCTCCTCTACATCCGCCGCCACAACCGAATTGCAGCCACCCACCGCCATCTCCTGCCGGCCTGCCCGGTTTTGATTCCATTGCCCGCTGTCTGGGCTGCGAACAGCGACCGCTTTTTCCTGCGACGTCCGTGCAGACGAGTTTTGTGATTTTCTGCCATCACCAAACGCTCCGGCTTCGTTTTGTTTTGACGATCGAAACGACCGAAACAGCCATCATCGCTCAGCTCGCATCGGCCCGACGTGCTTTCTCGAGCGAACTACTTGCGTCTCTCCTTTCTTCCCGGCCAGCGGTGCCTTGTGCGGGATGACGAGCGCCCGATCTGGTCCTTGATCACCGATCTCGTTTCTCGTTTCTCGTTACTCGTTTCGCCGTCACCTCGACTCGTCCCTTTTCAGACTCTCGCCAACCGCTTCATGCCGGACGTCTTTGTGCGGCCGCGTCTCTCCACGAGGTAGACTGCCCGTCTGCATTAGCGACCGCCCAATTCAAGGCAGAACGACAAATAAAAAATGCCCTCTTTCGCCGTTGTCGAAGAAAACGCGCCCTCCATCTTTGCTCCCCCTACATCGCCGCCACCACCTCCCCCATCGGCGGCGGCGGCAGCGGCCGCCTTGTCGGCACCGTCCAAGCTCGTCAGCCGAGTGGCTGCCCACCCGCTGTCCTCCATCGACCACAACGCCTCGTCTCTCTCCTACTTCCATGGCGGCTCCTTGCGCTCGTCTCCTCCGCTGCCAACCTCGCCGCCGCCGCCTCCTCCGCCGCTGCTCGCCGATGAGCAGCCCTTTTTCCACCGCTCGCTGCGCTCGTCCCGCTCATCTGACTCGGACATGTCGGCTGCCTCGTCGTCGGTAGACATGGGCGGCGGCCACGGCAGCGGCGGCGGCAGCAGCTCTCATGCCACAACGGCCCCCCCGGACGACGACGACCAGCTGGACGGATCCGCGGGCGCGTTTGGCGAAGGCAAGGGGTTTGCCGCCGACGCCGTCGAAGCGAACGGCGACATCCGCCAGGTCCACGAAAACACGGCCGTCATAATACCGTCTTTTTCGCCATCCCGGCCTCCCCTTCCCCCCCCTTCGCAATTACCGCCACTACCTCAAATACCACAACTCTCACAGCCGTCCCACACCTCCCACATCACACGCCCTCAAACACAACGGCCAACACAGTCAACACAGCCACCGCAGCCACCGCAGCCAGACCACGGACCGCCCCCATTACCCATCTCCTCGGCTCCCACACATGCTCCACCACCACCGCCGAAGCCCGAATCACTGTTACGAAAACCACAACCGCCCCAGCCCGCGTCTCCCGCTGCTGCCGCTTCCACTGCCCCCATCTCGATTGTTCACCCCCTTGCGGACCGGACACGTCATGCTGCGCGGTCGTCGACGCTGGCCACGCAATGGGACGACGCGGACACCAACGCCACCGGTTTGTCGCCGGCTGCTACTCCGTCTCTGGCGCCGTCGAGCCCCGAGTCAGCCCAGCGCAGCCACTTTTCTGCAGCCCACAGCGCCAATGCACAGCCTGCTGCCGTTCCACCGCACCGCTTCTCGTCGCCGCCGACCTACAATGCAGGAGCCGTGGCAGCGGGAGCAGCAGGCGGATCGTCTGCATCGCTATCGCTAGCAGCAGGTCCTTCGGGTCTCCCCGGCACTCTGAAGCAGCGGCACACCCTGGAAGTGCCCAAGACGTCGACGCCGTCGAGGAATTCCCGAGAGGGCGGATTTGAGTCGGCGTTCGCCTCGGGCCGGTTTTCGCCCACCGGCGGCAACGCGGCCGGAGCTGCCTCCGGAACGGGGACCGGCAGTATCGGCGGCAGCATCGGAGGCGGCCGGCGGGCGTCGCTGAGTCTGGTGCGGCGCAACACGCGGTCGCTGCACTCGGAAATGCCGCGCGATGAAGTGGTGCCGGACGAGGACGCGCTGAGATGGGCCGAGGCGTACCGCCAGAAACGGGCGAGCAAGCGCCGGCGCATGGAGCAGGACGACGACCAGGTGCTGGTAGGCACCAAAGTGGACGAGTCGCACACGAACTGGGTGGCCGCCTACAACATGCTGACCGGCATCCGGGTGTCGGTGTCGCGCACGAATGCGAAGCTGGATCGGGCCCTGACCGACGAAGACTTTGAGGCGAAGCAGAAGTCGACCTTTGATATGTGAGTGCGGCCTTTGGCTATTTGCGTTGTTTGCTCTTGCTCTCTATTTCCATCTTGCCCCTCTGCTTGTGCCCGTGGATGCTGACCTTCAGCGCCGGCAATGAACTCGTCCCCTCCGCCAAATACGACTTCAAGTTCAAGGACTACGCCCCCTGGGTCTTTCGCCACCTGCGCAAGCTCTTCCACCTCGACCCCGCCGACTATCTCATGTCCCTCGCCGGCAAGTACATCCTGTCCGAGCTTGGCTCCCCCGGAAAGAGCGGCAGCTTCTTCTACTTCTCGCGCGACTACAAGTACATCATAAAGACCATCCACCACTCCGAGCACAAGTTCCTGCGCAAGATCCTCAAGGACTACTACCGCCACGTCACGGAAAACCCCAACACCCTGCTTTCGCAGTTTTTCGGTCTGCACCGCGTCAAGATGCCCTACGGCCGCAAAATCCACTTCGTTGTCATGAACAACCTCTTTCCGCCGCACCGCGACATCCACCAGACCTTCGACCTCAAGGGCTCGACCATTGGCCGCAACTACCCCGAAGAGCGTCTCGCCGACAACCCCCGCGCCACCCTCAAAGATCTCAACTGGCTGCGTCGCCAGGAGCACGTCGAGCTCGGCCTCGTCAAGAAGCGCCTCTTTCTCGAGCAGCTCCACAAGGACGTCAAACTGCTCCAGCGCCTGCAGATCATGGACTACTCGCTGCTGGTCGGCATCCACGATCTGCGTCGTGGCAATGACGAAAACCTGCGCGGCCAGATGCTGCAGGTCTTTGATCCTAGCGCCAAAGACCGGTCCAATGCCGCCAATGCCGACGGCCTCGACCCCCAAGCCATTCTGCTGCGCACCCCCAGCAGGCTCGAGCACCAGCGCAAGACCCGCGAGCTGCGCCAAATGCTCAAATCCGAGCGGCCCGTGCCCATCGGCCAAAGCAGCAACAAGATGCCCGACGAGCTGGACGAGAGCAAGAAGTCTGTCTTCTACCAGGACGACGGCGGCTTCCAGGCCACCCACGAGAACAACGCCCCGGCCGAAGAGGTTTACTACCTCGGCGTGATCGACTGTCTGACGCACGTAAGTAGCTTGAGTCTGCGTTTCTTTGATTCTGTTTCTTCCCCCCCCCCCCCC